>CM035433.1:50480428-50965428 GCA_020310875.1 Ceratopteris richardii | reverse complement strand
GTGTATATGTGTGTATGTATGCATGTGTGTATATGTGTGTGTGTTTGTATGCATGTGTGTACATGTGTGTGTGTGTGTGTGTGTATGTATGCATGTGTGTGTATCTATGCATGTGTGTATGTATGCATGTGTGTATATGTGTATGTATATGTGTGTGTATGTATGCATGTGTGTATATATGTGTGTATGTATGCATGTGTGTACATGTGTGTGTATGTATGCGTGTGTGTGTGTGTATGTATGCATGTGTGTACATGTGGGTGTATGTATGCATGCATGTGTGTATATGTATGTATGTATGTATGCATATGTATGTATGTATGCATATGTATGTGTATGCATGCGTGTATATGTGTGTGTATATGCATGTATGTATGTGTGTGTACGTATGTCTATATCTCTCTCTCTCTTTATCTCTCTCTTTATCTCTCTCTTTATCTCTCTCTATCTTTCTCTTTTTCATCTCTCTTTATCTCTCTCTATTTTTCTCTCTTTCATCTCTCTTTATATCTTTCTCTATCTTCCTCTCTTTCATCTCTCTTTATCTCTCTCTCTCTTTCTCTCTCTCTTTCTCTCTCTCTTTCTCTCTCTCTATCAATAGAGAATAAAACAATCATTTACAAGTATGTCCCTCTTTTGGATTGTTGTCGTCAAACCATAATGTATGTCGTCTACCGTCGAATTCCAAAGAATCGGCACCAAAAAACTTCTCCAAAATCAAAGAGAAGAAAAATTATAAAACATAAAGCATAGAGAAAGACAAAGGGTAAGAGTACGCGCACTACTTACCAAGATGCGAGATGTAATGAGAGAGAGAGTGAGTGTGTGTGTGTAGAGAGAGAGAGAGATCTATGTGTGTGTGTGTAGAAGATAATGCAGGTCACAATTCGGTTCACGTGCACAAGTTCGACAGAAGCAAGCAGTACTCAATGTAAAACACGTGCAAAATGTTGAGTTTTTCTCTCGGGTTCCCTTTATTTTTAAAACACGGCCTCGGTATAGGCGTCACTATGGGCGTCGATATATGTCGGTACTTCCCAGCAAATTATCGATGCTTATACCAACACTCATACCGATGCCCATACTAACGCTTATATTGGCGGTCGCGAAACATACTAACCAGCTATTTTAAATGTTCATACCGACAATCATGCGACCGTTGATATACTTAAATGCATTTTTCCAACGTCTATACTGATGGCGAGAGTGATTGTCAGTATAGGTAGCATCGGTATGCCCCTCATATGTTATAGTGTATCTGATACATGACTTTCTTCTATTACTACTACCTTCTACCAGCCACAGTTTCGTAGTGTATGTGGAGCCTCTTTGTGTCAACTTCCGGGCACTCTCGACTGTTGCACCTCCAATGTTTTCCATAAAGAACTTAGCTGCTTCAGGAGCACTACATCTTGCATGGAGGGGTTGAAGATTGGAATTGGTTGTGCCAATATGTCTATTCTTCCAGGATGGTTTTCTGAGAGAAGTCCCATGTGGCTAGGTGGAGCCCATTCTTTTGAAGAGAAGGAAATTCTGTTCGAAGAGAAATCCGATTATCAAGATGTCCTTGTTTTTCAGTCTACAATGTATGGAAAGTTCTTTTACTTGATGGTATTATTCAATTCATAGAATGCAATAAACAGCTGTATTGAGAAATGATAATACAGAGGCCGCATGGTTCAATAAAGAATATTCAAAGGTATTTTGTAATCAATGAAAGCGATGGAGGAAAATTTTATAACGAAATGCCAAATGAGTCTATGATGCTCATCACTATGGTACATAGCGTATATGCAAAAGCTATTCATTCTCTCAATGTGATACCTTCTATTTAATCCCATCAACTAAATTCAAGGTCAATCACTTTATCGATTTGTTCTTAGAAGATACTCATGTTCTAATATGGATCATGAGTATCATTATAGGAATACCCTCGTGTATCCTTGAGTACACCATATTAAAAGTTCAATATTGTTCTTATTATCAAAATCATATGGGACCATGTTTTCACTCATGTGCAACTCTTGAAGCCAAAAATGTAGATCATACCTTCATATGTTCTCTTGATAAGTAAAATTACATCTGCCTTTGAACTTTGATATCCAAGATCATTAAGATACTTCACAAGTCTATAATTCCAAGCTCTTGGAGCTTGCTTTAATCCATAAAGTGCTCTTCTCAATCTGCAAACATAATTTGGATACTTGTAATCTGCAAACCCTTGAGGTTGCTCCATGTAGACTTCATCTGATATATATCCATTTGAAAATCCATTCTTTATATCCAATTGACTCAATGTCCATCCTTTTGATGCTATAATAGCAATGATTGTCCTTATGGCTGACATCTTTGCCACAAGATTGAATGTCTCATCATAATCTATGCGATGAGTTTGAGCATAGCCTTTAACCACCAATCTAGCTTTGTATCTAGCTATTCTTCCATCTGCATGCTTCTTTATTTTGTAAACCCATTTATTTCCAATTACTTTCTTACCATTAGGTTTTGGAACAAGTTCCCAAGTCTTGTTCTCTTCAAGTGCATTAAACTCTTCCTTCATTGCTTCTTCCCATTGTTTCTTACCCTTTGCTTCATCATAGCTTTGAGGTTCTTCATCTTCCTTAACCATGTAAGCATAGTTTTTTTGAGTCAAATAAGAAGTATCATAGGAATACCTTGTTGGTTGTTTCCTCAATCTCATTGACCTTCTTGGTTCACACTCTTCATGTGTATCTAGATAGACTTCTTCATCAAATCTAGGTACATCTTCATTTATTCTACATGATCCAACCCTGGATATGCTTGCTTGCATATGATCTTCATCTCCATCTACCTGCATGTGTGATTTACCTCTTTCACTTCTTCTTACCTCTTCTTCAAATGTCCCAAGATTACACTCTTTATCTGTATATCAACTCTTCTGTTAATCAAATGTCACATTTCTAGAAACAATAAATTGTTTAGTTAGAAACTCCATAGCCTATAACCCATCTTCTTTTCATCATATCCAATAAACACATATTTTCTAGCCTTTGGTTCAAGCTTATGTCTGATTTGTGATGGTACATAAGCATAGGAAATTGATCCAAACACCTTACAATGATCAATGGTTGGTTTCTTACCCCAGCAAGCTTCATAAGGGGTCATTCCATTTAGAGCTGCACATGGTAATTATCCTCTTGCACTCAAAATAGTAATGATCTAGAATGGTCTAGTGTCGCCATGTGGCCATCATGCAACACTCATCCCCATTATCATAGAATACCTTAGGATATCCCTCGAGCTTGGGACCTTGGCTAATCAACTAATCAATGGATCAAAACAGATGAGTAGGAAGTTAACCCAAAAGTCATAGACTTGCTATTTTAGTCTCTAGACCTATTCTGTATAATGAACAGTGCTCTAAGCATGATACCAATTAGTCTAATTCCTTCTAACGGTGTCCAATTGACTTAGACAGCTACTAATAATGAGTGATTTTAATAAAAAATATGAACTACACTTTGAGTATGATATTTACAAAATCATTGGACTTCCTCGATATTTTTCAGGATGCATCAGAGTATAGACCAGAGAGTAAAGATATGATAATATCTCACGATTGCAAGAACCAATGATAATGAGATTTTATATATATTATAATAGACAATATATTGAATCTATGATGCTTTAAATCATGACAAATGATCAATCATACACCGAGAACAAGCTCTGAGAAGATCATTATACTGATGTAATCATGGTAGAGAAGTGAAGTAAAGATGTAATGAAAATGTATGTATTAGATCACATAAAAATACAATGTCATTGGCAATAATCTATTGCACAATGTGAGTAGTGATTGACCTATGAAATGAGCTGTGAAATCACATAGGATCCCTCTCTATTGCTCTCCAAAAGTTGGGGTATCACGCGAGTCATTTGATCCTCTTTTATAGTTGAGTTTGGAGCCAATCTTTTGAATTCAAATTCAAAATTCCACCTAAAAGTAAATCCTAAACTATAGAATATATTCTCTCATCAATCAACTACCAAATGAATCAAGATTTGATGCTTCCTAACTCCTAGTGGAAGTAAGGTTCTTTTACAAAGGTAAATGTAATTGATTTTACAAGGGATTGATAATATATGGCTTTATAAGATATGTGTTAATGATCCAAGTATGTGGGCTTGGATTCTCTTGCACCAATATCTCCCCCTCAAGCCTAACATGCTTGATCTTCATTTCTCCTTTATGTCTTGCAAACGAATCATCAATTTGAACCTCTTCATGTTGGTTCCATCCAAAGACTTTGTGAGTATATCTGCACATTGTAAATGAGTTGATACATAGGACAATTCGATGTCCTTGCTAAGAAATTTCTCCCTTACATCATGCTAGTGCACTTCAATGTGCTTATTCCTTGCATGATATACAGGATTAGCAGCCAAATGAAGTGAGCTAGTGTTATCTCCAAAAATTATTCGAGTGTAAGAGTGTAACCCCAAATATGTGTAGAGTTGCTTGAGCCACATAGCCTCTTGAGTTGCATTTGCTAAAGCTCTATATTCTGCCTCTGTAGATGACAATTCCACAATTGGTTGCCTTTTAGATGACCATGGTATAAGCTTTGAATGCAAAAAAAAAGTATCATGAGGTGCTCCTCCTATCATCCTTGGAGCTAGCCCAATCTGCATCAGAATACATCTTTATGTCCAAGTCAAAAGTGAATGGGTAAAACAACCCTTCATTTATGGTACCCTTTAGATACTTTAGCACCCTCTTGGCAGCTTCCATGTGAGGCTTTCTTGGTGCATGCATAAATTGGCTTAATGTACTTACTCCATAAGCAATGTCCACTCTTGTTAGAGTTGCATAGTTGAGATTCCCAACAAGTTTTTGGTAACCTATAACATCCTCAGGGAGTTCTCCTTCATGAGAACTAAGCTTATGATTGAGTTCCATGGGTATACTTGCAATTTTTGTGTTTTCCATATTGAATTTTACCAATCATGAATATATTTTCTCTGTGTAATAAACACTCCAGAATCTGTATACACAAGTTCGAGACCAAGAAAGTATGTTAACAAACCAAGATCACTGATTTTAAATTCTTCCATTAGTTGAACTTTAACCTGCTTCATGCCATTAGCATCATTCCCTATAATGATAATGTCATCCACATAGACACATAAGTAGATAACTTCTGAGTTGGTATTCTTTATAAATAAAGAAGAATCTACTTTGCTAGCCACAAAATTTTGATCCTACAAATAAGTAATAAGCCTATGGTTCCAAGCTCTAGGAGCTTGCTTTAGGCCATAGAGTGCCTTCCTTATCTTGCATACATAACCTGGTTTGTTTCTTATCTTCATACCCTGGTGCCATTACACTTCTTCTGAGATCCATCCATTTAGGAATGCATTCTTAACATCTAATTGATATAGGTTCCAATTATTGGATGCAGAAACACTTACCAAAACCCTAATTGTTGGCATCTTAGCCACAAATGAAAAGGTTTCTTCATAGTCCACTCCATAGGTTTGAGCAAACCCCTTTGCCACTAACATTGCCTTGTACCTGTTTATAGAACCATCTGGATTTTTCTTGATTTTATATATCCATATGGATCCTATTACCTTCATGCTTGGCTTCTTGGGAACCAAATCCCAAGTGTTGTTCTCCTAAAGTGCTTCAACTTCTTCCTACATGGCTTCTCTCCATTCTTCCTTCTTATTGGCCTCTTCAAATGAAGAAGGCTCTTCTGTCATAGAGTCTTTAGTGATATACACAGAATGCTTGGTGACTAATGACGTATCATAGCCATACCTTATGGTCTTTTTAGTCTCCCTTTGATATCTCTTGAGTGCTTGATTGGAGGAATCTGGAGTGTCTTCCAATTGCTTGAACTTGATCTTGCCTCTTGACTTCCAAGCCTTGAAGTCAATTTGCTCTTCATCCTTTGAATTGATATCTTCTGGTAATTGTTGATCTTCTTGGGTGAGAGTTGGAAACTCATTTTCCAAATCATAAGGTAGCTTGATCTTCCTGCAATCATCTTCAAACCATGAATTATTTTCATCAAACACTACATCCCTACTAGCTATAAATCTTTTGTTAGTGGGATTGTATAACCGATAACCCTTGTGGTTTTGGTCATAGCCAATGAATATACACTTTTCAACTTTAAGATCAAGCTTCCCTCTAATCTGTGAGGGTATATGTGCATAAGCAATGCACCCAAAGATTTTTCAATGGTCCAATGAGGGTCTCCTGCCATTCCATGCTTCATAGGGTGTCATTCCATCCAAGGATTCGGATGGGAGCCTGTTAATCAAGTATATGGCTGTGGAAATAGCCTCTGCCCATAGGTAGTTGGGTAGTTTCTTCTCATTCAAGATCGATCTTGCAGCCTCTACTATCAGCATGTTCCTTCTCTCTGCCACTCCATTTAGTTCAGGAGTATATCTTGTTGTGACCTCTCTTTTTATACCTCTGTCCTATAAGAATGAATCAAATTCATGTGAGAAATACTCACCACCTCCATCAGATCTGATCCTCTTCAAGCTTCTACTTGTCTAGTCCTCAACCAATGCCAAATACTTTTTGAAACATGTAAATACTTCATCCTTATGCTTCACGAAGTAAAGAATTATCCATCTTTTGTAATCATCTATAAATGAAACATAGTACCTTGAACTTGAGATTGATGGATCTTTTCTAGGACCCCACACATCAGTGTGTACAAGCTCCAACTATTCTTCATACATGTAGCCCTTTCTATTGAATGGTTGCCTATGAGCTTTGCCAAATTGGGATGCTCCACACTTGTATATCATGTGTTGCTTGGACACATTTGGAATGCCAAACACACTCTGATCCCTGCATATTTTCTTTAGTGTTCTTTCTCCTATATGACCTAGTCTTTTGTGCCATATCTCTAGTTTAGATAGAGTTTGATCTTTGTAATTGAAGAGTGCTATGTTTCTAGTGTCTTCAATCTCAAATCTAAAGAGTACCAGATTTCTCACCTTTTGCATTCCTCTTGAAGCCTTGTTGAGGGTCTTCCACATATCATGCCTTGTGAATCGGACCTGTAAACCTTTCTCAACAATTTGTCCAATATTGATTAGATTTTTTGTTATGGTTGTTCCATATAAGACCTTACTTAAGAGGTTCATGCTACCATCAGAAGCTTTGACATTTCCAATTTTCTTAAAAGAGTGTCTAATGTCATCACCTGTTTATACTTGTGGTAAGGGACTCCTGTTGGAGAATTCCTCTCCTAATCGCAGCGGAAAGTGTAGAAGACCTTCTCAGGATGAAGACTCTTGCCAACAGCAGAACCTTCAAATGAAAACTGGTACCAACTGAAATATCCAATGAACTTGAAACTTTGGTCACTCAAACTAGACACCTAGAGCTTTCAAATGAGATATCAAACACTCAATTTGGAGTAGATTTGAGTTGTCAACTATTTGATTCAAAACAGACTACCTGTCCACTCAGTTAGGCTGAAAACTGGACTTCACTAAAACCTGAATAACTCAGAGAGCATAAAGAATTTCATAAAACTGTTCTAGACAGAGGAAGTACTCAAGATAAGCTTTCCAACGAATGTTTAAACACTAAATTTAGATACATATGTTGAGAGATATGATCTCAGAGAGCATAAAGAATTTCATAAAACTGTTCTAGACAGAGGAAGTACTCAAGATAAGCTTTCCAACGAATGTTTAAACACTAAATTTGGATACATATGTTGAGAGATATGACTCTCACAAGTAGACTACCCAAAAATGGGTGTGCGGCTGGACACACTCTATGAGAGTGAACTGAACGAAATGACTCAAACCAAATGAAGTAGATACAAGGGAGCTTCCACGCCTTCTTTCTCTCTGCTTGAGTGTCCTCCCTTGCTTCTTTTATAGCCAAGTGACCAAAAACTCTCATGATGAGTTTGAGAGCTCTTCTCCATCATTTCTCCACTACTTTGGACAGCCACTCCTCTTACAATTCAGATTTTGGATTTGATTCTCTTTTGAATGATTCTCTTTTGGCCTCCAGTACTTGCTGAAGTAAATGCTTCTATTTTTCATTTTTGTATTTTCCTTCTACTTGAAGAAAATCCTTTTTGCAAAAATATATAGGAGCTTACTTCTTTATTTTTAACACTCCCCCTCAAGCTCACATGTGAGCTTGCACCTTCAACCATATCTTGTAAGTTGATGTCGTCCTTGAACCTCTTGAGCTTAGAAGCATCGAGGGACTTTGTAAGCATGTCTGCAACCTGGTCATTAGTTCCAATGAACTTTATATCCACATCCTTGCTCAAAACTTTTTCTCGAACATAATGATAATGCACTTCTATGTGCTTGCTTCGTGCATGAAACATTGGATTGTTTGTCAAGTGAATGCTTGACATGTTGTCACCATAAATTGGAATGGTCTCCACCTGCACATCAAGATCAGCCAAGAGCTTCTTAATCCACATCGCTTCACAAGTTGCAAAGGCTAAACCTCTATATTCAGCTTCTGTAGATGATAGTGCAACAGTAGGTTGCTTCTTTGAGCTCCATGTGATAGGTTTGCTACCTATCATGAACACATAACCTGAAGTGGATCTTCTATCCTCCTTGGAACCAGCCCAATCAGCATCACTGAAGCCCTTTACCTGCAATTCTTCATCATATCTATAAAACAATGCATGATTGACAGTGTGCTTCACATATCTTAGCACTCGTTTGGCTGAATTTAAATGTTCACTTGTTGGAGCTTGCATAAATTGAGAAAGAACTCCAACAATATAACACAAATCTAGTCTTGTGATCGTAGCATAGATCAATGAACCTATAATACTCCTGTATGTAGTTACATCATGTAACTTCTCTCCATCATTTGAGCATAGCTTCACATTTGTGTCCATAGGTTGAGTGAGTGGTTTGCATTCACTCATTCCAAATCTGAAAAGAACATCCAATAGGTACTTTCTTTGCATTAAGTAAATGCCATCTTTCCCATAGACTATCTCAATGCCTAAAAAGTATTTCAGCTCACCAAGATCTGAAATTTTAAACTCCTTACCGAGTTTCCTTTTGATCTCTTGTATTCCTGTAACATTACTTCATGTTATGATGAGATCATCAACGTATGTGCAAATATATACCTGCTTGCCTTCTTCTTTCTTCATGTAGAGAGAGGGATCTGCATTACTTGGACTATACCCACACCTTGTGAGGTACTCGACCAATCTTTGATTCCAAGCACGTGGTGCTTGCTTCAGCCCATACAAAGCTTTCTTCAATCTACAAACAAAATTTGGATGCTTTTTGTCTTCAAATCCAATCGGTTGACTCATGTATACCTCTTCTTGAAGTTCACCATTGAGAAAAGCATTTTTTATGTCGAGTTGGTACAATGGCCATCTCCTTGCTGCACTCACTCCAATCAAGGTTCTAATTGTTCCCATCTTTGCAACCGGGCTGAAAGTCTCTTCATAATCGATGCCGTGAGTTTGCTTGAATCCTTTTGCTACTAGTCTAGCTTTATGCCTTGCTAGAGAGCCGTCAGCATTTCTCTTTATTTTAAACACCCATTTATTTGGAACAATCTTCATACCTTCAGCCTTTGGAACTAGCTCCCATGTGTGATTGTCCTTGAGAGCTTTCATCTCTTCTTGCATAGCTTCTTGCCATTCTTTTTGTGTACATGCTTCTTCATATGCATCCGGTTCTTTATCTTTGACCACCTGTGTCATATATGCAAAATGTTTTGCAATAAAACTATCATAGCTCAGCCTTTCAATTGGATACCTTGCTCTTGAAGACCTCCTTTCATTTCCTTTTGAACATTGCTTCTTCAATCGGTTCAACTTTACCTTCGGTGTGATCACCTCTTCATACTCTTCTTCACTTGTATTTGAATCACTATTTTGGGCAGCACTTTCGGCTTTAGATCTTTCATAAGCTGATGTTGGTGATGAGGAATGACTCCTTAGCCTCCCCTTCCATGTTGAGCTTTCTCCAAGTGATGTAGAAGCTTCTGGACCTGACATTTGAGTGCTTGTTTGCTGAAATTCTTCTTGGACAGCACCTTCATCATCTTCGCAATCTTCTTCAAGAGTCTTCTCTTTCCCTTTGTCTCCAAACCATGGTCTTAGCTCATCAAATACCACATCTCGTGAGACTCGTAGCTCCTTTGTCACCGGATTGTAGCACCTATATCCCTTTTGCTCCGATGAATATCCAATAAAAATACATTTTTCGGACTTTGCCTCCATCTTTGTCCTTAGTTCTTGAGGGATGTGAACATAACACACACATCCAAAAACTTTGAGATGTGTAAGGTCAGGCTTCTTACCGGAATAAACCTCCTCGGGAGTTAGATTATGCACTCCAGCCGTTGTGCACTTGTTCATCAAATAAACGGCCGTACTAGTTGCTTCAGCCCAATAGTTTAGTGGCATCTTCATCTCGTTGAGCATGCATCTTGCAACTTCTGTGATATGTCGATTTTTCCTTTCAGCTATTCCATTTTGTTGAGGTGTGTACCTACATGTAAATTGTCTCTTGATTCCATTTTCATAAAGAAAGTCTGAAAATTCTTTGGAGAAATATTCTCCTCCTCCATCAGACCTCAAGGTCTTTATGTAGAGTCCTGTTTCCTTTTCTACCTGTGCTTTAAATCTCTTGAACATGGAGAACACATCTGATTTTTGTTTTATGCAAAACATCCATACTTTCCTTGAATGATCATCAATAAAAGTGACAAAATATCTATTACCAGCCACTGATGGTTGTTGTGATGGTCCCCATACATCCGTGTGTATCAAGTCGAGGACATTCCTTGCCACATAGTTGCTTTTCTTGAATGGTTGTCGAGTTTGCTTTCCTAGTTGGCATGCTTCACAAAACTCATGTAGTCCGGCATCATTGAATCTTGGAAGACCTCTTACCACTTCATGGTTGCTCATGTCCTTGAGCTTGGGAATGTTGATATGTCCAAACCTTTTGTGCCACAAATCGATTTCAGCTATCCTCTTGTTTCCAAACTGAATATACATCACCTTTCCATGCGGTTGTTGAATGTCCAAAGTGAACATCCTTCCTTCTTTCCTTCCTTGAGCAATGACCTTGAATCCTTCTTTGGGATTCTTTATAAAGCAGCCTTTTTCATTGAAGATAACATGATATCCTTTCTCTACCATTTGTCCTACTGAAATCAAATTCTTTGCAATAGTAGGAACATGAAGAACATCAGCCAATACCTTCTTGTCTCCAAGCTTGATATCTCCAACATGCTCAATTGCGTGTTGAGTTTCATCACCGGTCTCTACACATCCTTTTCCACTTGGAGCTTGTAGCTTTGTGAACAAATCTCCTTGGCATGTCATATGGTTGCTGCAACCTGAATCTATGAACCATTTTTGGTCATCACTTCTCGAGTTGTTGTAGTCATGCTTCATGGCAAGCATGGTTTGCTTGTCTCCTTCACTTGATGTACTCGCATAGTTATTTTGGCTCCTTTGGTTGCCTCCATTCAGCCTTCCATTCTTTTGCCAACAATCATTTGCATAATGTCCTAGTTTACCACAATGATAACATGTTATACCTTTATGAGGATTGTATGAACCTCGACCTCTTCCTCTATTTCTTCCTCGACCTCTTCCATGTGTGTTGTCATTTGAGTTGTCCTTGTTGTCGTCCGAGTTGTGTTGGCTGAAATTTGTATTGTTGTAGCTTCTTCCTCTTCCTCTCGAGCCTCCTCTTGAGTTCCTTCCTCTACCTCTTCCTGCATATAACATTTGACTATGGCTTTCCTTACCTTTGTTGCCTTCTCCTTGTTGAGCAACCTCTTCAGCCACAAGATTTGGTATAATCTCGTCGAATGTTGGTAGAGGATCTCTATAAAGGATGTTTGTGATGAGGGGCTTCCACTTTTCTTCACTCCTCAAGCCATTGAGGGCTGTTTGGACGATGTCTTCCTCTTCTATCTTGCATCCAACTGATGCTAGTTGATCTCGAAGCTCCTTAATCCTCAATGTATACTCACTAATGTTTTGGTTTGAGCTTTTCTTCATGTTGTTGAGCTCGTTCTTGAGTTGCATCCTCCGAGACCTTGTTGAGGTAGCATACACCTTCTCCAATGCTTCCCAAACTTCTTTGGCTGTTTCTAAGCTTTGCACATGACCAATCATAGTGTTAGAAATAACTTGTGAGATGAGGAACATCACCCTTCGATTCCTCTCTTCCCAATCAACAAATTGTCTCCTTTGTGCCGGAGTAATGTTGGGATCTTCAAGGTCTACCGGTTGTGGATCATCTCCACTAACTAAACCCCATAAACCTTTACCTTTAAGGTAATTTATCATTCTATACCTCCAAGACTGAAAATTGTCTTTGTCTAACTTCTCAACTTGTTGTCCTAAATCAGCCATTGAAAACTTCCAAGATTGAAGTTTACCTCAAGTATGTTGTGGCGCTCTCTCTTGAATTCACGAAGCTCCCCCTTGATTTGTAGCTTTTCCTTTGCTTCAGTTTAGTTCCAATGCTTTGCCTCTTCAAACTCCAAGGCTCTGATACCAAATGTTGGAGAATTCCTCTCCTAATCGCAGCGGAAAGTGTAGAAGACCTTCTCAGGATGAAGACTCTTGCCAACAGCAGAACCTTCAAATGAAAACTGGTACCAACTGAAATATCCAATGAACTTGAAACTTTGGTCACTCAAACTAGACACCTAGAGCTTTCAAATGAGATATCAAACACTCAATTTGGAGTAGATTTGAGTTGTCAACTATTTGATTCAAAACAGACTACCTGTCCACTCAGTTAGGCTAAAAACTGGACTTCACTAAAACCTGAATAACTCAGAGAGCATAAAGAATTTCATAAAACTGTTATAGACAGAGGAAGTACTCAAGATAAGCTTTTCAACGAATGTTTAAACACTAAATTTAGATACATATGTTGAGAGATATGATTCTCACAAGTAGACTACCCAAAAATGGGTGTGCGGCTGGTCATAGCTGAAAACTGGACTTCACTAAAACCTGAATAACTCAGAGAGCATAAAGAATTTCATAAAACTGTTCTAGACAGAGGAAGTACTCAAGATAAGCTTTCCAACGAATGTTTAAACACTAAATTTGGATACATATGTTGAGAGATATGACTCTCACAAGTAGACTACCCAAAAATGGGTGTGCGGCTGGACACACTCTATGAGAGTGAACTGAACGAAATGACTCAAACCAAATGAAGTAGATACAAGGGAGCTTCCACGCCTTCTTTCTCTCTGCTTGAGTGTCCTCCCTTGCTTCTTTTATAGCCAAGTGACCAAAAACTCTCATGATGAGTTTGAGAGCTCTTCTCCATCATTTCTCCACTACTTTGGACAGCCACTCCTCTTACAATTCAGATTTTGGATTTGATTCTCTTTTGAATGATTCTCTTTTGGCCTCCACTACTTGCTGAAGTAAATGCTTCTATTTTTCATTTTTGTATTTTCCTTCTACTTGAAGAAAATCCTTTTTGCAAAAATATATACGAGCTTACTTCTTTATTTTTAACAACTCCCACTTATCATCAACTTTGATACAATTGATGATCTACAATACTATGTGTTCTTCTTCTATCTCCTCTGCTTGCAAGCTAGTTAGCCACATCCTTCATCTTGGTTACATAATCAGCTACACTTTGCTTTGAATGCTTTTTTAGGGTTGTAAACTCCATCCATAGCTGGTTCTTCCTATCTCTTCTATTTGCTGAGAAATATAATGAGAGTACTTCTCAAGTCTCTTGGGAGCTCTTGCAATTCCTAATGTGAGGCAATAAGAAATCAGATATTGGGTTTAGTAGATAAGACCTGGCAAGAGCATCTTTTGCACACCATGTGGTCAGCCTTTCTTGTTTTTCCCTTGTGGGTTGATGTTTGCTTCTGAATGTTGGAATCTCTTCATCTCCTGAGATGTATCCATATAGAATTCTCCTTGGAGGTGGGCTTGCATACTTAGTGACCATGCTAGGTAGTTGCTTCTATCCAATTTTTCAATGAATGATGGAAATCCATCTCCAATCTTGCTTTTTGTTGCTCTCATACCACTGTTGGAGGAGATGGTGGATAGTCTTCAGAGATGAAATTATGTTGCTTAAACTTTCTTCACACCAGCCAAGAACAAGTATTGGAGAGTGTAGTGGGCCTCTTTAGCTTGCTAATGATCATAAATAATCACCTATGTTGTTTGGAACATGATCCACTAATCAATGGATCAAAACAGATGAGTAGGAAGTTAACCCAAGGTCATAGACTTGTTATTTTAGTCTCTACACATGTTCAATATAATGAACAGTACGCTGAGCATGATAGTAATTAGTCTAAATCCTTTTGATGGTGTCTAATTAACTTAGAGAGATACCAATCATGACTGATTTCAATAAAAAATATGAACTACATGCTGAGTATGATGTTTAGCAAATCATCGGACTTCCCCGATAATTTTGAGATGCATCAGAGTATAGACGAGAGCGTAAAGATATGATAATATCTCATGATTGTGAGAAACAATGATAATGAGATTTTGTAGCTATAGAATAGATAGTATACTAAATCTATGATGCTTTAAATCATGACAAATGATCAATCATATACTGAGAACAATCTCTGAGAAGATCACTATACTGATGTAGTCATGGCAAAGAAGTGAAGTAAAGATGTAATAAAAATGTATGTATTAGATCACACAAAAATACAATGTCATTGGAAATAATCTATTGGAGAATGTGAGGGGCATGATTGAGCTATGAACTGAGCTCTCAAATCACATAGGATCCCTCTCTATTGCTCTCCAAAGGTCGGGTATCACGCGAGTCATTTGATCCTCTTTTATAGTTGAATTTGGAGCCAATCTTTTGAATTCAAATTCGAAAGTCCACCTAAAAGTAGATCCTAAACTATAGGATATATTCTCTCATCAATCAACTACCAAATGAATCAAGGTTTGATGCTTCCTAAATCCTCGTGGAAGTACGGTCCTTTTACAAAGGTAAATGTAATTGATTTTACAAGGGATTGGTCATATATGGATTTATAAGATATGTGCTAATGATCCAAGAATGTGGGATTGGTCTCTCTTGCACCAATAGAATGATCTCTGCTATAGCTTTCCCACAAAGAAACAATACTCTTTATTATATTATCCTCCCTAGAAATATACTTTCTAAGTTTACTAACATGAAACACTAGATGGACTCTGCAATCTGGAGGAAGCTCTAATCAGTATGCAACATCACTAAGCTTCTTTACTATCTTTCAAGGTCCACAAAACCTTGGTGAAAGCTTACTACACTTCCCTATGGATAGTGAAGCAGATCTAGCTAGCATTTGAAGAAAAATTCTATCTCCTTCCTCAAAGAATCTGGGATATCTCTTCCTATCAACACACTCTTTTGCCCTATAAGCTGCTTGTTGCATCTTGGCTTTAGCTATTTCTAGATTTTCTTGGAGGTTTGTTAAGATCTTCAAAGCACTAGGACATTTATTTGGCATTCCTATTGTACTGGAAGTAGTGGAATTCATGCCATAGTTCATCTCAAAAGGAGACATTATTATCACTTTATAAGGTCTATTGTTATTAGCAAACTCTACTAGTGGTAAGTAGCTATCCCAATTTGTCTACCTCTCTAACACATATGCTCTTAAAATGTCCTCTAGAATGTAGGTTGATCCTCTCAATCTGAACATCTATCTATGGATGATCACCACTACTCATTTTCAATGAAACTTTCAATTTTTCAAATACAAACTTCCAAAAGTGTCCTGTGAATCAGATATCCCTATCTAAAACTATGGATGTCAGTAACCCATGCAATCTGAAGACATGCAGATAAATAACTCTGCTACCTATGGAGCTTCTATCGCCTCCTATGTGGGTATGAAATGAGCCATCTTGCTCAATCTATCTACCACAACTAGGATAGCATCATGCTTCATTTGGGTCTGCGGTAACCCCACTATGAAGTCCATGGATACAATTCGAGTTATGATCTAGAATTTGTAAAGGATGTAAAAGACCTTGTGACTTTACCCTTTTTGCCTTGTTCACTTGACACATAAAGCATTGTTGAACATGTGTGTACATCTTTGTCTAATCCAGGCCACAAAAATGTTCTTCTAACTTGTCAACACCAAGATGCCCTACGCAAGGAACATCATGGTTATCATGCATGACTTTTCTTCTCAAATATTGAGAATTTGGTATGCAAACCTTTGCTTCCTGTTTGACTATTCCATTATCCTTTGAGAAATTGGAATACAGACTGGACTTGTTTGCTCTGCTAGGGGGAGAAACATATGTAATTGCCTCATCTCCTATAATAGATTCATCACTGACGGCTCTAATAACTTTGTAACCAATGTGGATCTTCCACCTCTGCTTCCTTTATTTATTGAAGCAATGAGCTTTCTAAAATTGTAAAGCTCATTTGATACACTATCTATGATAATGCATCAGCCACTAATCTCTTTGCCTCTTCTATACAGGATTTCCATGTGGAACTCCTGTGTGAGCTCAGCCCAACAAGCCTATCTGCCTCAAAGATCTAGTTGACTACAAAATTACTTGAGTATATGGTGATCTATGTATACCTTAAAGCCTGCACCATAAAGATAGTGTCTCTAGACTTTAAGAGCATGCACCACTACATACAACTCCTATTCATGCACTCACCAATTGCATTGTGCACTACTCATTTTCTTGCTTTCAAAGTTATTGGCATGTCATCTTCGCTCAAGACTACCCCTATGGCTATGCCACTAGCATCTATCTCCAACTCAAATGGTTTTTGTGGATCTACCACTTTGAGTATAGGAGCCTCTAAAATAGCTTATTTCATAGTATCACAACTTTCTTGCTGCTCTTGCTTCCATGCAAATGGAACTTTGCCTTGAAGCAAGTTCGTTATAGGCACTGTTATCAACGAATAAGAGGAGATTAATCTTAGATAAAAATTGGAAAGTCTTAGAAATGATTGTAACTGGCCCTCATCCTGAGGAGTTGGCCAAGCTAAAATAACTCGTACCTTCTTGGGATCCATCTGGACCCCATTGGCCGATAGCACATGCCCTAAATACTCTATCTCTAAAAGAAATAACTGATTCTTTTCTCGATTTACATACAATTGATTTTCTTCCAACTTATTTAATACTAACCTCAAATGACTTTCATGCTCATGAACAAACTTACTATACACTAGAAAATATTTAACAAAATCCACAACACACTTTCCAATGAATGGTCATAGAATATCATTCATTAACATCATAAAAGTAGCATGTGCATTAGTCAAGCCAAATGGAATGACTAAGTACTCATAATGCCCAAAACAAGTCCTGAAAGTTGTTTTATATACATCATGATCTTTTACCCTAATCTAATGGTAGCCACTCTTTAAGTCTATTTTTCTATATACAATGGCTCCACCTAGAGCATCTAAAAGATGATCTATCTTGGGCATGGGATATATGTGCTTTATGGTAATCTTATTGGTGCTCAATAGTTGACACACATCCTATAATATCCATCTTTCTTCTTCATGAGAAGAACTAGTGCTGCAAAGGGAAAATAGCTAGTTTTGATTAGTCCTTTCTGTAGGTACTCATCCATGACCTTGCGGACTTCATTCTCCTCCTACAAACTCATTTGAAATGGTGGTCGAGTAGTCAAACTTGCTCTTGGTACGAATTGGATCCTATGCTCAATGTTCCTGCAAGGAGGTAAACCTGAAGGTAATTCTTTCTCCAATAACTCTTTGAATTCTACTCCTACTTTCTTTGAAAGTAAATGAGCATTCCAATTAGAGTTTCCATGATTGCATATATCCATCATAATACACGAATACACAAAATAAAGAAAGTGAATATACTTATAATCAATCTTGAGCAACTTGGTAGCGGTTACCAATCGTGTCTCTTGGAGATATGGCTCTCCACAGATCAGTAGTCACCTTTTGTCATGCTCAAACTAGTACACATGTGAACAAAGTCAATGAATGGTCATTTCCTAGCATGCCACTTCTTACTTAGGGCTACATGGAAACATGTCAGTCTAGTTATCTCGAAATTGAGTATGTCCTCATAGTACTGATCTAAATGGGCAAACCAACTACTCATCGGTCTCGAGTCTTAGTTCCCTTCTCGTCAGTTAACTCTACTTTGTAGGCATAGTCTGATTGCATAGTCTCTAAGTGTAGCCTCCTGGTTAGTCAAGAGCTAATCACATTATGTGTCAATCTAGTGTCAAAGAGTACCTTGAAAAGTTGCCCTACCACGACTCCCCTCATGACAATGAGCTCGGTGTTTGGGATGCGAAAGCACAGCATCTCGCACAATAGGAACCTTCTTCATGATCATCATGGCCACTATGGAGGATGATATCTGGGATGGGGAATCTCCAAAGTCCTCATCTTCATCACTCTTTGCCTAAGTGGGATTAATGAATATGGTGGCTTCTACTTTCTTTTCCTTAGGACAATCCTTGAAAAGGTGTTGCCCTAGAAACCCATAGCATAACCCCTCTTTCATTGCCTTCTCTTTCTACTGAGGGGTAAGAATATACTTATTATATGCCCTCTCAACCAAACCAGACACTTTCCTTTTCCCTCCTGAAATTGTCTTGATCATATGCACTTGCTTAGACTCTCCAAAAGGTTGTGCACTGATCGATCCAGGAGTGGATGTAGGGAAGGTTCTGCTTATCTTAGTCCATAAGGACCTCTAACCCTAGGAGCCTATGCCCCTCTGGCAATCCACATAGACTAAAGCCATCTCCATGCATGTACCAAGGAGTGACATCTCTCCTTCCTCAACAAAGGTCTAATAGTTTCCCTCAGTCCCAAGATAAACTTGTGGACTTGAAAACTCAGGGAAAGTATCAAGTACTTTAAGAAGTAGCTTAGTGTACTTATTCGAGTACTCCTTAATGGTTTGGTTCTTGTAGCTGATGAAAAACCAAGTGTCTAGCACTCTAGACCTCTCATCAGGTGGTAGGAAGTTATAGTAGAACAAGAATTTAAGTTTTTCCCAAGTCATGGGCTCTTTCTTGTCTTGTTCTATCTTATGACATGACCTATGGGCAACGTCCATAAGGTTATAAGTGGCATGCTGAATTTTATGCCTATCATCCGTGATATGGCATAAGCGAAAGAACTGCTCCCACTTGCTTTACCACTGCGCAATAGCATCAATAGTCTTAGCACTAGTCGAGCATGATATCTAGGCAGCTTAAGGTCTTTAAGTTGCCATCGAGTCTCTCTGACTAGTATGCTATCTCTAGGGACTTCTAGAGATTGATGCTCACCTAGAGCATCCACCTTCATCCCTAGAAACTTGATCTCAAGTATCACTTCCTCTTTCTTGGAACACAATGTGTTCCAAGATGTCATGAAGTGTGCTCTTTAAATGTGCTATCCTAGCACTCATGGTCTCTATGGGGTCTAAAGTGCGCTCACCCATAAGTGTATTAGTTCTAATTGGTGAAGTGGGTCTTGATTCCATGTTAGGATAAGGTGTAGGTCTCTTTTTATGTTTTTATGATTTATTTTTGTTATTCCTTTTTTTTCATATTTTATGCTCTATGCACACCTAAGATATCCAAGTGGTAGTGGAAATAGAAAAATCACAAGCCTTTGCATAAAAGAAATAATAAAAAATAAAATTTTAGTATGCTTTATCTACCTTTTATGCATATGCATGCTAAATCTTAAACATTTTGACAGCATAATGGCATAAAAATGAAAATAAAAAAAATGCAACTAAGTGCACTACATGCACTTCTCCAAACAAACAGTGTCAGCATGCACAATATATACAAAGATACCAAAAGGGCACTACACGCCCTTGCAATATTCATCGTGCTTGCGACACGGCATAATAAGAACATTGCAAGTTCTTAGATTTTCCTTGTACCTACAGAACCAAGTGCTAATTGCACCTACAACACTACTTTCATACAAAGTATAGAGCTCAACAAGCTTCTAACTAATTTTATACCATGTATGCCATGCAAAACGTTTTTCCTATGTGCACCATGGTGCATGAAGAGAGTAAGAATGCATCAAACTTGACAAAAAAATGTATATTAAGGTCCAAAAGCTTGATGTGCACGTGTGTGCAAGTGTTAAAGATGAAGAATCTCATGGGCGATAATTGCATCAAAGAAGTGATCGAATAGGGTTCCTTGATGTTAAACATCCAAGTTTGAAGCTCTGTACAGGTTTGAAAGCGGATCCAAAAGGTATCATTCAATGGAAAGGGCTCTCAATGAGGAATCCATAGCAAGAAATTTCACTCAAGTTGGAGTTGAAATGACCAAGATATAGCAAAATGAGTGAAGGTAGGTAGTCCAAATAGGCTAGATAAGCAAGCTTTAAACTATGGCCTATGAAGAAATCTCAAATTTCTTCCTCTTGTCACTCCTTCTTCAGCAAACGAGCATGTAGAACATTCTTTTATCATATATATGCTTTTGTAGGCACCATAGGCAATTATAAATACCTAAAACGTTTGATATTCACTTCCCTAACAAGAAGAGCTCTCCTCTCTTCCTTGCTCATGGGCGGTGGCATCGGGCAACCAATTTTTGCTCTGCGGTGTGGAATATCTCTACTTAGCACCATTGGCATGTGGCGCATCTAGTGCCACCATATTGCCATCATGGAACACTCATCCCCATTACCATTGAATACCTTAGGATATCCCACGAGCTTGGGACCTTGGCTATGGTTGGCCCTTGTCCTACGCACACATGGAATGGTCTCTATAAACCAATGTCTGACATTATACAACCCACAACATAAAATTCGAGAAGAAATAATAACATCAAAATTTGATAGATCATGAAGTGTACATCTATCATCAATAAAGTTGATAACCAAGCTGATCTTGGCTAATGTTGAAACTAAAAATAGATTTTTCTTGATCCCTAGCACAAACAAAACATTTGACAATGTGAAAGAACTACCATTAGTAGTAGTCAAAATGATCTTACTAACTCTCGTTTAGGATAAGAGGAGTTGTTAGCACATGTGTTAGCATTCCTTGTAGGGGTAGGCTCAAGTGAACTAAAGAAACTATTCTATGAGGTAATATGTTTGGTTGCCCCACTATCAAAGTACCAAACATCTCAGTCTACTACAGACATACACTGCTCATGAGAAGATGGGTCATAGCTGCAAACAATAGTAAATGCCCATTCTTCATTCTACACAAAATTAGAAGACTTTATTTTTGGTGTAGAGGCCTCTGTAACAACCATTCTAGACCCTTTTTTCTTTTCCTCTTTTGCCACTAGTTTTGGACAACTTTGTATGACATGATCATTTCATTTATAGTATTTGCAAAATTGTTTTTGCTTTTCTATTTTCTTCTCATCTTTGTCTTCCTCTTCAATTGTGCAACATTAGTAGATTTTCACTTACTAGTAGATGGGATCTATTTATCTTTGCCCTTCTGACTAGTTAAGAAAGCTTGATCTGCAAAATGCATAGTGGGCCTCTTCTACCTGGGCTGATCTTCTTGCAACACAAAAGAGACTAACTTCTCAAATGGTAAGGCATTTGGATTGCCTTTCATCATCAATAGAATAGTAGAAGCAAAGCTTTGATATGAATCTAGAAGACCGTTAACAATAGTCTGCACAACTGAACTATTTGGCAAGAATTCTTCATCAAGAATCAAGTACTCCTTCAAGTCTTTGATCTTTGCCAAAAAATTATACATAAAATCTCCTTCATTCATATGATCACTCTCCAACTATTTTCGGATGTAAGCAACACGAGCCTCATTTCTTGCCTAGTATAAAGTTCTAAGTGTATCCCAAGAATCATTAGTTGTTTTGCAAGAGCAAATGTGAGGGATATTGGCATGTTTGACAGACGAAGCTATCAATGCATGTGCTTGAGCATCTCTACCCTCCCAACAAAGTTGCTCTATAGTAGGTGCAACGGGAACCATAGCATGAGTAGAAACGTGAAGATCAACATCTTCAACACCATCTGCATCTCCTTAAATAGTCTTATTTGTAGGTGTAGTAGGGCATTTTTCAACACTACAACACATGAAGGGCATACCGATGATCGCCATACCGACGTTCATGGGTCGACATCAGTATGACCATCGAAACATTTTGGAAAACCGACTAGGCAATGGATGCATCGGTACAGCTACGTCGGTATGAGCGTTGGTATAAGCGCCGGTATAAGCATCAGTAATTTACTAGAAACTACCGACGCTCATACTAACGCTCATACCGACGCCTTGTTTAATCAGGCCCTAGAGCAAAAATTAGATATTCCGAGCATTTTGAAACTAGATCTTCTACTGTTCACTTTGCATGCGTGAACAACCTATCTCTGTTTATCGCTCTTTCTCTCTCTCTCTCTCTCTCTCTCTCTCTCTCTCTCTCTCTCTCTCTCTCTCTCTCTCTCTCTCTCTCTCTCTCTCTCCCCCTCCCTCTCTCTCTCTTTCTCTAAGCACACCTCTATTTTTCTAGATCTGAAGTTTTCGTAAGTATATCGCACATACTGTAGCACTCTTTTTTCTTTGTTTATGTTTTTCATTTTGTAATATCCTCTCTTTTTCTTTGCAAGAGATTTTGGGATCAAGTCTTTGGAAATTCGACGAAGGACAACTTCAAGTGGATTTCGATGACAACGATTCAAACATAGAGATTGTTTTGTTTTCGATTGACATAGAGAGACAGAGAGAGAGAAACATATACATATACATACACACTCACATATGTATAAACACACTCACATATACATACACACTCACATATACACACACACTCACATATGTACAAATGCATATGCATATATGCATATGCATATATGCATATGCATGTGTGTATCCATACACACATGCATATGCATACACACATGCATATGCATGTGTGTATGCATACACACATGCATATGCATACAAACATGCATATGCATACACACATGCATATGCATACACACATGCATATGCATGTGTGTATGCATACACACATGCATATGCATAGACACATGCATATGCATGTGTGTATGCATACACACATGCATATGCACACACACATATATATGCACACACACATGCATATGCACACACACATGCATATGCACACACACATGCATATGCATACACACATGCATATGCATACACACATGCATATGCATACACATATGCATATGCATACACACATTCATATGCACACACACATGCATATGCACACACACATGTATATGCATGTGTGTATGCATACACACATGCATATGCACACACACATGCATATGCACACACACGTGCATATGCACACACACGTGCATATGCACACACACGTGCATATGCACACACACGTGCATATGCACACACACGTGCATTTGCACACACACGTGCATATGCATACACACATGCATATGCACACACACATGCATATGTGCACACACATGCATATGCGCACACACATGCATATGCATGTGTGTATGCATACACACATGCATATGCATACACACATGCATATGCATACACACATGCATATGCATACACACATGCATATGCATACACACATGCATATGCACACACACATGCATATGCATATGCACACACACATGCATATGCATATGCACACACACATACACACATGTATATGCACACACACATACACATACATATGCACACACACATACACACATGCATATGCACACACACATGCACATGCATATGCACACACACATACACACATGCATATGCACACATACACACGTGCATATGCACACACACACATGCATATGCACACACACATGCATATACACATGCATATCCATACACACATGCATATGCACACACACATGCATATGCACACACACATGCATATGCATGTGTATGCATAGGCACATGCATATGCATACACACATGCATATGCACACACACATGCATAGGCACACACACATGCATATGCATGTGTGTATGCATACACACATGCATATGCATACACACATGCATATGCACACACACATGCATATGCACACACACATGCATATGCATACACACATGCATATGCATACAAACATGCATATGCATACACACATGCATATGCATACACACATATGCATACAAACATGCATATGCATACACACATGCATTTTAACATCTCCACATTGGATCAGATGGGATCTCCACATACACCTTGGGGAGCGCATGACCATGACGACTCCAAGATATATCACATATGTAATGGAGCTCCAGTCATGGATGTAGCCGGAAAGTCCATGCATCAGTGCATTCGACAACTTTGCTCCATAGAGTTTGGACATTCTGTAATGTTAAAATGGAGCGAACAAGATAAGGATTCCAAAAATTATATCACACAATCGATATATGAAGAGTATCGGCTAGCACCTGGACATCCTATTGGGAGTTCGGAATGGATTCAGCATATGGCACAGGAGGTGATGTCTCATCGACGATCCGAAGCTCACCATGCTTTTAGAGCAGGCTTACCGAAGCCTGTATGGTTAGATGTTGAAGAGTGGGAATCGATTCAGGATGAGCAGCAACATACTCCTGATCGATATCGTCAATGACGAGATGCGGCAGCCACACGTTTAGATACGGTTGGAACATCGCATTTAGGTAGCGACAGATACGATAGTATGGGCTACCAATTTGTGAGTATCATTTTAATTATTGAATTTGTTTGTGTTAAGCACATCATGTATGTTCAACTAACATTTTGCATATTTATTATAGGAGTTGGCAGTGGGTCATCCTCTGACGTGAACCAAAGACATTTATTGATATCGTCATGGATTGGCTGCACTGTTGCAGGACTTAGAGGGATGTGGTGCAATCATTTCATGGGAGAATCTATGATTAGGTAAACTTATAGCTTGGTTTCATATTTTTAGTTGTTGTTTATAAATGTCATGTCAATTTGTCTCATTTTACAAATATGCTTTGTTGTAGGATTGTAGCTGTAAATGTTTTGATCCCCTTGCGTATATGTATGGTAGTGCTTTGCCACAATTTTGTATTACACTCCTATGTGGCAATGATGTACCATAATTTTGTATTCGATTCCTATATGGAAGTCCTATGTCACATTTTGTATTTGGTTCCTATATGGAAGTGCTTTTGTCACACTCTTGTACATCCTTCATTTATGGAATATACAATTTTTTGTACATGATTCATGGTTCATTTTTGCTCATATAAAAGCATGTTTTGGTTGCCATTAGAGTACATAATGCATGTACTCGGTTTAGAGTTCGGCAGAGTGTATTGTCTTTTGCTAAACAACATCATGTTGTAGCAAAAGACAACACGCTTTGCCCAAAAAAAATTGTGTAGATATGGTCATCGATATGGGCATCGGTACACCCCGCCAATCGTCAGTATGCACGTCGATACACCCAGTATGGGCATCGGTATAAGTGTCGGTAATACCGATCCATATACCGATGTTTATACTGATACTCATATCGAGGCCTATACCGACGAGCATACCAGCGTTATGTTTTCAACGCGCATACCGACTGCAACACCGACGTCGCGGGAAAATTATGCCCGTTCATTTTCCTCGATAACAGCCTCGGTATACCCTCGATATGTTGTAGTGCAATACCTTGTAGAATATTCCATAGCCCTTTTGCTACCAATACATGATGCATCATATATGCCCATAACAGGTAATTAGTACCATCCAACTTATCCTCAATAACCAAAATACGGAATACATAACTACTTTCAGCCATGGCCACTGAATAAATACCCTAATGCAGAAAAATGATTGTATCTCAAAATATTCAACATAACTACCCTATCAAGCTCCACTAAACATGTAACATACTTTGAGGCGCTTGTACTAGTGAACCAAAATCTTTATATATGTTTGGAAAAAAGGATATAATTGCCTGCAAAGGTGTTGTAATAGTGCATTTGTAGGTCGAAACAAGCTCAGATCAAAATTTCAACACCACATAACAATGTCTTTTTGAACTCGTAACTACCTTGAGTATGCTCACCAATTTTTGTGTGATTCTCAGACTATGGCCATAGAGTGTTGACAACACCCTAGATGAAGAGGCAACGTCCTTTGATACCAATTGTTGGAGTTTGAAGTCTGTAGAAGCACACAACCATCTCACGGAAGAAGTAGAAGCTTGGAGAACAACACACAATACTTAATGTATTACCAAGTGAATGTACAAAGATAATTAACCCATTCGGGTTATAGACATATGTACAAATCGAGGGGGAAAACCTCCTAAAGAGGGAAAAATGTGCCCTCGGGGTCCTAAGTGTGTTCACACTCATCACTACTGAAATATATCAACATATATGAATTGTCCTCGAAGAGCATTGTAATATCCTTCTATTTCTTTGTAGCTTGTTCTTGAATCTAGAGCTTCTCTTTTGTATTTCTTCTATTTTCTTCTTCCATACTGATTCATGATATGATTTTCGATGTTGAAGCTTCTCGAAAACAATGCAGATAATCTTTTAGTATCTCTTTCATATTTGTAATTTTCTCATCTACTTCCTCATTGTTTCTCATCATATTTTCATAGATTTGGATCATGTTTTTCACTTCATTAGATTGTTGTGCTACTAGCATTTTGTTTTCCTGCAAATCCTCTAATGCTTTAATTGCTATCTGATCATCTTTACTCTTTCTATGGTTCTTCTCTTCTTCGGTATTGATCTTTCATTTGACTTGAATGTAGTTATCTTCTTTAAATCTCTTTGCTGTGTATTTTGTCTATGCACTTTATTTCTCCCTTAATAGTTAAAGGATCACTTTGTGTAACTGCAAATGTTTCCTCCATGTCTTTGATTTCTTCTTGAATATGTACCATGACTCCTTGAAAAGCTACTTTACTTTCTTTTGTATAGTCTTCAGCTTGCGATTCTTTAGCGGTGCCTCCTTCTAACTTGAATGCTTCTTTTGTAAGATTGAATTGTTCCCTCATCGGAACTAAATCTCCTTGTTGCTCTTCTATCTTCTTTATATCTTCGTCAATGATTTCCTTTTGTCCTTCATTTTGATCTTGTTTCCTTAGTTTTTCTTCATCATACTCCCTTGCTTTTTTTAAAGTATCCCTTATCAATTTGAGGAACACCATTATGAATTGCTTTGTTTTTCATTTTTTTCTTCTTTGGATGCTTCAACATCCTCCATAACTATATGTGTCTTTTAGCTCTTCCTCCTCTTTGTCTCTTGAAGTGGTTGAAACCACTATTTCTTCGTGTTATTCTATTTTCTTCAATTCTTCTTGTGTATTTTAATGCACCTTTTGGTTGTCTTCATGTTTTCTTCCAAAGTGGTTACAACCACTATTTCTTCTTGTTCTTCTTGATCATTTGTTATTGTTTGAACACAAAACCCCATAGAAAGCATCAATGAAATCATCAATATCTGCTTCTTTCTCAAGTTCTTTGAAATTTTGTACATCAAACTCTTCTAGTTGCTTGGCTTCCTACGATGACATTTCTTTATCTTGAAGTAGATGATAATTTTCTATTTATTCTTCATTCTCTTCAAACACTTCCTCTTCTTTTGGAGGTTTATAGATGCACTTTAATTGATCTCTATGGATTTGCACTGAACTTCTTAGATATTTCTTTCTTCTCATATATAGATCTACAGAAAGAGAGTTTTTTTTAAACCATATTCAATCATTTTTATCTTTTGAGCTATCAAAAGATGTTATTTTTTAAAACATATATTTTCTATAAAACATTTAGATATAGATCTTTATGGGTCTTGAAGGGTTTCTCAAAATTTTATTTGATTATTATGCATGCATTTTTTAAATTTGTTAGAAAAAAGGACACTATAGTGTCCCGTTTTGGTACAACACTAGTGTTAACCACTTAATGTGGTGTGAATAATTTTATCAAACTTAAAGTTTGACTTGATCTTTGCCCTAGTTGGGTCTTCTGGATTTTCTTCTCTTCTTCAGCCAAAATAAGAGATAAGAGTAGGTTTTTCTCAAATAGATCCCTTCATATTCAAAGATTTACCCATGGGTTTTCCTTGGGGATCTAACTATTATGCTTCATACAAGAAACCATTTTCCTTAGGTCTATATTATTGGAATCCATAATCTATGTTATATTATCCCCATGAAGCATGAAGATACCTTTAGGATTATGCTTTATAACTCATCCAAACAATCCTTATGGTGTATGAAAGTCTTCTCTTGCATTGAGGTTCTTTGAGAACTCCCAATCCTTGAGAACTTCATCTAGTTGGACGATGTATGACGCACTCGAATACGAGGAAATAGTTCAAGTTTTTCTATTTCTTGAAAATCTTTTACCTTGCAATACCTTATTTGGTCTTTCTAAGGCATAAGATACAAGTTCTTGGGGACTTTCTCCCCTCTTTAAGAGTTTTCTTCCTTGAAAATTGTCTAAGGGTATATTGAAAAATGTGCTCTTTCAATAGAATTGAAAGAGTTTATTCTGAATCTCTTATTGTTCCCCCAGGTTAAAAGAACTATTTAGAGCTTTTAACTTTCCTCCAAGTTTGTTGAACAAATGATTTGATGCATAATACAAATCCTTTCCATGACTAACTATAAAGATGACCAAGCAAAGTAGGCCATCTGCATCCACTTCAGAGTTTACGTCCATGATTACATGCATTGTATGTTCTATGGCTTGCAAGGAAAAGAAAGGGGTGCAAATACTTATCTAGAGATTAAGATTAGTCCATCCCTTGACTTCATTTCAGTAATTCCATGGTGAAGTAGGCTTGGGCCATCCCACCTTTCCATTTTTCAAGTTCCTTGTTGGGAACTTATATACTTACTTGAACGCCCAATATGTATACCTACCTTTGAAATCATGCATCTATACATGCATACTAAAGGGTGCAATATTTATGCCTCAAAGAAGATCAATGAGTGAGCCATTGGCTTGTTTCATGGATATTGATGGCTTGACAAAATCTCTTCTCACACCCAACTTGTGGATTGATGTGGTTAGTAGACGTTCCATGTAGATTGAGGTCTCAAGTTCTAGTCCTAGCAGCGGCATGATCAATATCCTACTTTTATATGAGAACATGGCAAAAATCCCGCTCGGCAAATCTAAAAAATACTTCTAGTTGTATTAACGGGATTGAAAAAACCCAAGTATGAAGTCATAACGCATGGATTGCTCTATAAAATGAGGGTCACGAGTTTATTACCTTCACGAAAATGAGGAGTGCAGGCACACAACGCCATGGGTGTATCTCAATTTCACATTCCAAAATCATGGTTGCATACGTCCTCTCTTGGCCCGCCCAGGTATGACTTCAGATGTTCCTGGCCTTCCCCATACAAGGAGATCACATTAGCATAATTTTTGGAGGCCTTTGAAACCCATCTTCGGTGATAAACATCCATGCTGAATACTCACATCGAGTGAGGATAATGAACTCGATAAGATCTTGGGCTCAATAGGAAAAACACTTCTAGGGAGAAAACTAGTAAGATTTCAACTAGGCTCTGATACCACTATTGTGGGAGAGATCCATAGCCTCCATACAAGATAAGTAAGTAACTACAAAAACCACATTAGGAAGAGAGATGCACTTTCCACCCAACCCACCCCTCCAATATATAGATCCAAAACCAAGGGGGTACATCCATCTAAAGGGGACATGTGTGACTTCTACCACATGGGTCCCTAAGGTGGTCACATGGTTTCCAAGCCTAGGAAATCATATGAAATCACATGGATTCTAAAAGAAGACTCTCCAAGCTCTCACGTACAATCAACTAGCTAAGATAAGCTTTAAATCAAGTCTAGCATACTCAACCTTAGAGAATTATTCCTAAGGTTCAAGGCCCAACTAAAAGGCATAATTAAACCATAAATCCCAAGGGTTTCACACCTAGAAACCCAAGGGTTCTAACCATTAGACCCATGTTATTATACAACGTCAACCTAGCAGTTAAACTATTTCATCAACACTTTTGTTCTACTCAAATGACTAGGTACACACAGCTCTCCAAGGCAATGATCTTGGTGTATATGAACATGGAAAATACAAAGAAAATGGATATTTCAAGCTATTTCCTCAAGTACTTATATGAGGCAATAGCTCACTGGAAGGAAAATAAGTTTTTGGGAGGTGGAAAATTTTGACAAAGATCATATATACAACGTTGGAAGAAAAGAGGTGTTGGAGAAAATGATGAGTTACAAAGAATTGGATTAATTCATCTCCCTCCAATTTGCTTACTCTAAGAAACTTATAGGAAAGAAAAGAAAGGAAATGGATGCTTCTCCAAAGGTAGTCACCAAGAAACTAGCAGGAAAATCCTTACCCAAAATAATGGAAATAGCAAAAGCAAGACATTAAAGAAGATATTAAATATAGCTAAAGATGAGGATGATTCCATCACAATCAGAGTTAAGGAGGACCCAAGAAGGCAACAATAAATCTTGAAGATCATGTAGCAGCTTAAATGGGACTACAGGCACAAGTGGCACCTCATCCTCCCATGATTGCCAAAGAGATATAATATCCTTATTATGTGTAGGGAAGTGAGGATAAAAGGAGAAAATATGAAGAGCAATATCAAAGGATGTTCGAGGACTTCTCATATAAAGTCATTGATTGGATAGAAGAAGAATCGAAAATCTATGAGAATCTTCATGAGAGCTTGATAAGTGCAAAAATAGAGACAACCTTTATCAAGAGGGAAAATGAATTAAAGAAAATTTTTGAGGTATTTTGTATAGAAAAAGTGAAACGAAACAATAAGTAAATCAATCAAACAAACAAAGCCCAAAAAAGACAAAGAAAAGGTGGAGCACGCATAGAAAAAGAAAGAGGAGAAGGAAAAAAACAGAGGAAGATGATGATAAGAAGAAATAAAAACAACCATCACCACTCCTCTTGGAAGCACATCCAAAATCCTTGTATTAAAATTATTTTTCTAATTTTATTTAAAGTCATATAATCATCTAAGACAAGTATTGGGAATTAGAAAAATCATTTTTATAATAATAAATTAATGACAATATAGGGTCCTCATTGTATAGTTGTACACTATAAGAGCCTTCTATATGATATTAATGCAAAAAAACACTAAAATGTCTGGTTTTTTATTTCAAAAGCCATCACATAGTATCATATAAATGTGCTACATATCTGTGAACCAATAATCTTTGTACTTATCTCACATACCATTAATAATCTCAATATTTCATTGAATAGCCATATTGCACTCTATCGAGAATAAGAAACTCATCCAAAAAAATAGCTTTTTTCAATGATATAAGCTATATTAGATCAATCAAAATAATTGTATAAACATTATAGACTACTTTATATAGAAAACTAGCGTATTGACTTTAATCATGTAGCATATGCAATATTTGCTCATGAAATGATCCTTTTTTAGCATAGAGAAAAAATAGTCTTTTTTAACTTGAAGAAACAACATGGAAATTTGAATACTAAGATTTTCCAAAAAATATATCTAGCTTTAAGAGCCTCAAAAAGTATTTTGATAATAAAAAAGGGACTCATATTCATACCATCACTTTGAAAAATAATTAATAGATGATAACACTATCACGGCACATATGAGTTCAATTTTATACCATAAACCTAGTAAACGGATGAAAGCATGTTACTCTGATCTGTGACTTTTTAGGACTATTTATCACTTTTAATCAGGTCACGATTTACCTATTTCAAAAGTTGTTTAAATGGTGAAAAAGTAAATTCTTGATATCCTCTCACTCGACATACGATCATTCATGTGAAATTATGATTTTTGAATATTTTCATTATGTGAAAGAAGGCGGCGCGTGGGGTATCATGAGTTGAACATCGACACTGATTGTCATTACTCGTCACATCATGCACTAGGTGGCTATCCATGGAGTCTGCCCTAGTGGAACATAGACGGTTTGATCGAATTTTTCAGTTGCGAGAGAAAGCTACCATAAACGAAGTTATTCCATCGAACAAAGGTGAAGCAAAAACACTAGCAATGAGTATGAGTAGGTATGAAAAAGTGCAAAGAGTGTGTTTGTGTCTAGCACACATGCAGCATTTAGCTGCTCGCATGGCTAGGAGTATTTTCTTTAGTTCTAGTGTAAGAGCTTTTGTTTTCAACAGAGGAGATGCATCATCCATCAAGAGTCCACCATTGAGGCGGAAGCAGTGGACTAGGTATGCCCCTTGTCGATTCAATTTATTCAGCTCATTGGTCCACTTGCACCTTCTTGGTTGCATTTATGACTAATGACTTACCTTGTTGATGCACAAGGATACATCCAGCATATCCAAAAGTGCTAAATCATAGTGTATTCTAGCATAAAAAAAGAGGAATTCAATACCATGTACGGTCTTTTTATAGCTAGTGTAGATCTAGGTTTTATATCAAAAAAATCAGTTAGCGAGGCATATTGGTTGTCCGTGTTTAAAGTAACTCAAGGGAAGGGAAAAATGAAAGTGAAACATGTAATGCCTGAGTTCTATGATGCATTGATGGTGTTGCATCAAAAGTTCTACCACGAGATAACAATAAACTACAAATTGTTTGTACAGTTTGCTAGAGCTTTTGCATTTGAAAACTACACCACTGCTTAGATCGACAAATCCAGCTATATACCAAGTGGCATGGTCTATAGCTGCAAAAGTATTTGTTGAGAGATGCAAGAAGATGGGTATGTTGCAATTGAAGATGCAAAGGTTTTATAGTTTTTTGAACGATGATGCTTCACCGGTTATAGAGCCTCTGGATGCCAACTTGCAAAAACAGAAACAAGATGTTGAGTCACATGTTCCACATGGTATGGCAGTTGCTTCCATTAGGCAAGTGGAGGGTACCAAGATTATATGTACCGTAGAATTGTTAATTGATAGTGAAAAGATTAAGTTGGATAGGGTCAAGCTTGCTTTGGATCAAGCTAAGCTATCAAAGGTAGTTGAGTCTAAACTGACTACAGTAGTCATTGAGATGAGAAAAAAGTTACAAGCATCTCTAGAGGAATTGAAATGTGACATTGGAATGTTCCTTGAGAGGACGATTCAATTGGAGATGCAAATTCAGATATATATTGTTAATTTGGAGATGTTAGGGGTTGAACTAGATGTGAACAACAAAGTGCCTGAATCACTACAACATATCAAGGGCATACCGGCGTTGCCCATACCGACGGTCACGCCTCGGCATCGATATGACCGTTGAAAATGCTTGAAAAACCACGGATGCAATATCAAGGTCATTTAATCGTCGATATGCAGGCGTCGGTATGAGCACCGGTATAGGCGTCGGTACTTTACTGTAAATTACCGACGCTTATACCGAGGCAATGTTTTAACCGGGCTTGAGAGCGAAAATTCGACATTTTCTTGCATTTTGAACGAGTTTGCTACTGTCGAGTTTGCGCGTGCGAACTACATTCTGCACCTATTGTGTACACATATCTCTCTCTTTCTCACTCTTTCTCTCTCTTTCTCTCTCTCTCTCTCTCTCTCTCTCTCTCTCTCTCTCTCTCTCTCTCTCTCTCTCTCTCTCTCTCTCTCTCTCTCTCTCTCTCTCTTCTCTCTCTCTCTCTCTCTCTCTCTCTCTCTCTCTCTCTCTCTCTCTCTCTCTCTCTCTCTCTCTCTCTCTCTCTCTCTCTCTTTCTCTACATCTCTGTTTCTCTAGATCTGAAATTTTTGTAAGAATTGCACAAACTGTAGCACCCTTTCTCTTTCTTTGTGCTTTCCCTTTTTTAATTTCTCTTCTCTTTCATTTTTGCAGGAGCTTTTTGGAATCAAATCTTTGGAATTCGACAAAGGGCAACATTAAGTGGACCTTGAGGACAACGATCCAAACAATTACATCGATGTAAGTGATAGTTTTGTTTTCGATTGATATAGAGTGAGATAGAGAGAGAGATGAAAGAAAGAGAGAGATCTAGAGAAACATAAAGAGAGAGAGAGAGAAAGAAAGAGAGAGAGATGAAAGAGAAAGATAGAGAGAGATTGAAAGAGAGAGAGATGAAAGAGAGAGAGATGAAATAGAAAGAGAATGAGATAGAGAGACAGATGCATACATACATACACACACATATGCATATTACATACACACTCACATACATATTACATACACACATGCATATACATACACATACATATTACATACTCACATGTGTACACACATATACATACATACATGCATATTACATACAAACATGCATATTACATACACACATGCATATTAGATACACACATGCATATACATACACACACATATTCATTCTCATACTCACATACATACATACATGTATACATGTATACACACATATACATACACACATGTACACACACACATGTATACATACACACATGCATATGCATACATACATACACACATATTTGCATGTACACACACACATACATACATAAACACATGCATATTACATACACACTCACATATGTATACACACACATATGTGCATACACACATGCATATGCATACATACACACACATATGCATGTACACACATACATACATACATACACACATGCATATTACATGCACACACACATATATATACACACTCACATATGTATACACACTCACATATGTATACACACACATGAATACATGCACATACACAAACACACAAATCACATATACATACACACATACACACATGCACACACACACATACACACATATACATGTTTTAGGGTTAGGGTTTTAGGATTAGGGTTTATGAATTTATCTTTTTTTTTTTTTGCAGGAGATTTTTGGCATCAGTTCTTTGGAATTCGACGAAGGATAACATTAAGTGGACTTTGAGGACAACGCTCCAAACAATTACATGGATGTAAGTGATTGTTTTGTTCTCAATTGATATAGAGTGAGAGAGAGAGAGAGAGATGAAAGAAAGAGAGAGATACATACACACATATTTGATTGTACACACACATACATAAATACACACATGCATACTACATACACACACACACATATAAATACACACTCACATATGTATACACGCACATATGTGCATACACACATGCATATGCATACATACATACACACACACATACATACATACACACATGCATATTACATACACGTTGTGGTCGTGATACGACAACAAGCTTGAAGATTTGGAACGTAACATTCAACTCAGCATGAATGCAGATTGGTGATCTCTATCCCTCATTAACTTCTTCACCATGTTTTGATAACTTGCATAATTTGCTTGAGATAATGAATTATCGATGATATAGGTCATGTGGTACTTGCTCATATCATTCTCATGCATGGCTAAAAAGACTTGACAAATATTGTGTGCGGTTGTGTTATTAGGAGTGTAAGCATGTCATGAAAACATGCATTTGTGTGATCATTTGTGCATAAGCATTTATATAAAGGCGTGCAAACTTTAATGTATATGTGCACTTTGTATGTGAATGAGAACATGTGTGTGTCTGCATTTAATCATGTATTTATGTATGTATTTTGGTTAGTGTGTGTATTGATGAACGTAAAAATATGCATTTTGTGTGTGTTTGCTTGAGAATATGTGTGTACATGAATGCTTTGTGGTATGTGCCATTGAAAGATTGTGTGAGCAGACTGCCAACCTCTTTGAAGCAGGGAGTTCCTGAAGATCTTACACCACCAAAATGATCTAAACGTATCTTACCCTCCAAAGAGGCTTTCAGTTGTTCCACATGGTGATAAAGCGATCCTTTTGGAAGCAGATATGCATCGTTGGGAGAGGAGAGTCGAATATTATAAGGAACCACTTGGCTTGGCTCTTGGCACTTCACGGATGCGGAAATTATTGATATGAATGCAGTATTTGGGGCTTTACAGCTGCACTTATAGGAGACCCTATTTGGGTCATGAATGTAGTTCCAACTTCTAGTCTTAATACATTACCAGTCATCTATGATCGTGCTTCGATAGGAGTGGTACACCGTACATGACTGGTGTGAAGCATTCTCTACTTACCCACGGACATATGATCTCATATATGTGGCGAATTTGAAATTCGCAATTATGGACACAACAGGGGAGATTGACAGATGCAATCTAGTTGATGTAATTCTGGAGATGGATCGGATTTTTCGGCCAAATGGGATTTCGTAATTTGCGAGGAAGGGTAGATTGGGGACACGATCGCTGTCTGGAAAGAAGCCCGACGAAAAAAGTAATGGAACGTGGAGGCAGCGGAGTCCAGGGGAAGGACGAACATCCAAGCCTGTTGTTTCTGCCGACGGGGGTCAGCTTTAATTCACGAGGGATGGTAGTGGCAGTGGTCATTCTTAATAACATTGAACTATAGTTTAAAAAGGTCATGACATGTATTCAGAAAGAAAAAAAAAACATGCAATCGCACCCAGATCTTCTCAGACGAATATTGAGTGGGGAATTCTCGGAGAGCAGGGCACAAAAAGGGAAGGACATAGGACGCAGAGGCTAGTGGCATCGAACTCGATCTGATTATGTAAGAACATCGAGAAGACTGTACTCAATCTGTTCGCTTCGGAGATAGAGGTACTCTTTTTCGTTGTATCATTACTTTGCAGCTGTAGAAATTTACAATGCTATTCGAGTCTTCATAGCAGCATATGTCTGGATGACGGGTTTTTTTTTTTTTTTGAATTTTTCATATTATTATGTTCGTAAAGCTTTAGCCTTGATCGTTTTTTGTCAGATATGTGGCCTAGCTTGCATGCTTGCAGGTGGTAAACCTGAGCTGTAAATAATTTCATGAAGCTAGTCAATTGCTGCGAGCCTGTATCTTGGCAAGGGTTCCCACTTACTTAAGGATGAATACTATCAGTACATGTGATTACTTAGGTCTCTTGTTTTGCATGAATCGACTGCTGTTTCAGATTTTGGTGCCAGAGTGTGTCCTCTGTGCAACTGAACAGTTTGTGCTCACACGGATCCGATTCCATGACAGTAGGATTGTACCTTGAAGCATTTTGTTTTGATATTTTGTTTTGAGGCAGTAGGATTGTACCTCACTTTTTTTTTGATGTATAACTTTGTATAGTTCCATCCTGATGTGCTCATAAAGTAAAAACTCCCTTTCTGGTTTGTGTTACGTGGACTATCCAAGTTCAAGAGTTTCAGGGAGCAGAGGCCGAACTTGGCATTTCCTGATGAAAGACATACTTTATAGAGAAACCTTTTTAACTTACCACCCTTCTGAATGCAGATGCACACTATCGTCTAGGGCTTTCTTTTGTCATAATGGCCATAGATTTTTGAAGTGGGCTTGAAATTTCTTCCATACAGACTTGACCAAATCTTTTACGCACAATTGGACTCAATAACGCAGTTTATTGCCTGTTACATGTCCATCCTGAAAGCATTCAAGTCCATGACTGTATATTTTAGCCTCATAGTGCAGAGAATACCAATGTTTTTTTTTTTTGGGATTTGCTTCAAAAAGAGTGTGCAATTTTCCTCTTGATCAATGCGAATGTTCAGAGGCAATCCTCATCCGGAGCATTGATTTTGCCTCGAATGGGTTAAATTTTTTTTGTAATCTTCTAGCAAATGATACCTATTGCCACGTAAGCTTTGTTGAGATCTCTTCTCGAAAATAGGTTCTAAAAATCTTATTACTGCTTGGCAATATTAATTGTGATCTTTTGTTGTTATTAGATGATGGAAATACAGTACTGTGCTGGAAAATGTGAGATTACGATCTCCGAATTCTGAGCACTCACCGCTTTAATGCTAAGAAAAATGGGTTCAACATGTCTATCATGCCAACTGTATTTGAGGCAGTGAATAAACATAAAAATGTTTTGTGTTTATGTTAAGTGTTTGTTTACATCAGAAAGAGTATGACTGTGTGTTATCATATATTGCTTATATAGGGATTGTCTTTTGCTTGTCCTTAATCTAAATGAATCGCCTTCGTTATTTGCATTTAGCTTTAGAGGTTAGTATGTTGTAAATAGAAACTTCCTCACGTAGCGTTCATATAACATACTCGCGAAATTAGATGCTTCATTAAGAGATTAAATTGCGTCTCATAAGCTTCTGATGTTTGGATTTCATATCACAGTAGGAAGCTTGTTCGAATTAGATAGATACTACTGTTCTTTGTTAAAGTTTACAAATTTCAGTCTGCAAATGATAGGGCTCCCTCATTTCTATGAGCTATATGACACACGCATGGAAATTATTAGAAAACGAAGATAGCTCACTCGTCAAAAATTGAACTAAGCTTGATAAGACCATGTTCTTGTGTGAATCTTAGGAGGAATTAACTTGTGCACTCCCCTCTTTTTTTTCCAACTCGACGACATACCTGGTGAACCCGACGTGAAAGGAGGAGAGTGTAGAGATTCTGATCCTAGTTTAAAGAGTGGTGCAGTTGAGTGAGCTCATTGTGCTTGACCATTTATGGGCGACGCAACGATGGATGTTATAACCCAACTTCTGCGATTTCAGCAGGACGAGAAAAGACGAAGTGCCATTCAGGCATTTCATGAGCGAGTAGTTAGAAGAAGTGGATATTTCAGTGGTAAAAATGTTACTCGTTTTTGCAAGGAATATGAATTGGAGGCACGATACCTTGGTACGGGTCTAACACCATTAAGTGATCAAGAATTAATTGACAATTTTGTATACGTTTCAGAATTACATTTGCGTGACCGACTAGTTGTGGATGCACCTCGACTAGTTATAGAAGGGCAAATAAGATGGTCACAATACAAGATGATACTCATAAGGATGTTTGCACTGGATGACGAAGATAAGGTGACTAGATCCACATTTCTAAAGTGGATACATAAACCAAAAGATCAATCTGTTCTAGATATAAAAAGAGAGTTTGATCAACAATTTGCAGATTTATCTGATTATGATAGGAGGGCTATGGATCAAGAAAAGGTATCCTTGTTTCTTCGGGCTATAGATTCAAAAGCCCGAGAAGAAATTTTTCCACAATTACAACAAATAGGAACTGAGTCTGGTCTTACCGAAGACTGGGGTAATGTAGATGAAGCTGTTAGGGGATATGTAGAAAAGCAAAGAACTTTGTCTAAGTTCATGCAAAGCTGGCATGATGATTTGCAAGAAGAACAAGCTCAGGCTGTTCAGCAACCTGTACAGAACCCTCAGGTAAACCTACCAATACCAAAGGATGTTGTGCCCACTAATACAATGGAAGATATGTTCAAAAAGTTTAGTGACCTTACGATTCAAAGTATGAAGCAGATGATTGAATCTCAATCTTTACAAGCACCGGCACCTAAAAATCCAAAAGCTCCAGAAATTAAAAGATGTATTTGGTGTGACTCTTTGGAGCATAACAGATACTCATGTGAGAGCTTCAAAGAAGCATTAGCAAAGAACTTGGTATTCGTTAAGGAAAAGATGATATATGATTCTAAGACTGGAGAAAAGGTTAACATTAATTTTGGTCGGGGAGGGATGAAAATATTCTTCCCTGGCACTTGTGAAAACGTTGCTTCAACATCGCATACGTATGCATGTCAGGTAGTTGACGAAAATAATGACTTAGAACCGTGGTCTAAAGTAATAAAGTCCTTAGACCGCGGGAAGATGCATCATGAAATTTTAAAGACAGCTAGTAATGAAATCCGAGGGGTAAGTGGATGGGATGATCCAGTAGACACTCTTTCGGTTGTTACATACCTATGCTCTTCGGTAGAGCATGAAGCAGTAGTGGAGGAGAAACGAAGAAGAACCAATGAGGGTGAAGAGGAGAAAAGGAGGACTAGGCGTCAAGTAGAAGCCTCGCATGAACGACCTCAAATACCAAACCAAAGCCATCCAACGCAAACAAACCAAATAGATCCACCATCACAACCAACAATAATCCAACCAAATAAAATTCCAACTCAAGTTCAAATTCCTACTTCTGCTGAGATGCCAGTCTCTACCCACGATAATATTCCTCCTCAAGATCAAGAAATGCAACCTGTGAAAAAAGGACAAGGAAAAGTGAGAAATCCCTCATATATGTTAAAATCACATATAGAGCAAGCCACAAATCTTAAACAAGTTCTCGAAAAGAGAGTGCTCGATAGCGTAATCGAATTTACACTCGGTGAGTTACTGGGAATAGCAAAAAGAGAATTTCTAGAAGTAATAATTGACCTCTTAAGAAGGAAACGACAACCAATAGTTGACATGCAAGAAATTGAAAGAATGGATGAAGAGACTCCCGATCATACTGTGCAAGCGCAAGTTCAAGAGCTAAAAAATATACTTGAGCCAATTGAGACTAATGTTCAACCGTGCGTGCATGAGGAAATATCCTTGGAAAAGAATTCTTCCGACATAACCCCTTCGAGTTATTACACTAAAGATCATTGGGCCCGAGCCACAACTGAGACGTTGGTAAGATTAGAGAAAATTAGCACTCCAGTTGTCGCTCTTATTGATCATGGGTCTGAAGTTAACTTGATGTCCAAAGATCTCTATATGAAGGGGAAATGGCCAATAGACATGCAGCCTGGTTGGAGAATTAAGGCTGCGAACTCGATGCCAGGTGAGTTGTTTGGTGCATGCCCGCAGGTTCTAGTTACAATTGGAGATGTCAGTGATTATCAGAATTTTTTCGTACAAGATCATTCTAGTTACTCATTGATTCTAGGGCAGCCATATATTACTGCCTTAAGAATGGAAACAAGAGTTTTAGAAGATGGATCGGCTTATGCGCGAATCCGTAGTAAGGATGGGAAAAAGGCAGTTCAATTTATGACGGTATGTGTGGATCACATCAGGAATAGAACTTCTCTTCGGACAAGGCCTATTCCTGAAGAATACGAGGATCAAAGTTTTTAAAGGAAGCTTTCATAAGTCGGGACTATGAAAGCTTGAAAGGTGAAAAGATCCCGAATGTAAATATGTTTATATCAAGTTTTATAGCACTTTCTTCGACAAATTCATTTCAGTTTCGTGTTTTTTCTGAGTTAAAAAAGTGGGAAAAACAATACATAGTGGATCTTCAAAGAAATTTTCATGGATGTAGAGTGCTTAACTTCGACGAGGAAATCTCTGGAGTCTTTGATGAGATATCCTTTGCAGACACATTGTTTGATCTGCAAGAGTTAATTCAAGGAAAAAGGAGTGATTATGTGATTCAAACGCACTCTATTTCCATGTATAAGGAAATAGCAAAGTTTGAGCAAGATGAAATAGGTAAAGAAGTCTTCGTTGAAACAAAATACAAAACAATTGATAAAAAGATAAAGCCAGTCGCTGTTCCACTTCCTGAAGATAGTAATAAACTTATGGATGATGTAAAAAATCAGCCACCTCTCAGAGATAAGAGAAAAATAGGCCATGAATTCACTAAAGAAACTCTCGAGCAAATTCAATTAGGGAAAGATGGTTTCCTCAGCGATAAAGAGAAGGATGTATTCTCTCGGATGTTATTTAAGCATGGAAAAGCTTTTTCTTTCAATGCACAAGAAATTGGATGTGTAGATCCATCTGTGGTGACACCTATGATAATTTTCACAATTCCACATGTACCTTGGAATCTCAGACCGATTCCAGTACCAAAAGCTCATATTTCAAAGCTAATTGATCTGTTGAATGACAAAATTAGAATGGGGATTCTTGAGCCATCAAGTGCTCCCTATTCTAACCGTTGGTTTACTGTACCAAAAAAGAATGGGTCATTAAGATTTATCCAAGATCTACAGCCAGTGAATAAAGTGACAATTAGAAATATGGGAACTGGGCCTATTGTAGACGAATATGCAGAAGCTTTTGCAGGGAGATCTATTTATTCAATGGGAGATTTGCACTCTGGATATGATCAATTCCAGCTAGCTCTCGAAAGCCGTGATTTGACGACTATGAGGACGCCACTTGGGCTTGTGCGCATGTGCACTTTGCCGCAAGGTGCCACGAACTCAGTGGCACACATGATGAATGGTATGCATAAAGTCCTTAGGGATTTTATTCCACATCTGACTATGCCATTCATTGATGATGTTCCTATTAAAGGCTGTGAAGAAAGAGATAGAGACGAGACTCTTGATGAGGATGGATGTAGGAATTTTGTTAAAAAGCACATAACTGATTGTGAATCCATTCTTAGTCGGCTGGAAGAGGTTCATTTGACATTGTCTGCTGAAAAATCAGTATTTGGAGTGCAAGAAGTTTTAATTGTAGGAAGTTTATGTGGACCTAAAGGAAGAAAGCCATGTCCAAAGAAAGTAGATGCCATCCAACACATGAAAGAGGTCTGCTCCTCGATCACTGAAGTGAGGAGATTTCTTGGGGCATGTGTTTTCTATGTTGTATGGATTCCTCATTTTGCCCATATTGCTGATCCACTTTATCAATTACTTAGAAAAGGGCAAAGATTTCAATGGAAAGATATCCATACTCAAGCAGTAAGAAAATTAAAGAAAGCACTTGCAGAAGCTCCATTGCTCAGAAAGGCTGATTATACTAATAATAAAGAAATTTATATCACCATAGATACAAGTCCGACAGGTATAGGTTGGGCGATTGGCCAAGAGGATGATGAAGGAAAAAGATATGCAATTCGTTTCGGAGCTAAAGTTTTAAATGTTCGCCAGAGAGGTTACCCTCAAATTAAGCGAGAGCTTTGGGGGATAGTAACTGCACTTAAAAATGATAAAGAATATCTGATTGGGGCAAATGTGGTAGTAGAAACAGATTGTTTACCATTGTTGGGAATGATCGTGAATTGTTCCACTGCAGATATTGCCATGTTAAGATGGATAGCATATATTAAGTCGCTAAACCCTGAGTTTGTTCATATAGCTGGAAGGAATAATGTGGTGGCTGATATGCTATCACGAGCTATATATGAAAATGAAGATTTGATGACTTCTAATGATGAAGAGATAGGTCTGGACTTTTATGCTTCACATGTACATAATCTAAGCCTAAATGAAGCATCTACTGGTCTAAATAGAAATGAGCCTAAGCGTCAAAATGAAAGGCTTGGAATTTGTACTGAGTCTTCAAAGGAAGTTCAAAATAGCTTAGGAAGAGGGAAAGATAACAGATGGATAGAAGAAGAACCTTACAAGATCCAAATAGGAATAACAGAAAGATTCAATGAAGACGAATATGAAAATGAGTGGAAGGAAATCGGGAGATATTTAAGTATGAAGTGTCCTGATTTTAGTTGGAGTAAAGAAAAATTTCGTACCATTCGAAGAAAGTCAAGCAATTATTTCCTGAAAGATGGATTACTCTGGAAGCGAAGCACTGGAATGGGAAAGATACCCCAGCGAGTTGTAGGTTGTGAAGAATCGAGAGGAAGGATTATGCGTGAAATGCATAGCTCACTATGGGCCGGTCATAAAGGCTTTCAAGGAACTTATGAAAAGATAAGGGAAAGATACTGGTGGCCTGGAATGTATGTGGATACCCAAAACTACGTAGCCACTTGTAAACCTTGCCAGATGTACTCCAATGTTAGACACAGAGATGAATTACATCCAACATATCCTCTTAATATTCACTATAAGTGGGTTGTTGATTTAGTTACAATGCCATTAGGGGTGCATCAGATGAGGTATATTGTATTAGCAAGGGAAGACCTAACAAATCATGTTGATGGAAGAGCTCTAAGGACGAAAACTACAAGCAATGTATGCAAATTTCTACTAGAAGATGTGTTTAGTAGATTTGGTTATGTGGAGAAAATAGTTGCCGATAGAGGTGAGCTTGATGCTCAGGAAGCTGAAGACTTCTTTAAAAAATACGGAATTCGTTTATCACTCACCACCGCTTACAATCCTGAAGCTAATGGAAAAATTGAACGTGGTCACCCACCAATTATTAAAGCTTTGGCTAAGGCTTGTGAGGGGAAAATAAAGAATTGGCCAAATTACCTTCCATTTGCCCTTTGGGCAGATAGGATGACATATACTAGAACTACCGGATATATGCCAGCGGAATTGATGTATTGTCAGAAACCTATTTTGCCGACGGAGAGTCATGCTTTAGCGTGGACTTCCTTGCCTTGGGAAGATGAGGTGTCAAGAGAAGATCTTCTAGCAGTGCGGATTCTTCAACTAGAAGGAGGGAAAAATCTGGTAGAAGAAGCTGCATTTAAGCTTAGAGCTTCTAGAGAGAAAAATAAAATTGCATTTGACAAGTCCCACAGATTAAGGCCAAAGAGATTGAAGGAAGGAGACTGGGTACTTGTTTATGATAGCTCGTTGAATACTCAATATGAGGCTCGAAGAAAACTGGTTAAGAGATGGTTTGGTCCCTATGTGGTATGTAAAGTTTTTGATAATGGAACATACTCACTTAGAGAATTAGATGGGACTAAGTTAAAGGAATTAATTGCTGGAAAGAGAGTTAAGCTCTTTAAAAGAAGAGAGAATGAAAATTATGAGACGGTATTAAATGAAGACGAAGATGAGGAAAGTGAAGAGGAAAGATGTGAAGATGATAAAGATGAGGATATCAATAAGGAAAATGATTAAAATAAATTACATCGTAAGATGATATATATATACATATAAAAACATATATATATATATGTATGTATATAATAAAACTATATAGACAATTAACAAGATATGAATCCGTCTATATGTAATAAATAAGTAAAGCAACAATTAAATTAAATGTATGTGCTTTACTTAGTCATAAACTTCTATTAATACTAATTTTTGTTTCTTACAGGGTACTGACGGAGATTTGTGATCAGACCATTAATAGGAAGTTTTTTTTAGGTTTGATTGGACTGTTTGACTATCTTAGGATCTCGAATGGACAGTGAAGATTCCAATGATACATCCATTCCTGAGGGTAGCATTCCTGAAAGATTTAGAGAGACGTCAGGGAGTGTGCCTGAAAGGAGAACCTTAGATAGTTCTTTTATATCAACTTACTTGCTCCCTTCACCAGAAAATGAAGAAAGAATTCCTGTAGAAGAGTTTATTAAAGATCGTATCACTAGGGAGACCTTGATTCCATCATCAAATGAAAGAAGTATACTCAGGTATCGAAGGGCACGAACGTATGGAGAGGATGATACTTCGGATAACCGTGAGTCGTACATGGAAGTAGACCCAACAGCACTTCTTGTATATAGCCAAGACTTAGCAGAATATGCAGAACTTTTACAACAGCTTGCCTTGTTCCGTAGGGAACGTGAAGGGGGTGAGACGTCCTAAAGGTAGATTAAAATGTTGTATTAAAGATATGTGTAAATAATGTCTATTTTGAATCAAGTTAGGTTTTTTTTTTATGAAGAATAAAGTCAGGGAAGATCCTCGGAGATCGGCAAGAAAATAAATACCAATGTATATAAATAAAGCCAGGTAATACTTTCCTTCTTTTGAATAATTGTTTTTTATATAGATTCGTGTGAAATAAGCCTCTGATTTTTGCAGGATGACCAAGTTCAAGTTTTTTTTAAGAAAGAATGATTAAAGGTGACAAGCTCGAGCGGCTTCTGATTGTATACTGGTGAGATGTTATTGTTTGAATTTCTTTTCCTCTCATGTATGTATGTGTATATATGTATATATATATATATATCCATATGAAAAGACTACATGGGTTGGGCATATGATATGTAAATAAATGCATAATTAAGGAAAATTAAGTAGAACAAAAATCTTGTGCCACTAATTAGATTACATGTAATGTATAAGGGCCAGGATTATATGAGTAAGGTTAGAGGATGGACTAGAACTTTCGAGAGCAAGACCTAGGAAGGTGAAGGGAAGACCTAGACTAAGTATCTGTATATAGTAGTGTTTACAAATACTTGATGAGTGAGACACTTCGACTTCTGCTCTTGATCTCTCATCTGACCTGATCTTCAGACAGATTATATCTTGAGAAAAGAATTCTTACCAGCCAGCTTTCTATATGTATGTGTATGTGTTGTTGGGTGCTGCGATGAGCTAGTAGGCGGGTGGAACTACCCTGGTCGGGTGATCAGGGCCACGAGCTGACGCTAGTTGTGTCGTATGGCCTGACCTATATGTTGTTACGCGCTCATACGGGTTGATAGGCGGGTGGAGTCACTCTGACCGGGTGGTCAGAGCCACGAGCTGACGTTGATTTCGTATGAGGCTGACATTGTGCATCGTGCGCTATGTCGGGTCGGTAGATGGGTGGGCTAAACCTGGCCGGGTGGTCAGGACCACGAGTCGCATCCGATTTCGACATAGGCCGAAAAGTGTGGAAAAATAAATAAATAAAAATAAAAAGCAAAGATATAAAGGTTGAGCTGGATGAAGAATTAAAATAAAGAAAAACAGAATAAAAATATGAGAAAAATAAGAAAAGGGCCTGAAGGGATTTCAGATGATAGAAGATCAAGAGGGAAGCCAGAAGCGAGTTTCATAAATCGAGTTAGTGAAGACTGGTATATGCAAATGCTTCGGATAGGCTACTAGATCTGACCGGGTCGAGTTAACGAGAGAGCTAAGAAGTTTTCGATTTACTCATATGATTTCTAGTCTAAGTACATTAGTGTAATCTGATATGTTGTACGAGGTGTTTTTGTCTACCTTCTTTTCTTGATTTATGCCAAGTTTAATACATATTCAGATTTCATGCATTCAGTTAAAATTTCTTTAAGTAGTGTTTATTTGCCATGACCACTTGATCCTCGCTTGTATTTAATGTTGTGTATGCAGGTTGGTGGTGCATCCGGAGGATGCACAGGTTCAGAGGGGGTGGATGTGGTCGTGATACGACAACAAGCTTGAAGATTTGGAACGTAACATTCAACTCAGCATGAATGCAGATTGGTGATCTCTATCCCTCATTAACTTCTTCACCATGTTTTGATAACTTGCATAATTTGCTTGAGATAATGAATTATCGATGATATAGGTCATGTGGTACTTGCTCATATCATTCTCATGCATGGCTAAAAAGACTTGACAAATATTGTGTGCGGTTGTGTTATTAGGAGTGTAAGCATGTCATGAAAACATGCATTTGTGTGATCATTTGTGCATAAGCATTTATATAAAGGCGTGCAAACTTTAATGTATATGTGCACTTTGTATGTGAATGAGAACATGTGTGTGTCTGCATTTAATCATGTATTTATGTATGTATTTTGGTTAGTGTGTGTATTGATGAACGTAAAAATATGCATTTTGTGTGTGTTTGCTTGAGAATATGTGTGTACATGAATGCTTTGTGGTATGTGCCATTGAAAGATTGTGTGAGCAGACTGCCAACCTCTTTGAAGCAGGGAGTTCCTGAAGATCTTACACCACCAAAATGATCTAAACGTATCTTACCCTCCAAAGAGGCTTTCAGTTGTTCCACATGGTGATAAAGCGATCCTTTTGGAAGCAGATATGCATCGTTGGGAGAGGAGAGTCGAATATTATAAGGAACCACTTGGCTTGGCTCTTGGCACTTCACGGATGCGGAAATTATTGATATGAATGCAGTATTTGGGGCTTTACAGCTGCACTTATAGGAGACCCTATTTGGGTCATGAATGTAGTTCCAACTTCTAGTCTTAATACATTACCAGTCATCTATGATCGTGCTTCGATAGGAGTGGTACACCGTACATGACTGGTGTGAAGCATTCTCTACTTACCCACGGACATATGATCTCATATATGTGGCGAATTTGAAATTCGCAATTATGGACACAACAGGGGAGATTGACAGATGCAATCTAGTTGATGTAATTCTGGAGATGGATCGGATTTTTCGGCCAAATGGGATTTCGTAATTTGCGAGGAAGGGTAGATTGGGGACACGATCGCTGTCTGGAAAGAAGCCCGACGAAAAAAGTAATGGAACGTGGAGGCAGCGGAGTCCAGGGGAAGGACGAACATCCAAGCCTGTTGTTTCTGCCGACGGGGGTCAGCTTTAATTCACGAGGGATGGTAGTGGCAGTGGTCATTCTTAATAACATTGAACTATAGTTTAAAAAGGTCATGACATGTATTCAGAAAGAAAAAAAAAACATGCAATCGCACCCAGATCTTCTCAGACGAATATTGAGTGGGGAATTCTCGGAGAGCAGGGCACAAAAAGGGAAGGACATAGGACGCAGAGGCTAGTGGCATCGAACTCGATCTGATTATGTAAGAACATCGAGAAGACTGTACTCAATCTGTTCGCTTCGGAGATAGAGGTACTCTTTTTCGTTGTATCATTACTTTGCAGCTGTAGAAATTTACAATGCTATTCGAGTCTTCATAGCAGCATATGTCTGGATGACGGGTTTTTTTTTTTTTTTGAATTTTTCATATTATTATGTTCGTAAAGCTTTAGCCTTGATCGTTTTTTGTCAGATATGTGGCCTAGCTTGCATGCTTGCAGGTGGTAAACCTGAGCTGTAAATAATTTCATGAAGCTAGTCAATTGCTGCGAGCCTGTATCTTGGCAAGGGTTCCCACTTACTTAAGGATGAATACTATCAGTACATGTGATTACTTAGGTCTCTTGTTTTGCATGAATCGACTGCTGTTTCAGATTTTGGTGCCAGAGTGTGTCCTCTGTGCAGCTGAACAGTTTGTGCTCACACGGATCCGATTCCATGACAGTAGGATTGTACCTTGAAGCATTTTGTTTTGATATTTTGTTTTGAGGCAGTAGGATTGTACCTCACTTTTTTTTTATGTATAACTTTGTATAGTTCCATCCTGATGTGCTCATAAAGTAAAAACTCCCTTTCTGGTTTGTGTTACGTGGACTATCCAAGTTCAAGAGTTTCAGGGAGCAGAGGCCGAACTTGGCATTTCCTGATGAAAGACATACTTTATAGAGAAACCTTTTTAACTTACCACCCTTCTGAATGCAGATGCACACTATCGTCTAGGGCTTTCTTTTGTCATAATGGCCATAGATTTTTGAAGTGGGCTTGAAATTTCTTCCATACAGACTTGACCAAATCTTTTACGCACAATTGGACTCAATAACGCAGTTTATTGCCTGTTACATGTCCATCCTGAAAGCATTCAAGTCCATGACTGTATATTTTAGCCTCATAGTGCAGAGAATACCAATGTTTTTTTTTTTTGGGATTTGCTTCAAAAAGAGTGTGCAATTTTCCTCTTGATCAATGCGAATGTTCAGAGGCAATCCTCATCCGGAGCATTGATTTTGCCTCGAATGGGTTAAATTTTTTTTGTAATCTTCTAGCAAATGATACCTATTGCCACGTAAGCTTTGTTGAGATCTCTTCTCGAAAATAGGTTCTAAAAATCTTATTACTGCTTGGCAATATTAATTGTGATCTTTTGTTGTTATTAGATGATGGAAATACAGTACTGTGCTGGAAAATGTGAGATTACGATCTCCGAATTCTGAGCACTCACCGCTTTAATGCTAAGAAAAATGGGTTCAACATGTCTATCATGCCAACTGTATTTGAGGCAGTGAATAAACATAAAAATGTTTTGTGTTTATGTTAAGTGTTTGTTTACATCAGAAAGAGTATGACTGTGTGTTATCATATATTGCTTATATAGGGATTGTCTTTTGCTTGTCCTTAATCTAAATGAATCGCCTTCGTTATTTGCATTTAGCTTTAGAGGTTAGTATGTTGTAAATAGAAACTTCCTCACGTAGCGTTCATATAACATACTCGCGAAATTAGATGCTTCATTAAGAGATTAAATTGCGTCTCATAAGCTTCTGATGTTTGGATTTCATATCACAGTAGGAAGCTTGTTCGAATTAGATAGATACTACTGTTCTTTGTTAAAGTTTACAAATTTCAGTCTGCAAATGATAGGGCTCCCTCATTTCTATGAGCTATATGACACACGCATGGAAATTATTAGAAAACGAAGATAGCTCACTCGTCAAAAATTGAACTAAGCTTGATAAGACCATGTTCTTGTGTGAATCTTAGGAGGAATTAACTTGTGCACTCCCCTCTTTTTTTTCCAACTCGACGACAACGTGCACATATATATACACATTCACATATTTATACACACACATGCATACATGAACATACACATACACACACACATGCATACATGAACATACACATACACACACACCACATATACATACACACATACACACATATACATGTTTTAGGGTTAGGGTTCTCTTTCTCTCTCTCTCTCTCTCTCTCTCTCTCTCTCTCTCTCTCCCTACACACACATCTCTCTCTCACACACATCTTGGTAAATGATGTGTGTACTCTTTCACTGTCTCTCTTTCTCTATGTCTTCTATTTTTTAATTTTTTTTCTTTTGTTTTGCAGGAGCTTTTTGGCATCGATTCTTTGGAATTTGACAAGAGACGACATCGATTGGGCTTTGAAGAGAGCAATAAAAAGAATTACATCGATGTAAGTGATTGTTTTGTTCTTTTTTATAAATAGAGAGAGAGAGAGATGAAAGAGAGAGAGAATGAGAGAGAGAGAGAGATGAAAGAGAGAGAATAAGAGAGAGAGAGAGATGAAAGAGAGAGAGAATAAGAGAGAGAGAGAGAGATGAAAGAGAGAGAGAGAGAAAGAGAGAGAGAGAGAGAGAGGGAGAGAGAGAGAGATGAAAGAGAGAGAGAGAGATAAAGAGAGAGATATAGATAGATAGAAAGAGAGAGACATAGAGATACATACACACACATGCATACATATTTCATACACATATGCATATGCATATGCATATGCATACATACACACACACATATACATGTTTTAGGGTGAGGGTTTTTTATGTTTACACATGTATACACATAATACATACACACATGCACACATATACACATGCATACATACATACACATACACACACATCAAATATACATACACACATATGCATGTTTTAGGGTTAGGGTTTTAGGATTAGGGTTTTGTGCTTTTACATATATACAGACATGCATACACACATATACACATATAAACACATAATACATATACACATACACACACATACACATAAACACACACAAAGACACACACACACATACATACATACATACACACACACACATAGATATATACACACATGCATACATACATACACGCATATTCATATTTTAGGGTTAGGGTTTTAAGATTAGGGTTTTTGGCTTTTACTTATATACACACATGCATACACATATACATGTTTTAGGTCTAGGTCTTCAGGATTAGGGTTTTAGGGTTTTTACATAGATACACATATGCATACACACATATATATATATATATATATATATATATATATATATATATATATATATATATATATATATATATATATATATATATATATATATATATATATATATATATATATATATATATATATATATATATATTCACATACACATATATATACACAAAAATACACACATACACATGTTTTAGGTATAGGTCATTAGGATTAGGGTTCTAGGGTTTTTAAAAATTCATTATTTACACATATACAAATATACACACATAATACATATACACATACACATGTATATACATAGGCATACACACATATACATGTGTTTAGATTGTTGTTTATAAATATCATGTCAATGTGTCTCATTTCTTTGTACATGGTTTATGATTGATTTCTCCCATGTCTTTTGTATTTGACAGTATGTTTTGCTTTAACAAATCATGTTTTTGTTGATTGTCATACATGTCACATGTTCTCCGGTTTTTCTTGGGCAGAGTGTATTGTCTTTTGCTACACAGTAGCATTGGAATGTTGTTGTAGCAAGAGACAACATACTCTGCCAAAAAAAATTTTGCAGATATGGTCGTCGGTATAGGCGACGGTATACGCGTCGGTATCCCCAGGCAGATACCGATGCTTATACCGACTATTCTGCCCAGGGGCATACCATCGCTTATACCGATGCTTATATCGACGCATATACCGATGTACCGAGGCTTATACCGGCGCTTTGGTTCCGACGCCTACACCGACCCTTACACCGCCGTCGGGGCAAAATTGCACCCGTTCATTTTCCTCGGTAGAGGCCTCGGTATACCCCCGATATGTTGTAGTGAATTAGAGGTAATGTTTAGCTTTATTGACATCGATTGGAGGATTTTGTAAAGTTTGAGTACTGATTACCTAGATTGTTACATACATAGGATGAATACAAGTTGGAGAGGATCTCAAGAACGTGAATTGGCATCTATCCTTTGTAAAGAACATGTTAAGTATGATGGAATCACATGACTTGTCACCCTCATTGTCATTATCTCCCCCACAGCTAACATCATCCCTCAGTCTTTCATCCATGTGCATAGCATGTGCTTTGAATATTGATGAGAGGGTGAGTTTTTCAGTGCACATGATGCCATGCAACCATTCATATCATTACATTTGTTTTGCAGCATAGTCAACTGTTTGGATGAATGTGGTATTGAAATACCACAACATATGCGGCAAAGACTCTTTGGATTCTTTGATGGTGGATTTAAATTTGATAGAGGTAAACTTTTCATGTTGATTATTTATAGCTTCTTAAGGATTTTGAAGTACCAAACATATTAACAATATTGCTTTTTATCCATGGCTATGGCTTCTTATCTCTTTTTTAGTTTAAGTTTTTTCTATCTATAATTTTGTGAATGTCACTAATTAGCTAGATAGATAGATAGATAGATAGATAGACAGATAGATAGATAGATAGATAGATAGATAGATAGATAGATAGATAGATAGATAGATAGATAGATAGATAGATAGATAGATAGATAGATAGATAGATAGATAGATAGATAGATAGATAGATAGATAGATAGATAGATAGATAGATAGATAGATAGATAGATGGATGGATGGATGGATGGATAGATAGATAGATAGATAGATAGATAGATAGATAGAAAGAGAGAGAGATAGAGAGATAGATAGATAGATAGATAGATAGGTAGGTAGGTAGGTAGATATATACTAATTAGATATCTATCTATCTATCACATTACTAATTAGTTATTACTAAGTCGTTATAAGTCCTTAGTTGTTTTTAATTAGCTATTACTAATTAGCTATTATTAATTATCTTGTTACGAGTTAGTTATTACTAAGTAGCTAGTTCTTCTTTAGTTGTTTGTAACCAATTTTTTGTTACTAGTTAGCTATTACTAAGCTCCTGATTCTGGGTTACTTGTTAGTAATTAGCTATTTCTATTTAGCTTGTTACCAATTAGTTATTACTAAGTAGCTAGTCCTTGGTTATTTGTTTGTAATTAGTCATTATTGATTAGCTATTACTAATTAACTTGTTACCACTTAGCTATTACTAAGTAGTGGGTTCTTGGTTAGTTGTTTGAAATTAGCTATTACTAATTAGCTTGTTATTAATTAGCTTGTTACTAATTAGCTTGTTACTAATTAGCTTGTTACTAATTAGCTAGTGCTAAGTAGCTCCTTCTTGTTTAGTTGTTTGTAACTAATCAGCTTGTTACTAGTTAGTTACTTGTTAGTAATTAGCTAGTTACTTATTAGTTACTTATTACTAGTTGCTGATTCTGGGTTACTTGTTAGTAATTAGCCATTACTATTTAGCTTGTTACCAGTTAGTTATTAAGTATCTAGTCATTGGTTAGTTTTTTGTAATTAGTTATCACTACTTAACTATTACTAATTAGCTTGTTACCAGTTAGTTCTTAGTTAGTTGTTAGTAATTAGCTTTTACTAAGTAGCTTGTTACTAATTAGCTATTACTAAGTAGTTGGTTCTTGGTTAGTTGTTTGTAACTAATTAGCTTGTTACTAGTTAGTTATTACGAAGTTGCTGATTTTGGGTTGTTTTTTAGTAATTAGCTATTACTATTTAGCTTGTTACTAGTTAGTTATTACTAAATAGATAGTCCTTGGTTAATTGTTTGTAATTGGTTATTACTAATTAGCTTGTTACCAGTTAGATATTACTAAGTAGCTCCTTCTTAGTGAGTTGTTAGTAATTAGCTATTACCAATTAGCTTGTTATTATTAGCTTGTACTAAGTAGCTAATTCTTGGTTAGTTTTTAATAATTAGTTATTATTAATTATCTTGTTACAAATTAGTTATTACTAAGTAGTTGGCTCCTATTTAGTTTTTAGTAATTATCTATTACCATTTAGCTTGTTACTAGTTAGTTATTGCTAAGTAGCTAGTCCTTGGTTAGTTTTTTGTAATTAGCTATTACTAATTAGCTATTACTAATTAGCTATTACTAATTAGCTATTACTAATTATCTTGTTACCAGTTAGCTATTGCTAAGTAACTGGTTATTAGTTAGTTGTTAGAAATTAGCTATTACTAAGTAGTTTTACTTATTAGCTATTACTAAGTAGCTACTACAAATTAGCTATTACTAATTGGCTATTACTAATTAGTTATTACTAATAACCTATTATGAATCAGCTATTATGAATCAGCTACTATGAATTAGCTATTATTAATTAGCTATTACGAATTAGCTATTACTAATTAGCTATCACTAATTAGCTATTACAAATTAGTTATCACAAATTAGCTATCACAAATTAGCTATTACTAATTAGCTATCACAAATTAGCTATTACTAATTAGCAATTACTAAGTAGCTATTACTAATTAGCTATTACTATTTATCTATTACTAATTAGCTATTACTAATTAGCTAATATTAGTTAGCTATTATTAATTAGTTATTTCTAACTAGCTATTACAAACTAGCTATTACTAATTAGCTATTAATTAGCTATTGTTAATCAAGTATTATTAATCAACTATTACTAATTAGCTATTGTTAATCAACTATTATTAATCAACTATTACTAATTAGCTATTACAAATCAGCTATTATGAATTAGCTATTACTAATCAGCTATTACTAATTGGCTATTATTAATTAGCTATTACTAGCGAGATATTACAAACTAGCTATTACTAATTGGCTATTACTAATTGGGTATTAATCAGATATTATTAATTAGCTATTACTAATTAACAATTACAAATAGCTATTACGAATTAGCTTTTATTAATTAGCTATTATTAATTAGCTATTACTAATTAACTATTACTAATTATCTTATTACTAATTGGCCATTACTAAGTAGCTAATTCTTTGCTATTTGTTAGTAATTAGTTGTACTAATTATCTTGTTACCCATTAGTTATTACTAGGTAGCTGATTCTTCGATAATTGTTAGCAATAATACTAATCTGGATGGTTTCATTGTGCTAACTAGCTACTCGTACCTCACTCAGAACATGATTCTTCGATAATTGTTAGTAATAACATTAATATGGTTGGTTTCATTGTGTTAAGCAACTACTCATACCTCAATCGAAACAGCTACCAACAACGCTAGTGTTGCATACAACACGGATCTTGGGACTAGTGAGAATGTTGGACATACATTTGTTGAAAGTAAGACTTATGCCTAATCTTCTGAAGTGTTTCGATGGCGATGCACCACAGTGCGCTCTCCTTCTCGAGAGCTCCACGATGATATGCTCGGAGTAGAAAACCGAGCACCTGAGGCCACACACAGTACTCCGCACAGAGGCTGTAGAATATGCAGAAAACACAGTACACAGGGAGCACGAAGACAGACTTCTTAGGTCTTACAAATGCGGTCGAACTTACAGTCTGTGACTGACCAGGCCACTATATGTTTTATTAAAGAACATATACAAAGAAGTGTTCGGTGGCCATTTGGCCTTTCACATGGACACTAATGGTAACAATCTCTCACTAAAGGCCAATATGGCCAGAGTAACTATGGGAGAAAAAATAAAGAATGATAAAGAATACCTGAGTGTAAGTATACAAACTATACCTCCCACCTGATGGGCATGTTACATAGTATACAAGTGACTGCGTAAGATCAAGAATCAAGTAACCCCCATCAAGTGACAACAGTGTCGCAAGCTATCCTGTGGTAGAGCTTTAGTCAAAGCATCTGCAGCATTATCTCGAGTGTGAACCTTCTCAAGAATAATGCTCTTAGTGGCTAAGCAATCTCTAATGAAGTGATACCTCACCTCAATGTGCTTGGTCTTTGCATGATAGACCGGATTCTTAGCCAAAGCAATGGCACTCTGGCTATCACTGAGCAAGTGAGGTACATGCTGAGGTAAACCCATATCACAAGCAAGACGAGAAAGCCACAATGCTTCCTTACATGCCTCACTTGCTGCAACATACTCTGCTTCTGTGGTGGAAACAGCTGTACATTCTTGAAGACGAGATCTCCAAGAGATAGCACCTCCAGCAAAATGAAAAATGTACCCTGATGTAGACTTACGATTGTCTACACAACCAGCATAGTCAGAATCTGTGTAACCAATAATGGATGCTTTCCCTCTACCTAAGCATAGACACTTGTCCTTAGTGCCACTCAGATATCTCAAAATCATTTTGACTGCTTCCCAATGTTTGTTGCCAGGATTAGATATATATCTGCTCACAACTCCCACTGCAAATGCAATGTCTGGTCTCGTAGCTACCATAGCATACATGAGACTACCAACAGCAGACTGATAGGGAATTTTGGTCATGAATTCCTTTTCCTCATCTGATTTGGGGCAGTCATCCTTGCTCAATTTCACATATGTGGGTAAAGGTGTACTCAATGCCTTTCCACCCTGCATATTGAATCGGTGAGGTACTTTGGATATGTACTCACTTTGAGACAAGTATATGCATCTTTTACTCCTATCACGAGTAATGCGCATGCCAAGAATATGTTTGGCATCCCCCAAATCCTTCATATCAAATGTCTGACTCAACTTCTTTTTGAGAAGTGACAAATCATAAGAGGACTTCCCAGCAATCAACATATCATCGACGTAAAGTATCAAGCATATCAAGCTTCCATCAGAACATCTCTTTGTGTAGAGACAATGATCCTCATTGCTCCGAGAATAGCCTTGGGACTTCATAAACGCATCAAACTTTTGGTACCATTGTCTAGGAGACTGTTTAAGTCCATACAAGCTCTTCTTGAGCTTACAAACTAGACTTTCCTTGCCAGGAACTACACAACCCTCTGGTTGTTCCATATAGATCTCATCTATAAGATCTCCATACAAGAAAGCTGTTTTCACATCCATTTGGACTAGCTCTAAGTCCTCCATTGCAACGAATCCAAGCAACATGCACAAAGTAGTCATCTTGACCATTGGAGAGAAGATTTCCTCAAAATCAACACCATGTTGTTGCTTAAAACCCTTTGCAACAAGTCGTGCTTTATATTTTGGAGAAGCACTATCTGATGTGAATTTCAACTTATATACCCATTTACATGGTAAAGCTTTCCTGCCCTTTGGCAAAGGTACTAAGTCCCAAGTACCATTCTTGTGAATAGAATCCAACTCACTCTTCATGGCACGCTCCCACTTGACATGATCCTCTGTCTGCATAGCCTCTTTGTAGCAAGAAGGCTCACCGGCATCTGTTAGCATAACAAAATCTAAACCTGGAACATATCTATCAGGTGGATATGAGACACGTGCATAACATCTCAATGGTTGCTGAACAGGAACATGTGCAGATTGATCTGAATGGACATTCTCTTGAACATCCCTATGTGCAGCATTTTTATGCATGCTAACCGGAGGACTAGTATCCTCAAACACCACTCTTCTCACTTCAACCTCCTTAATGGGCTGTTTATGCATCTTAGACTCATTAAAAATGACATCACTACTTCTGACCACTGACCGTGTTTCAGGATCCCATAAGCGATATCCAAATTTTCCTTCTCGACCATATCCAAGAAAAATGCATTTCTTTGACTTATGGTCCAACTTTTGTCTAAGATTCTTGGGTATATGAACATATGCTTCACACCCAAAAACTCGAAGATGATCATAATATGGTGGTTTCCCTGTCCATAACTCTTGTGCCACTTTTAGACCTTTGGCAGTACTAGGTGAAAGGTTAATCACATGAACTGCAGTCAATACTGCTTCTGCCCAAAAACCTTGTGAGAGGTTTGCATGATGCAACATAGAGACTACTCTATCTTGAATAGTTCTATTCATCCTCTCAGCTACACCATTCTGTACTGGGGTATAAGGAGCTGTAAACTCTCTACGAATCCCTCTAGACTGACAGAAAAGGCTGAATTCATGTGAGGTATACTCACCCCCATTATCTGAACGTAAAGCCTTAAGCTTAGTTCCTTTTTCAGTCTCAGCTGAAGCAAGCCATTTTCTGAAAGTAGGGAATACATCATCCTTTGATTTGATAGGATATACCCAGACTTTTCTAGTAGCATCATCTATGAAAGTGACAAAGTAAAGAGAACCACCTAAGGACCTAGTGGACATAGGACCACACACATCTGTATGAAACGAGATCTAAAGGCTGAATTGAAGAGTCAATGTGCGTTCTATGCACATTTCTGGTTTGCTTTCCATATTGACAATACTCACAAAATGAAAAATCAGAGAAAGATAACACAGGTAAGTAGCCAGAACGCGAAAGATTTTCCATTCCTCTACGAGATATATGGCCCAAATGACCATGCCAAATACAAGCCATAGGTTGTTCAGTAACAGCTAACAAGTGTTCTTTCTATGATACAAATAAAGGATAAAGTGAGCCAACTTTGCTTCCTTTTGCAATAACCATATTTCCCTTTGATATACGAAAGGACTGAGCATAGAAGACCACCTTGTAACCAAGGTCATCAAGTTGACCAACTGACATCAAACTGCATGATAACTGAGGTACATGGCGTACATTATGCATAGTAAATTTTGAACCATCAATGAACTGCACAACCACATCTCCAATCCCCACAACATCACACTGGTAAGAGTCACCAAGTCTCACAGTACCAAGAGGCTTTGCTGCATAATTAGAGAACCATTCTCTATGTGGTTTCACATGGAAAGAAGCACTAGAATCTAGCAGCCAGGTGTGGGATAGAGAATCAGCCATAAGTGCCTCAGATGGCACAGTACTATCAAGTGTCAACACATCAGCATCATCAGAAATAGCATTAATTTCTTCAATCTTCACAGTCGAAGTAGATGGTGCAGGTAACTGTTTAACATGCCCATCAACATTCTGTCCTTTACCTTTAGCATTCTTTAATGCATAACAGTCTTTCTTCATGTGTCCTTTCTTATGACAATAATGGCATTCGATATCCCTCTTCCTTGATTTACTTCTACTCTTATTCCGTTGACCATTCTTTTCCTTGTTCTTGCTCCTGCCATGTTGTTGATTCTTTCCTTGGTAAGAATCACGAACATTATATGCATCTCCACTCTGAGTGCCAACCATAGTTTTTCTACGAATCTCCTCACTCAAGAGAGCTCCACATATGTCATTATAGACGAGTTTACCACCAGGTGCACTGTTGCTAATAGCTATGCAAAACGTATCCCATGATGATAGCAGGGTGCATAACAGCAATATTGCTTTCATTTCATTATCCATATCCATTTTCTGAGCTTGTAACTGGGAGAATATAGCATCAAACTCATTTAGATGAGCAGCAACACTATCTGTGTCCTTCATACGAAGATCATATAATTTTCTCATCAGATACACTTTATTTGATGCCGTCTCTTTTTCATATGTATTGCATAACTTCTTCCAAAGCTCCTCTGCACTTTCACAGTCTAATACTGTAAAGTAAACATTATCTGCCAGGTGCAAGCAAATGGTAGACCTGGCCATTTCATCCAACTCATCCCAATCATCTTCATCCATGTCAGCAGGCTTCTTTGAAATCCCATTTACTGGCTTCCATTGCCTCCTTTGAATCAGCACATCTTTAATCTGATTCTTCCATAGAGCAAAGTTTGTGCCATCAAATTTTCGGATCTCAAAATGGTTTTTGCCCTGTAAGTTATAGCTCCTCCTCGGAACACTAGCACTAGACTCTGATCCACCGAGAAATGCCATGATCGTAGAGAACTGAATAGAATGATAATGGAGCTAGAAGAGTCCAAACACCAACAAATAAATGTATCAAGGAGTAAATCGACCACTGTATAGTTGACTAAACCAGAAATCTGGAAAAATTTTGCTAGAGTATCCTCTGCAAAATTAGCATATGACCAGTGTCAAAGTATCATAAAACTACAAGTACTGATATGTCTACTTGCATTGTGAATCACTGACTCCATTGCATAGAATCGGTTACCCAATAGAAGCCAACTAGGCTTATCGAGCACCTATGAACAACTATCATACATCTCCTATGGCGAGGCTGGGTAAGTCTTCCACCTGCATCACCGAAGAGACCCCGACATCTGGGTGTCTCCCAGTTAAGAAAACCTCACCACGACCCTCTTTATCAAATGTAAAAGGCTTTATGCAAAGAACGTAACCGCTATATCAATGACCACATGGACGTACATAAGCGGTATCCACAGAAGCGTACATGGTGTGTATGTGCTCAATATATGCAGTAAAATGACACTAAAAGGCTGAATACAAAGCCCAAAAACTAGCCAATAACACCTGCAAGTGTCTGTCAACTCTGATGTTTTAGGCTTTAAAAACCTGCATAAATTTGAAGCGACTGCTCCCACCAAAACTGAAAAACCCCTCGAGAAACCTGTAGTTTTAGGAGTGTGGCTGAAAATACAGCCCCAAAGGTTGATATTTATTGTCTAAGAAGTACAAGGAACACTCTTCTTGATGTTCTTGGACCTGTGCGAAGAGAACTATGTGCAAAAGTACTCCGAAATGGCTCCAAAAACACCCCAAAATTGCTTCAGAAATAGGCTTTGAAAGCAAAAATGAAGCTTTGAGGGACCAAAACTTGTTCAAGGTAATGTCAACCTTAGTCTTTCCCCTTCTTCAAACACCACAAGAGTGTAGCTTAGTGGCAAGAGATTGCCACGGTTAAGGGAGCTCTGGGGGGAACAGTACTGGGATGGGTGACCTCCCGGGAAGTACGGAGAACCTCTATATTCCTTGATCGTTGAGGTCCTCCCTCGCGCGCAGCCAACGGTGACTTCGGTGACTCGGATGACAAGGTATGCCAAGGTCTATGCCTTGGTTGCCTGGGACAAAGCCTGGGACAAATCTTGGGGGGGGGGGGGTGTGTTTGCTCGCTTCACTCGCACAAAAGGAACAAAGATTTTGCCTTGAACTGCTCTGATACCATTGAAGTGTTTCGATGGCGATGCACCACAGTGCGCTCTCCTTCTCGAGAGCTCCACGACGATATGCTCGGAGTAAAAAACCGAGCACCTGAGGCCGCACACAGTACTCCGCACAGAGGCTGTAGAATACGCAGAAAACACAGTACACAAGGAGCACGAAGATAGACTTCTTAGGTCTTACAAATGTGGTCGAACTTACAGTCCGTGACTGACCAGGCCACTATATGTTTTATTAAAGAACATATACAAAGAAGTTTCCGGTGGCCATTTGGCCTTTCACATGGACACTAACGGTAACATCTTCAACATCGAAAGAGAGAGAGAGACAATAATCCATCATCCTGCAAATCCAGTCTACAATGGATGTCAATGCCGATCCTTGTACAGTTGACCACATGCATGATGTTGAGTCCACACAAATTGACTTTGATAGTGGTCTAGACCAAATGATGGACAATGTGCTTGATCCAGTTCGCAGCTCAAATATTCATCTAGCTAGTTATAACTCTATAGTTGATAAAGAGGTTCCTCTTTCTATCCACATGTCTATCGCATATCCGTTTGAATCTAGTCTAGGGTTTGTCTTTAACCTAGATGACATCCCCCAACACCTTCCTCCACGGTCTAATCCAAATACTCATCCAAATCAAGTTCCTTCTTCAAATATTGATCTTTCAAAGCATGTTCCTCTACCAACTAATGATCCCTTTATTTGTTCAAACAAAGATCATTTGCAGAATCCAGCTTTTGATCCTAATCAAAGTCCAAACAGAGATGTCCTTCAAATGAATGCTGCAAATGAAACCTGCTTGCAGCAAAACTATTGTAGGCTAGCCTCAATTTCTGACATGTGTGGATCCCCAACAAAAGTTGTAGGTGATATACAAGAAGATGCCACTCTAGCGCAGTTTATGGTAAATGAAAAAAGAAATTTGCAAGCACTTGTGAAATGACAGAAGAAGCCAAGTCATTTCCACCCGATTAAAAGGCGGCAAAGTACTCGATCACAACTACAGAGAGGCTTTGTACTTCATATTGAGGAACTTTTGAAAGAATAGTACCAATGTTCACTCTCTTACATCACTCTCCTTTGTAATGGGTACTATCCCACATGTGGCATCATCCAAATCTATTATCTATCATCACATTTTGTAATCAACCTATTTTGTATCGATTTATTAAAATATTTTGTTGTCTATGCTTCATATTCTATACCCTATACATATTTGATAGCTCAACTATGTCATTGATTGTAATGATGTTTGGCTTTAGTTTGGATGAAGAATGAATAGTTTCTCTTCTATGCTTCATATTATAGACCTCTCTACAATTTTTTATAAGATTAACATTGTCATTGATTGTAAGTTGTAACGATGTTTGTCTTATAGGTCAAATAAAGAACAAAGTTTTATCCACAATTACTGCAAAAGATAATGCTTCATCCTCAGCAAGTCAATGTGAGATTGTAACATAAGTGGAGAAAAAAGTATCAATTTTAACTCAAACTTATCCTAATTCAACCCGTGCATGTCTTGTTTCAACTCAACTGATCCTATTGCAACAAACGTTGAGCAGAAAGTATCAGTTTCAACTCAAACTGATCTTACTTCAACTTGAACATGTCTTGTGTCAATTGAAGCTAATCCTATTGCAACAGAAGTTGAACAGAAAGTATCAGTTTCAACTAAAACTGATCTTACTACAATTCAAACATGTCCTGTTTCAACTCAAACTCATCCTATTGCAACAAAAGTTAAGTAAAAAGTATCAGTTTCAAGTCAAACTAATCATGTTGTAGTGTTTACAACACAACAAAATCAAGAGCCTAAATAGCTACCACGCAAGTCAATCATGTGGTAATAGAACCTGAACTTATTGAGATAGAAAAGGACCCCCCAAAGATTAGACATGGCCTGACAGAGGAGGGGATACAAGAACTAAAACCTGCTCACAAGGATTTACAGCCTACGGCTTTGATTTTGGAAGTTGACATATTTATGAACATCCGAAGTACCCAAGATTTTCCTGACAGTAAGCATTTTCTATGATGGTGCCTTGAGCATTTCAATGTTTGGATTTGGGGTGCCTATGATGTATATGAGGTCAACAAACATATTGATACAATCTTCCTCGAGTTCAGGAAGAAATTTATTGGTATTTGGGGGAAGGATAAATGTTTATGGAATTTGTAGTCCATTTTAAGAGGTTGGCTCATTTCTAAGACAAGAATATAGAGTACGGCCTTGAGAGTACATTAATAGTTGATATTGTTGCTTATAGGTTATTTTACAACATTAGAAGATGTTGTCCCATGCTACCAAAGTTGATAATCAATGAAAGACGTAACTATCTACCAGGAACTCTTTGTGGGAAACTTTGGAAATGGTTAATAGCCCAAATCATATGGAGTATGTAGATATTGTTTGCAGATCTATTTCTCTTGATGAAGAGAGCTTAGCTATATATCATAGAATACATTGAGAGCATACTCGATATCATAGATGAAAACACGAAGTATGTAGATAACAAAACATTATGTACAATCATTCTTATAGACTTATGTTAAATACTTTGATTTTAAAAAGATTGTTAGCTATGTTGATCCAACTGTTAGCTATATCGTTCAACTGTTAGCTCTTTACATGTTAACTACTTTAAGTCTATGTGTGCATTCAAACTATTCTAGTGGTAAATAGATGGTATTTTCTTCAAGACTTGTGCTTCCACCCTCTTGACTAACAATTTCTCCAGTGGAACTCAAATGCTAAATTATTGTGATCATTGGATTTAAAGAAAAAACCTTTACAACCATCGATTTCATCTGTTTTAGGGGGGTGTGTTTTGTTCCGAGGGGGATGAGCTGCCACAATTTTTTTTAGAGAACAAAGAAATTGAATATTAATAAAGAAGAGTTACAAACTATGCTAGGGGCAAGTCCTCACCCAATACAAATAAGCATTCCACCACTTGATTGAACTTCTCATCATCACATGGGTTGTCCATCATCACATGGGTATTGAAAATTCCAAGGCATACTATTGTAAACAGCCTCGTAGACATCACCATTAATGGTAAGCATGTCTCTACAATTGTGCACTAGTGACATGGGTATTTTAATGCAACTTACAAGATGGGAATGTGTAGCAAACTAGCAAGATTCTGGTGACCAAAGCGTGTATGCCAAAGCTTTGCATCTGACATAGCTTGAGAATCTTGAACAGAATATACTTAATCATTCACAAATTTTGCATAATCTATGAGCTTATACAACTTAGGACATAAAATACCAGAAGGAATAATGTCATCACCGTTTGATAGATCATGAATTGTACATATGTCATCAATTAATTTCACAACCAAACCGATCTTGGCTCATTCTGAAACTGATAACAGATTTCCCTTGATCCCTAGCACAAATAAATCATCTGATAATGTAAAAGAACTACCATCAACAATAGTCAAAATGGTCTTACCAACTCCCATGATAAGATAAGAGGAGTAATTGGAATATGTGACAGTATTCCCTTTAGGGACATGCTCAAGTGAAGTAAAGAAACTGTGCTACGAGGTAATATTTTTGGTTGCCCTATTATCAAAGTACCAAACATCTGAGTCTACTACAGACATACACTATTCATGAGAAGATGGATCATAATTACAAACAACAGTAAACACCCATTCTTCATTTTTCATAAGATTTGCAGATTCTGATTTGGGTGTAGAGGCTTTTGCAACAACCATTACAACCTCTTTTTTCTTTGCCTCTTTTGCATCCAGTTATAGACAACTCTTTATGAAATAATCATTTTCTTTACAATATATGCAAAACAATTTCTTCTTTTATGTTCTCTTCTTATCCCTGTCATCCATCTTTGATTGTGCAGAATTAGCATATTTTTGCGTACTAATAGATGAACTCCATTTACCTTTGCCTTTCTGACTAGCCAGGCAAGCTTGATCTGCAACACACATAATGGACATGTTCTACCTAGACTGATCTTCTTGCAACAGAACGAAGACTAACTCCTCAAATGTTAAGGCATTTGGATTTCCTTTCATCGTCAATCAAAGAGTAGAAACAAAACTCTAATGTGAATCTAGAAGACCATTCAAAATAGTTTGCACAAGTGAACTATCAGGCAAGACTTCATGAGCAAAAATCAATTGCTCCTTCAAATCTTTGAACTTTGTCAAAAAATTGTCCATGGAATCTCCTTCATTCATGTGCTCACTCTCCAATTGTTTTTTAAAGTAGAAACATGAGCCTCATTTCTTTCTTGGTATAAAGTGGTAAGTGTATCCCAAGCATCCTTTGTTGTTTTATAGGAGCGAATGTGAGGAATAATGGCATGTTTGACAGACAAGGCTATCAATGCATGTTCTGAGCAATCTCTGCCATCCCAATGAAGTTTCTCTACAGTAAGTGCAATAGGAGTCGTAGCACGAATAGGAACTTGAAGAATATCACCATCTTCCATGCCATATGCATCACCTTCAGCATCTGTGTTTGTAGGTATGATAGGATGCTTTTCAACACCAATAATGGGTGATTGGTACCAATACATGAGGCATCATATAAGCCCATAATTGGTGATTGGTACCATCCAACTTATCCTCAACAACCAACATACTGAATACATCATTCCTTTCAACTATGGCCATTGACTAAAATTCTCTTATGCAAAAAATGATTATATCTCAAAAAGTTGAACATGACTACCTTGTCGAGTTTTGCTAAACTTGTAGCAGACTTTGAGGAGCTTATACTGGCGAATCGAAGCTTGTATATGTCTTTGGCACAAAAAGATGACAGTTCCTGCACAAGCACTACCATAGTGCATTTGGAGGTGATTTCGACACCACATAACGAAGCTGTTTTGAACTCCTAATTGCTTTAAGAAGTATGGTCACCAAATTTCGTGCAATTTTGAGACTATGACCAGAGGGGTGTCAATGATGCCCTAGATGAAGCGGTGACGTGCTTTGATGCCAATTGTTGGAAGCATGTAAATAGCACAAGGAAGAAGAAGCTTGGAGCACAACACACAATACTAAATGTATTACCAAGAGAATGTACAAAGATAAGTGAACCATTAGGGTTATAGGCATATATACAAGCCGGGAAAAAAAACCTCCTAAAGAGGGAAAAAAGTGTCCCAACGGTCCTAGTGTGTTCACACACATTACTACCTAAATATATCAACATTTAAATCGCACAAAAGGTCACACAAAGCTATCACAATGAGAAGGAGATCACAACCAAAGAAGGAGCTCTCTATTCTCAACGAAGAAAGAATACAAATGACATTAAATCCCCTCATTCTTCTTACATTGAGTTATACACTGCTTTCAAAATAAACTAATTTCTATAAACTACTATCTGTAGTTATCCGATGGCTCTCTAAATTTGTACATAGCCCTATGATGAGTCAAGGAGGACTCTTCTCGAGTTGTACAAAATTTGGATGTTTTTATCTCTACTTTTTGGGCTATTTACAAGGAAATATACAAATTTCTTGTTGCTTTGGCTCTTTATTCAACAATGCATAGACTCTAAATTTCATTTCCTCTAAGTTCATCCAAAACGAACTCAAATCCCTAAGACTTCACTTATAGGGAAGAAGAACACAAGAGGTGTTCATCATTACCCTCCCCACATTAAATTTTTTATAAATGAGAAATCATAAAGGTCTCTTCAAATCAGTTGTACTCAAATCCTTTTCAACTTCATCCCATTCTTTAACCATCCACTTTGTTCTAAAATTTCTACATATTTGATTATGTATATGATGTGATTCCTTGGTTTTGAAGATAATGCACTCTCTAATAACCTTTTTGATCCTATTATGTCTTTTCTTCCTATCCAAAAGAAGCTTCCATAATTCTTCCAAATATTTTTTAGATCCATAACGTGTCATCAGCAAGACAAGAAGTGTAGAAGGCTATCGTGCATGTATTCATATCCATGGTTCTTGTAAGTTTGTTGAGTTTTATTTCTCTTGATTTATTTCCTTTCTTTATACTCATCAAGATCCACTCCAAAAATATTTCATCCCTATTATCGAACTTCCTTTCCCCTTGTCTAAGGTTTATAAAAGGTAATCAAGCCCTAATATACCAAAATCTTTATCAAATTCTAATTCGAAGCATGTAATGTTCTACTTGGTTTCTTTTCTTTTTTTATCACTTGCTAAAAATTCCTAGTTGCTTCTAAGGGACATCACGTCTCAATGTTTTCTTTCTCTCCTCCCTTCAAAGTAAGCTATCTCAATCTTTTCTTTAATTTTTCTCTTATGGTAAAAATTCCTCGTTGCTTCTAAGGGACATCACTTCTCAATGTTTTCTTCCTCTCCTCCCTTCAAAGTAAGCTATCTCAATCTTTTGTTTAATTTTTCTCTTATGGATGAAATTTATCACCCCTTTGTTGATAATAAGTAATAATGTTTGTACCATAGTTCTATTCGATGTACTTGCAAGACTTGAGAGATGAAGTTTTTGACAATTTCAAAAATTATGCTTGAACTATGAAGAATATGTAGCCTTCAATTCTTGCCATCTCCCAAGGAACCTATAGGTCCCTCAATCTTTGACCCCATTAGAGGGGTATCTATCTGATGCAAGCTGGCCTTTGGAATTACATTTCTTCTCATTTTTGAGATCCCTTCATTCTCTTAAAATTTTACCTCTAATACGAAAGGGTTGGAAAACATTGAATTGAAGTAGTTCAACCTTCATCATGTAATATGAAGGGTGTAAAGAAAATTGCTTTGTAAGTGGTGTTTGCTTCCCACATTTCACACTTGAAGCATCTACTTCTTCAGGAAACGGGGTAGCTTCTTTGGATTGCTTGGTCTTTAAGAACTTGCACTCTCTTCAAAGGCTCTAACGGCCTTCCAAACTTGCCTCTCAAAAGATAGATTCAAGGATTATCAAATCATCTCCAAAGTTGACGTAAATTTCAATTTGACTAGCTTTTTTCTAGCATTCCTCTCTTCCCTTATTCAATCAACTGCCCTCATTGAGTCAATTCTTCATACTTTTCAGTCAACTTGCTATTTTGGCTATAATATTATCTCTATTTCTATTTCTTAGGGAGACATTGGTCTAACTTAGCTTTAAGTAGATCTGCGATGAGATTTTTTTTTAATGGAGATTCAACCGAAGCCTACTCTCCCGAGCTTTAACTTTGAAATTGCAACTATACAAGTGAGTGGGCATAGTACCCACGGGACCCCCCTTATCCCATAAAGCAGGGGTTAGACAGTCATCCACAAAGCAGCGGTTAGACAGTCCGAAGGAGACATAAGAGAGGACTGGTTTCAATTGAAAATGACATGGTTTTACATTGGCCTTAGACCCACACTATCCTGCCCTCAGTGGGGATTGAACCTTTGCCCCCCCCCCCCCCTCAAGAGGTGAAAGGCCCACGCAGCCCACCTAATATGCGAGGACCATTGTTTCTGAGTTCCTTATATGTGACGACAGTGCTGGGAATGCAACTAGAACCTGCCCACAGAAAACACGTCTGTGATCAAAGTATCTCCACTCTTGTTGGGGACCACGCCAGCAAAAAACTACATCAAGGAACCATATCAAAAACATAATTCTATTCTATCAAGCCTTTCAACGATCTATTTAGAGCACATGCTGCAAGGTATATAAGCAGTAGCGCATTCTCGCCTGACATTTATCCTCCTTTTCCATACAAAATTCTTAGATTGTTACAGTAAGAAAAAAAGGGGAAAGGAGAGGGGAAATACACTTCATCAAACATTAATGAGGTATGGGTTTGCTTTACGTATTCCAGCCCCACAGGATTTATATACAGCACAACCGATAAGCTACTTACTGCAATGTAATTGAATAATCACAGGAACTCCTTGAGTAATCGCCCTTAATTAAAAAATCAGACGGATAGAGTTCCTCAGATGAAGCCCTCCAAATTCAAGAAACAAACCGAAAGAGACATTATATCAACAGGATCCAAGACAAATCAGATTTTTTTAGGTACAAAACTAGGAGTAGCATTGTTAGAACCGGGGATAGACTAGATCCTAAATCAGCTATCCCATGGAACATATTGAACAAGAGTCAAGAATCTTACTAAATTGAAGCTGGTCGCTGCATGATCTGGTTCAGTGCCACCTTTTACAAGCTGCATGCAGCAAAACACCCATATGGATGTAGAATATCGAAAACATGCAGTTGTGTGGAGCTCTGAAGGATACCTTGATTAGGAAAAAAGAGAAATGGCAAGTTTATACAGTGGAACAAGCCAAGCTTTCTTGCCTCTCAAATTCAGAAGCTAATTTCTCCAAGAGTTCATCCATGTCTCGAGGAGTAATTTCATGCGCCCACATGCTTCTGAAAACGAACTTAATAGGATTTATTCCATTTATGTGCTGGGTGGCACACTTCTGCTTCATCTTTACTATATCCTGCAAGAGTAGTAAATTCCAAACTGAGTTTTTTCTTTTGAGAGTACAATGAATTGAAAATACACACTCACACACCCAACCTCGTAAGGTAGAGGCACCCATCATGAGAATCTCATGGACATGTCCAGCCAAGACTTGAACTCATGACTTCCTCCCTCAGCTTCAAGGCCTCAAACACTAGGCTATGTGAGCTCGGACTAAAATATTGAAAGAAATAAGTTTTTGCAAGCCAAAAGAAATGTCGTGATAACCTCGTGCCAAGTAATGAAGGCTGACATTAGTTTAAGCTATAAAATGTTTCCATCCAGTAAATTTATCCTAAAGAGTCCTTGCACATCTAGAAATATAAGGCCTCACGTGCAAGAACAGAATTGAAAGTCACAACTGTGCTCTTTATCAGACACCTTTTCTTGTCTAAGCCTGTGAGGAACCAGGAAACTAAAGAGAGCCTACATTAACAGAATTCTCAGTTACCTCGCTGAATCAGAAAGTCAGGTGAGATCACATTCAGTTACCTGGCGATCTGCATGTGAAACTTCGATCATGCAATCAGTTGCAGTTCTTGAAACTGTATGAGGAATACCATCATCAAGAACATCGTAGGCATTTTTTATCAGACCTAAGCTCAAATCCGTGGGTATTTCACATGTTGATTCTTGTCGCAAGTTACCTACTCGTGACTGTTCAGCAGATCTGCTTGCTTGCACTTCTTTGTCATACGTAGCATCTTCAACCTTTGCTTGCACCCTGCTTATATGTGTGAGATGTCTATGTGGAGGAAAGTTGTATTCTTTCACAGACCTCAAACCGTCTGCATGAATTCCAGAGCTTGTGGTTGCAGCATCCTGGAGGCTCTCATGCTCCTTAAAGAATATAAATCTTCTATTTTTTAGCATATGCCTCCTCTTCTCTCCAACATCATCAACTCCAATACCAGATCCTTCAAAATTTATGCTGCAGTCGTCAGATCCTGTGATTCTTTCACTAGAAACAGGAACATTTTTAAGGTCTTGCACCATCATATCGGGCACAACAACTTCTGAACTGAGTTCTGCCATTCTCTTCGTTGTTACTTTGTTTGTTTCATCAGATGCTGACTCCATTGTACAATGATGTCTATAATCAGCAGCCAGAATTCGTTCCTCATTTTGGTAATCTGTTTCCTGCAGGTTTAAAGGCTTTGTCCTCTTCTCTCCTTCCTCCAATGTACCCAGTGGAAGCTCCACATATCTACATTCTCTAGTGATAGATTCTGCTGTTGTCAAGGTGCTTCTTAATTCATCGCACGCATCCATTAAGAGGTCCTTGGCTTCACCTTCAGAAGAAAAGATGTCGTAATGGGAAACCTCTTTGAAAGGTTCCTGAGAGGCCAAGTCTTCATAATCCGAACTGACTTTGACTTGCATGCAATTACTTCTATTTTCGGAAGCATTGAGTTCTTTCTGTTGATTAACAACAATTACTGTACTATCAAAAAAGAAGAGATTTTTCATGAAGCTCAAAATGACTTACAGGTTTGTAATTTTGGTCTTTATCGAGTAAGGAGTATTTTGGTACCCCAATCTTCAGCTCTTCTCCCTTAATGAGCTCCGTATTCATTAGAGCAGGCTCCCATTCTGAAGGTAGAGCGTCTCCGACTTCTTCTTCCATCAACCGCTTCACACTCATCAAACACTGTGTAGGCTCCAGCCTTCCCATGCCAACGTCTATATGATACCCAACGCGTGCAGATAAGCTGCTTCCGGCCTCCGTAATCATGGCGTGCACAAGTTTGCTGCGTACTTCCTGCACAAAGTAAGGCACACAAAGAGGCGGAATGCGTAAAAACCATGTGAGGACCACTCATGGAAAGAAAGCACAGAGTATAATTGAACCTCGATTGCCAATTTCTGGAAGCTTTCTGACGTTTCCACCACATTGTCAAAGGCCGTTAAACCAATGTCAGGAAATATTTTACCCTCACCCTTTCTGTCAACGCTGGTAGGATTTTGGGACCTATCTCCTAAATTCATCATAGATGTTTCAAAATCTGAAGTTTTCGGTTTGCTGGAGCATCCTCCCATTTCTACGTTCAACAACTTCTACAGCACAGGAGGCACGGAAGACAGAACAAAAACATTAGGAGGAATTCTTGAAAAACGTTGGGGACACAGTGAATGCGATGTACATCTGTTGACTTCCCATATAAAAGAAATGAGGAAAGGTTATTCGTAATTGCTATAAAAATCAAGACGAAGCGACAAGCATTGAATGAAGATTGCACAATGTGCTCACGCGAATTCCGACGGGCATGAATACGTTTACTCATTGAAAATCAAGACGAAGCGACAAGCATTGAATGAAGATTGCACAATGTGCTCACGCGAATTCCGACGGGCATGAATACGTTTACTCATTGAAATGAACTCAAAACTGAGTGACACCTGTTAAATTGGTGGAAGCTGGATAGTACCGTCAGTTCTAGGGTTCGTGGCAGTCACATGCATCCACCTTGAATCTCTTCGCCTACCTCGATGAATTCGGTGCTACAGACACAGGACCGAAGAACAGAACTCGGAGAGAAACATAGCTGTTGAATCCAAAAGAAGAATCTGTGTTTATTGGCTGAAACTCCAAGACAAGGACGATTGTGGCGAACGGTTGGATAACAGCGAAAAAAGATCGCACAAAGAAGAGCTGCCCGTTAGCCGCGCGCATAGATGAAGGACACGAAGATTTCCTCACACCCGAGGCCGTGTGTGCAGCCTGTCCAGGTTTACCGGAAGCACTATCAACACAGAAGCAGGAGTCTGGAGAGAGAGTCTGTCGTATGTGCATTGCGTGCCCATGTGCACGCTTGGGCTGTGAGAATTCTCTTCTTGAGGGGGCGCTGATCATGGGTCTTGGAGCTCGATCTTTTTGGATATCCTACAAAAGATTGCCGTCTTCAGAGCGTGAAATTTGAATGCAGACAGGTCTGCATGAATGTATAGGGTACGCGGTCGACATGTCGCTTGTCCTGTACATGAATGACATCACACGGGTGGACACTCGCAAAACCAGAATCCGTATATTCGAGGTAGCGACTCGCGAGTTGCGACTCATAAGTAGTTCGTTAGTAGTTGGAACTTGGAAGCAACAAGACACTCAGCACTCAGCAGTAAATCTCAAATTATCAATTTCGCCAAATCATGTCATCTCAAGGTCTCGTGACTTGTAAGTTGTATTGAAGATTGCCATGCAGCAACGCTCAACGGACGTCATGATCGGCCCGGGTTATGGCAAAAGGGTTGATTCACACAGGCCACTTCTTGTGTGGGTGTGTCCGTCACTAGGAGTTTAGGATTTTAGGATGAGTTTACACAAAGCATAAAAGTTAATATTCTAGGAAGACAACAATATAATTAAAAGAATTTTTTTTTCTGAAACTTTTTAATAGAGGTAGCACATGGATTCATTTTTGAGTGATGAGATGTTTTTTTTTGGTGACTCAAAAAGTGCATTGGGTGTACATGATAATTGGGTGACTAGATTTCTGGTGACCTTATCGAACATACGATCATCACATTTAAGTGCATATGATAATCAGGTCATCGGATCTCAGGTGACTTTATTGATTGTTTTCTTTTATAATGGAGGTTCAGTTGACACCTACTCCCCCGAACTTTAACTTTGAAATTGTAATTGTACAAGTGAATGGGCATAGTACCCATGGAACCTCTCGTATCCCACAAAACAGAGATCAGACTACCCGAGAAGACTACGAAAGCGAAAAAATAAAATAAATAAACTACAAAGAAATAAACATGCCTATTTCAATAAAAAATAATTATATATAAACAAAGAAACAAACGTACTTACATATAAACAAAACCAAAAACCACAAAGAAATAAATATAGTTATATATAAACAAAATAAAAAATAAATAAAATTAAAGAATATTTAAAAATAGACTACAAAGACAAATTAAAAATAAACTACAAAGAAATAAACTACAAAATAAACATAGTTATTGCAATCTTTTTTTGCACACATAACAAAAAAGACAAAAAATATGAGGTCTAGCCTCTATATTTCAATAAAAACATATACTTAATCCCTATCCACTCTATACAGTTTAGAGATAAAAGTAATAAAGAAAATAGATCTTTGATTTTGGGCGAGCCAAATCAATTGGTGCTCAAGGGCACCAGTCTATTGGCCTCATCACTTTTAGGTCACCCAAAAAGGCAAAAAATCGCCATAAGTATAGCAAAATAATGCCATGTGCGAGGGGTCTGAGTGTTGAGAAACTATGGTAGGTCAACATGCATCATTCTTGAAAAGCTTATCGTTGACTCCATCTTTTCATCTTCAACTTAGTGATTTGCGAAGCAAGATGCAGTGGTGCTTGTAGCCTATTAGTTTTTAATGATGTGGAACTCATTCAATGTCGTTGTCGCTTACTTTCTTGCCATAAATATTTCTTGCTCTCTTTGTGCAAGTTCATTTTGGGTGGTGTCACCTAGGAGGTTTGTCCATCTCTCTTTCCCAAAGGTGGAAGCTTCAACCATCACTAGGGGATTGTTCAACAAGGCATTGTCTACCCATTGAACAAAAATTGCGATAGGCAAAGACATGCAGATGATCAATAGATGTCTTTCGACCATCTTTAGCTAGAAGCTATGTGGTAGAGCCTAACTTTTGACCATACACCTCACCATCTCCATGAGAGTGGTGCTTGTAGCCTACTAGTTTTTAATGATGTGGAACTCATTCAATGTCGTTGTCGCTTACTTTCTTGCCATAAATATTTCTTGCTCTCTTTGTGCAAGTTCATTTTGGGTGGTGTCACCTAGGAGGTTTGTCCATCTTTCTTTCCCAAAGGTGGAAGCTTCAACCATCACTAGGGGATTGTTCAACAAGGCATTGTCTACCCATTGAACAAAAATTGCAATAGGCAAAGACATGCAGATGATCAATAGATGTCTTTTGACCATCTTTAGCTAGAAGCTATGTGGTAGAGCCTAACTTTTGACCATACACCTCACCATCTCCATGAGAGATATGTTCTTTCTTTTAGCAACTCCATTTTTTTGAGGTGTATATGACATTGTACACTAATGTTTTACCCCACATGCAACCCTAAATGCATTAAAATGAGAAGACATGTATTCCCCCTCGATCATAATGGAGAGTGCCCAATTCACGTGCTGACAAATTTTCATCCATAACTAGAAACTATTTGAAGCACATAAAACACTTTGGACTTTTCTTTCAATAGACACACCCATGCACGCTTAGAGAAATCATCAATAAAAATCACGAAGTAAAGGTAGTTCCCAAAAGAAGGTATTTGCATAGGACCATAGACATCACTATGAACAAGTTGCAATTCATGAGCAACTTGAAGTGAACCATCCTTTGGAAAGGAGGAACATTGCTTTTTACCCAAAATACAACCTTCATAGATAGTTTACAAAACTCAAGTTTTGGTAGAGAGGACACCATTTCAAATTTTTGTAGGCATAACAAACTAGCGAAATTCAGATGACCAAAGCATGCATGCCAACGTGTTGCATCTGAGATAGCTCGAGAATCTTGAAATGCACGTGCTAAATCATTCATAGATTTTGCATAGTCTATGAGCTTATAAAAACCATGACATCAAATGCCAAAATCAATAATAACATCACTATTTGAGAGATCATGAACTGTACATCTGTCATCAATAAATTTGGCAACCAACCCAATCTTGCCTACTACTGAAACTGACAATAGATTTTTCTTGATCCCTTAGTCATTATGTCTGCACATTTTTGTTGAGTTGAGATGTATGAAAGCTCAACGATCTTCTTCCTCACATAGTGATAATGGAGCTCAATGTGTTTGGTCCTTGCATGATAAATAGCACTACAACATATCGAGGGAATACCGATGGTCAATGTACCGACGGGCAGCTGTCGGCATCAGTATACCCCTCGGCAAATTTGGGAAAGCTGCGTTGCCTCGGAATCACAGCTACGTTGGCTCGGAATCACGGTGTCCGTATATGCGTCGGTATATGCATCAGTACTTTGCTAGAAATACCGACGCTTATACCGACGCTCTCTTTTTAACTGCGCCCGAATCCGAAATTCGTCATTCTGCTCATTTTGAATGTAGAACTTCTCCTTTCGGGTTTGCGCGCGCCAACAACAAAACTCTGTTTGTTATCCTCTCTCTCACTCTCCCTCTCTCCCTCCCTTCCCTCTCTCTCTCTCTCTCCCTCTCTCTCTCTCTCCCTCCCTCTCTCTCACTATCTCTCTCTCTCTCCCTCTCTCTCTCTCACTCTCTCTCCGTCTCTCTCCCTCTTTCTCTCTCCCTCTCTCTTTCTCTCTCCCTCTCTCTCTCTCTTTAAACAGACCTCTATCTTTATAGATCTGAAGTTTTGGTAAGTAGATCGCACATATTGTACCACTCTTTTTTCTTTTTCTATGTTTTTTCTTTACTAATATGTTCTTTGTTTGGTTTTGTAAGAGATTTTGGGATCAAATCTTTGGAAATTCGACGAAGAAGAACTTCAAGTGGATTTTGACGATCGTGTCAAACAATTCTCTCTCTCTCTCTCCCTTTCCCTCTCCTTCCCTCTCTCTCTCTCTAAACACACCTCTACTTTTATAGATCTGACGCTTTGGTAAGTAGATCTCACATATTGTATCACTCTGTTTTCTTTCTTTATGTTTTTGCTTTTCTAATATCTTTTCTCTTTAGTTTTGCAAGATATTTTTGAGATCAAATCTTTGGAAATTCAACGAAGGAGAATTTCAAGTGGATTTTGACCACTTTGATTCAAAAATTACATCAATGTAAGTAAAACATATATCACTCTTTTATCTTTCTTTATATTTTTGTTTTCTAATATCTTCTCTCTTTATTTTTGTTTGAGAGCGAGAGAGAGCGAGAGAGAGAGAGAGGGATATGCATATGCATACATGCATGCATATGCATGCATGCATGCACATGCATACATGCATGCATGCACATGGATACATGCATATGCATGCATGCATGCATGCATATGGATACATGCATATGCATACATGCATGCATGCATGCATATGCATACATGCATGCATGCATGCATATGCATACATGCGTGCATATGCATACATGCGTGCATATGCATTCATGCATGCATATGTATACATGAATGCATATGCATACATGCATATGCAAGCATGCATGCATGAGGGATATGCATATGCATACATGCATGCATGCATATGCATACATACATACATGCATACATGCATGCATGCATATGGATACATACATATGCATACATGCATACATGCATGCATACATGCATACATGCATGCATGCATGCATGCATGCATGCATATGCATACATACATGAATGCATATGTATACATGAATGCATATGCATACATGCTTAAGCATGCATATGCATATGCATACATACATACATGCATACATGCATACATATGCATATACATACATACATGCATATGCATACATACATACATACATGCATACATACATACATACATACATGCATACATACATACATACATACATGCATATGCATATGCATACATACATACATGCATACATGCATGCATATGCATACATGCATGCATGCATATGCATACATGCATGCATGCATATGCATACATGCATGCATGCATGCATATGCATACATGCATGCATGCATATGCATACATGCATGCATGCATATGCATACATGCATGCATGCATATGCATACATGAATGCATATGCATACATGCATGCATATACATACATGAATGCATATGCATACATGAATGCATGCATATGCATACATGAATGCATGCATATGCATACATGAATGCATGCATATGCATACATGAATGCATGCATATGCATACATGCATACATGCATATGCATACATGAATGAATGCATATGCATTCATGTATGCATGCATTCATGTATGCATACATGAATGCATATGTATACATGAATGCATATGCATACATGCTTAAGCATGCATATGCATATGCATGCATGCTTAAGCATGCATATGCATATGTTTACATGCTTAAGCATGCATATGCATATGTAAGCAAGCAAGCATATGCTTACATATGCATACATGCTTAAGCATGCATATGCATATGTAAACAAGCAAGCATATACATACATGTATATGTACATGTATGTATACAAGCAAGCATATGCATACAAGCTTAAGCATGCATATGCATACAAGCAAGCATATGCATATGTATATGTATATGTATACATGTATGCATATGCATATGCATACATGTATGCATATACATACATGTATATGTACATGTATGTATACAAACAAGCATATGCATATGTATATGTATACATGTATACATGTATGCATATGCATATGCATATGTATACATGAATGCATATGTATACAAGCTTAAGCATGCATATGCATACAAGCAAGCATATGCATACTTGAATGCATATGCATACATGAATGCATATGCATACATGAATGCATATGCATACATGAATGCATATGCATACATGAATGCATATGCATACATGAATGCATATGCATACATGAATGCATATGCATACATGAATGCATATGCATACATGAATGCATATACATACATGAATGCATATGCATACATGAATGCATATGTATACATGAATGCATGTATACAAGCTTAAGCATGCATATATATACATTGGATGAGATGAGATCTTCATATTGCATCAGATGGGATCTCCACGTACACCTTGGGGTGCACATGATCATGATGAATCGAAGATATATCATATCCATAATGGAGCTCCAATTATGGATGCGGCGGGGAAGTCAATGCGACAACGTATACGACAACTCTGCTCTATTGAATTCGGTCATTCAGTAATGTTAAAATGGGCCGAACAGGATAGAGACTCTAAAAATCATATCACACAATGCATATATGAAGAGTACCGGCCAGCACCTAGCAATCCTGTCGTGAGTTCCAATTGGATACAACATACAGCACGCGAGGTGATGTCGCATCGACGATCGGAAGCTCGCGATGCTTTCAAAGCAGGCTTACCAAAGCCTGTATGGCTAGACGCCGAAGAATGGGAATCGATTCAGGATGAACATCAACATACTCCTGATCGGTATCGTCAACAAAGAGATGCGGCGGCCACACGGTTAGATATGGTTGGAACGTCGCATTTAGGTAGCGGCGGATACGACAGTATGCGCTACCAATTTGTAAGTATGATGTTAATTATTGAAGTTATTTGTGTTAAGTATATTATGTATATTCATCTAACATTTTACATATTTACTATAGGAGTTGGCAGTGGGTCGTCCTCCAACGCGAACTGAAGAATCGTATGGATATCGACATGGACTGACTGCACTGTTACAAGACTTAGAGGGACGCGGTGCAATCGTCTCATGGGAGAATATTCTTGATTAGGTAAAGTTATATCTTGGTTTCGTGTTTCTAGTTGTTGTTTATAAATGTCATGTTAATTGGTCTTATTTTATACATATGTTTTGTTGCAGGATTGTAGGTGTAAATATTTTGATCAATGCCACAATTTTGTATCACACTCACATACGACAATGATGAACCATAATTTTGTATTCGATTCCTATATGGAAGTGTTTTGTCACATTGCCACAATTTTGTATTACACTCCTATGTGGCAATGATGTACCATAATTTTGTATTCGATTCCTATATGTAAGTGCTTTGCTACACTTTTGTACATTTTTCATTTATGGAATATACGACTTTCTGTACATGAATCATTGTTCATTTTTGTTCATATAAGTTTATGTTTTGGTTGCCATTAGAGTACATAACACATGTACTCAGTTGGGCAGAGTGTATTGTCTTTTGCTAAACAACATCATGCTTTAGCAAAAGACAACACACTCTATCCAAAAAAAATTGTGCAGGTATGGTCATCGGTATACACGTCGGTAGGTCCAGTATGGTCGTCGGTATATGCGCCGGTACACCCAGCGGACGTCGGTATAGACGTCGGTATTTGCGTCAGAAATACTGACGCTTATACCGATGCATATACCGACGCTTATACCGGTGCCCATACCGGTGCTTTCTTTCTGACGCCTATACCGACTGCAACACTGACGTCGCAAAGAATTCACGCCCATTCATTTGCCTTGGTAGCAACCTCGGTATACCCTCGATATGTTGTAGTGTAGGGTTTGCTGCAAGATGCAAAGAACTCATGTTATCACCAAATATGTGAGGAGTACATGACTATATTCCTAAATCACTGTATAGTGTTTTGATCTACTATGATTCTTGAGTAGCATTAACTAATCCTCTAATGAGAAAAAAACTGTAGGTTTCTTACTTGATGAGGAAGAAATGAGCTTAGAACCTACAAATGAAAAGTAACTAGAGGTACTTCTCCTATCATCTCTTGATCCTGCCTAATCTACATCAAAAAAATCTCAATATCAAAATCAGAGTTGTATGAATGTAATAGGACCATTGCTTGTCCCTTTGGTATACTTGAGGATCCTTTTGGTTGTTTTCATATGTGGCTTCCTAGGTGATTCCATGAACTTAATTAGAACACACTCTGAAGTTGATATCTACTCTTGTGATAGTAGCAAAATTGAGATTCCCCACTAAGCTTTGATATCTTATGAATTCTTGAATAGTTTCTCATTCATGAGAACTTAATTTGGAGTTTACTTCCATACATGTACATGCAACCTTAATATTTTCCATCTTGAAATTTTTAAGTATATCTTTGTATGTATTTCTTCCGAGTAAGGTACATACCATGCTATGTATATACTACTTCCAATCCAAGGAAGTAAGTGAGCTGCCCTAGATCACTCATCTTGAATTCTTCCTTGATTTGATGTCTGATTCTTCTAATGCCTCCACATCATTACCTATTATTGTAATTTCATCCACATATACATAGAGATATATGACTTCACCATGTGATGTTTTAATGATCAAAGAGGGATCCGCTTTCCTTACCAAGTCATTTTGAATATGTTTGCAGATTAAGAAGAGCCTTATAGACTAGATTTGTGAATCTTCAAAACCAAGGGGTTGATACACGTATACCTCTTTTGAGATCCATCGATTGAGAAATTCATTCTTCACATCCATCTTATATATCTTCCAATTCTTGGCAACTGCAATACTCGTGAGTATTTTGATTGTAGGCATATTTTCCACAGGAGAAAAGGTCTCCACATAATCAATACCTTGGGTTTGAGCATATAATTTTGCCACTAGCCTAGCTTTGTACATGTTTATGGTTCTTAATATATTTTGTTTTTACCTTATACATCCATTTGGATCCAATGACCTTCATGGTTGATGTCTTGGAAACTAGGTCCCAAGTTATGTTTTCCTGCAATACTACAATCTCTTCTTCCATAGAATATTTCCATTCTGGTTTCTTCTTGGCTTCCCCATATGATAAGGTTTCTTCAGAGCTCACATCATGAGCCATGTATATAGAATGCTTGGCTACTAATGAGGTGTCATATACCTACCTTTATGGCTTCTTCTTCTCCCTTGTAGACCTCGTGATGTTCTGTTGAGATGATTCTACTACATCTCTTAGCTTGTTCACATTTGATCTACCTTTAGAGTTACAATACTTGAGCTCCCTTCTAGGTGTCTTCTGATCATCCTCTGATTCACTTGAATATTAAGTGTATGTGTTGGAAAATCATCCTCCAAGTCATATGGCCATTTGATTTTCCTACAATCATCTTCAAACCAAGACTTAATTTCATAAAGAACTGTTGATATATTTTAGTAATGATGTGTATGAACACACTAGGATCGTCAAGGCACTTTTTCCCTCTCTAGAAGGTTTTTTTCCCCGACTTGTATATACGCAAATTACCCTAACAGGTCACTATCTTTGTACAGTCTCTTGGTAATACATTCAGTAGTGTATGTTGTGCTCCAACCTTCTTCTTCTTCTTCTTCTTCTTCTTCTTCTTCTTCTTCTTCTTCTTCTTCTTCTTGGTGTTTTTCGCATGCTTCTATAAACCTCAAACTCCCACAATCCATATCATAGTAGGTTGCCACTTCATCTAGGGCATCATGGACACCCCTCCGATCATAGTCTCACAATCGCATGAAAATTGGTGAGCATACTCAAGGCAATTAGGAGTTCAAAATAGACCAACTTGGGATGGCATAGATGCTTAGGCACGTGCAATGATAGCTTTGTCCATCAAATGTGCCATCATCCCTCACATTCACTCTTGCAGAATAGAAAAGGATGCTTGGGATACACTTACCACTTTGTACCAAGCAAGAAATGAGGCTCGTGTTGCTTACCACCAAAAATAGTTGGAGAGTGAGCATATGAATGAAGGAGATTCTATGGGTAGGTTTTTGAAAAAGATCAATGATTTGAAAGAGCAATTGACTTCTGCTAATGAAGTCTTACCAGATAGTTCACTTGTGTAGACTGTTCTTAATGGTCTTCTAGATTCATATCAAAGTTTTTCTTCTACTCTTTGATTGATGATGGAAGGCAATCCCAATGCCTTAACATTGGAGGATTTAGTCTATGTTTTATTGTAGGAAGATCAGTCCAGGCGAAACAGGTCTATTATGCATGTTGTAGATCAAGCTTTCCAAGCTAGTTAGAAGGGCAAAAGTAAATGGGGCTCATCTACTAGTAAGTAGAAATTTGCTAATTTTGCACAGTCAAAAAAGGAAGACAAAGATTAGAAGAAATCAGAAAAGCAAAAATTGTTTTGCAAATACTGTAAAGGAAATGATCATGTCATAAAGAGTTGTCCAAAATTGGCTGCAAAAGAGGTAAAGAAAAAAGAGGTTGTAACGGTGGTTGTTGAGGCCTCTACACCTAAAATAGAGTCAGCTAATCTTGTGCAGAATGAAGAATGGGAATTTACTATTGTTTGCAGTTATGACCCATCTTCTCATGAATAGTGTGTGTTTGTAGTAGACTCAGATGTTTGGTACTGGGGAAACCAAAGATATTACTTCGCACCATAATTTCTTCATTTCACTTGAGCTTGACCCTACAAGGAATATTGTCACGTGTGCTGACAACTCCTCTTTCCCATAATGGGAGTTGGTAAGATCATTCTGACTACTATTGATGGTAGCTCTTTCATATTGTCAGATGCTTTGTTTGTGCTGGGATCAAGAAAAATATGTTATCAGTTTCAACATTAGCCAAGATCAACTTAGTTGTGAAATTTGTTGATGGCAGATGTACATTTCATGATGTCTCAAATGGCGATGTTATTATTGCTTCTAGCATTTTATGTCATGGGTTATATAAGCTCATAGATTATGAAAAACTTGTGAATGATTTAGCATGTGTAGTTCAAGATTCTCAAGCTATGTCAGATGCAAAGGTTTGGCATGCACGCTTTGGTCATCTAAATTATGCTAGTTTGCTGTGTGTGTAGAAATCTGAAATGGTGTCCTCTCTATCAAAACTTGAGGCACCTTGTAAACATGTTTTTGAAGGCTATATTTGGGCAAAATGCAATGTTCCTCCTTTCTAAAAGGTGGTTCAACTCGAGCTACTCAAAAATTGTAGCTTGTTCACAGTGATATCTATGTTCTTATGCAAACACCCTCTTATTTACATGATGCACTTATTGATGAGAGGGTTGATATAGAGGAGGCAAAAACTATGCCAAAATGGCTAGTGAAAAATTTGTGAGATAGCAAATTACATGCAACTCTATCATATCGTACTTGTTCATGCTCTCATAATGCTTCTTTTGCATCAGATTGCTATGCTATGGCTGCCTCTAGTCTTTGTGATGAGAATGAGCATGTTTTGTTTGATGAAGCACAAAACTCAAAAAATTGGATGGTCGCTATGCTATCAGAATATGATGCTATTATGAAGAATGGTACCTTGTATTTATGTGATTTACCTCTTGGCAAGAAGGCCATTCACACTAAGTAGGTATACAAACTAAAGCATAAGCCTAATGGAACATTTGACAGATATAGGCCTCGGCTTGTTGCAAAAGGGTATGCTCAAGAAAGAGGCATTGATTTTGATGAGACCTTTCCTCCCACATGCTCAATGACTACTGTTTGTAGCATTTGTGCACTTGCATCTCATCATGGTTGGAATGTACATCACTTGGACATTAAAACTACATTTTTGAATGGTGAATTACATGAAGAAGTGTATGTTTTCAGCCCCGTGGTTTTATGTAGAAAGGGCATGAAAACAAAATGTGCAGGTTGGAAAAGGCATTATATGGTTTGAAGCAAGTACCACGTGCTTGGTATGAAAAGATACATGCCTACTTGATTACACATGGTTTTGAGAACAATCCAATTGAGAACACCTTATATGTTAAGCGTGCAGATGATGTGATTCTGATTATTTTTGTCTATGCTGATGACATGCTTCTCACTGGTCCTAATGAGAAGCATATTTCTAATTTTAAGGCTAATCATTTGCATGCCTCATTTGAGATGTCAAATTTTGGGCATTTGCATCCTCCAAGCAAAATATATTGACACATTCATAAGGGCAAAAAACGTCCGAAAAGGGGCCAATTGTTAATGATGGATTAAGAAAATTGACAAATAGGGTCTTTCCATGTGTACAGGAATATAACATTCCTGTCTCTTTTAATCGTATGAAGAAATGCTTTTTTTAAGAAAATATGCTCTAAAACTGCTGCTAAAGCGATGGAGTTTGTTAGGCTTCCAGATTAAGCCTTGTAATATTCATTTAGCCATCTTGTAAATCATTCTGTGAAGCGCCATAATGGCCTAAATGATGTACCTTTTTACAACATTAATATAAAAGGGAATGTACTCATGTCGCTCTATGGGGAAGAGCCATTACACAGGTTTGTGCCGGATTATCTATGGTAGAGCGCATGCATGTAGGCCATCTTTCACAAATTGCTATTCAGTGTGGTGTTAATCATTGTAAGATAACTAGTTATTCTTGTTGCGAGTGATTAATTAAATTGTATCATCTACTGTGTTAAAGATAATTATCACAGTTATGTGATTTTGTTGATAAATAAATTTGTCAGTAATTGCGGTGTAAGGTGATAACATACATTCGGATAGTAACTGTGGTGATAGATTCTTCTAAGTAAGGTGAATCTCGAAATGTGGTGGTTGTGATCATTTGGTTAAATCCATGTAAGTGGGAAAATACTATAGGGCCTCTATTTTACAAAACCCTGTCCAACCTAAGAACCCTATGGATTACTTCTATCACTGTTATGTTAATCGGATACAGTAAGTTAGGATAGAGACTTAACACTGATGCCAGCCATGGGGCTTAGAATAAAGTTCCTAATAGAAGTATAGGATATACTTTTGAGTGGAGACCTTGTTCTGCATGCCTGTAACACTGTCGTCGAGATTTTCTCTCCTCTCTCACTCATCAAGGCCTACAGGAAACACATTTGATGAAGGTAGATGCATCAAGGATGTCAAAGGGAGTTCACATGCAAACTTTGGAAGAAATCGAGCAAATCCAGGGTAGCAGTCAAAGCTGCTCAAAGGTTGGAAATTAGGGCAAAAATTTCAATGTCTCCAAATCACATGAAAATTCATATACTTGTAAAGCCTATCAAAGGCAGTCTATAGCCCAAATTTCACATGAAAATGGATTTTCTAGCACATTGATATGCCATGTGCATTTTGTAAAAAATGTAATTTTTTCACTTAGACCTACAAAATTTTGTATAGGAATTTTTGTTAGCCATATGGTTTGGCATGTATAAAGACCATATGTGGCTACATATTTGTACAAAGTTTCAAGGCAATCAGAGCTTCCTAGACACCTTAATGCTACCTTGCAAGCTTCCAAATGTAGTCAAACTTGTACAAGGAAGATTCAGATGGGAGTTTTTTTTGCATATTCCTAAAGGAGGCCTTTCAAAACATAGTCCTACAAACTTTTATCTTCATCATAGGATATTTGAAGGTTCAAAGAGCACAAAATCCAGTTTTCAAGGTCACCGCAGTTTTCTAGAATAAGAAAATTGAAGGCTTGAAGGGTTGCCACATGGTAAAATATGATTGAACCATGTTGTACGATCAAGATGAGCTCATATTCAAGGGTGGAGATGCACTAAAGCATAAAGGAAGGAGGATCCACGAGTATTTTCATCAAAGAATACTTTTTTGACAGTTAAAGATCAATAATGCAAAGTTTCTCCAAAAATAGTGGCTTATCTTATCCGAATTGATGTCAGCACTGATCCGACGGTCCATATTATCCCCAGATCCAATGGTGGAGAATGAAGGCGCCTAAATTTCACTCCTTTACACTAGATTTGATAGAAGAACAATTCCAAGCCATTGATTTGATTAATCAAATGGTTGTAATCGAAAGTAGTGATCCTAGAGTTGAGAGTTGATTTCTCTAGATCCAAGGGCCCAAATTCATTCAAAAAACTATATAAACCCCCCCTCCAAACTCTAGAGCATCATTGTTAGGCATCCATAGGGCTCTTGCTAGCTTAAGGTTTCCTTGAGACGATCACCCTCGGTTGAGCGAGTGAGGATCCAAGGTGGGCTAGTATGAGTATAGTACCTAGTTTCAAATTTAAGTTAAAACTCCAATCTAGGATAGGCTCTTGAAACCAGCATCTCTATCTTGACTCACCCTCGGTGGAGCGTGTGAATGAGTTAGAGCTGGTTTTAATGAGTCTTAGACTTCTTTAGTTAGACGTTACGAGCCTAGACATACATAGGGTCAATGAAGTGGAACTCATCTTCTTACGTGTGACATTCGGTTGAACTATCATGGTTTGAAGGTCGGAACCGCCTTTGATCAGTAGACTACTTAGCTTGACGTATCACGATGATCTTATACATGTATCTTAATTCAAATCCTTTTCGTTCATGTCACTTGTCACTTGTCTCTTGTCTCTTGTCTCTCAATCTCTTAAGTATTTTTACATGTCTTCTTTTTGCTTCTATGTGTGAGAAGGCTCCGCAGTATTGCGTTGAACCAGTGAGGATGTTTCATTGAGCTTGTGATTAAACTCTATCATCATAATTCACTTGCATTCATATAATCCATACATACCCATACATATTGATTAGTTTCTGAAAGTGTATAAGAAGCTCCAATATTGGACCATTCTTCCTTTCGAAACTGATTTATGTGTAAGGATTCCATCTATTCTCATCATGCATACATATCATCCAAAGAAGACTATGCATATGGATTAGAATTAGGAAGAATTTAAGAAGCTCCTTCAATGGACCATTCTTCCTTCCAAATTTGATTTGTGTGTATGGTTCTCTTTCATTCTTATCAGTCATGTTCATAAATCTAACTTGCACTCCTACATTCCCATTCCCATAATCATTTCAACATCTCTCTCTTCTCCATACTCAACATTAATTTCACTTTCATGTCCTTAAACCTTCCAACCTTCATTAGCTTCATACACCCTTTGTGTGCCATGACCGGACCCGATCCACCCGGATTGCGATCACCTCCACATTTGAACCCGACGTGAAACGCTTCGTGGCATTTGCTTTTGATCTTGTTGGGAGAATGTGATCCATATCCTTTGTTTCATATTTTTCATTCTCATCATATCATCATCATCAGTCTTGAGTGTTGCACTGGATTTCTCACAGTGTCGTGCACATCTTCGTCGTGAAGTAAACGCATTTGTGAGAGATCTAGAGCATCGTGCATCACTTGCTTATTCACATAAGATGGAGGAAGGATTCAAATCCCTTATTGTTGAGAAACAAGGCCAAACAATAGTCTCTGCTATGTTGAGAGAGAAGGGAAAATTCAATGGCATCAACATCACAAGCTACTTAGATTTGTTTGAAGAGGAAGCTATGATTTTTGGTCTTCCCGAAGATCTTTTGATATCATTCTTTGAACGAATTGTTGGTAGTTCTATCATCAACCGTGTCACTCAATATGATAGTCTTCCTTGGAGTGATTTTAGAAAGGAGATGCTCAAAGAATTTTATCTTGAAGATTATAGCCAACATAGTCGGGATGGATTCTTACGATGGGTCAATTCACCAAAGCCTAGTAGCTCTATTACTCACTTAAAAAATGAGTATATTAGACGCTATGAACAACTTCCTGATGAGGATAAGATAACTTTGGAACCTGATCTTGTGATCAATTTTCTTAAGCTTCTTCATCCTGAAACTCATAGGGAAGTTGAACGGCGATTAGAAGAACCGGATAAACGCTATGGTCTTACTGATAATTGGCAAAAAGTGCGTAAAGTAGTAGAGGTTGTAGCCCATAGACATCAAAGACAATCCATGCTTTATGAGCAAACTAGTCTTCCTCAAGCTAGCCTTCCACAAACTAAGGAGCAAGTTAGAGAACAATCCCATGCTATGATTTTTGACTCTACTCCTATTCCTCAAATGATGGAGCCTACTCAAGGTTTTAAAGTAGAGCCAAATAAAAGTGTAGTTGAACAATCTCAAGTGGAAATTCTCACTAAGCAAATGGAAAGTCTTATTTCTACACAATCCAATTTGGCCAAGACTATAGATGCTTTATAATCTAATTACACCAAAACTTTCCATAATCAAATGAGCCCAATGTCTTTTCAAGAGCCTAATCAACATGTTATAGCTATCAATAAAAATCCACAAGTAGCTCCTACTCAAGCATATCAAGTTCCTCCAATGCATAATCCTTCAATGCAAAATCCTCATCCTCATGTGCAAAATCATCAAATGTATCAAAACATGTATCCTCAAGCTTCTCAAATAGCTTTTCAAAATCCTCAAAATCAAAATTTTCAGAATCATCAACCGTATAATATAGAAGCTCCTCTTGCACCTCAAGTACCGCATGTTGCTTCCCAAGCTCCTCAAATACATCAATTGCCGTATTAAAATCCTAATTATCCTATTCAAGAAATACCTTATCAACAAAATCCTCAATTTCAAAATTTCCCACCACAAGTTAATCAAAATCCTCAAAATCAAAATGGTTTTGTGCGTGGCCCTCGTAGGTGTCCTTGGTGTGATTCGTTAGAGCACTTTTTAAGAGATTGTGAACTATTGAAGGCTGCTAAGGAGCAACGACTAGTAATAGACATAGACAAGAAAATCTGTGACTATCGATCTAGGCTACCTTTGCAAGGAAATTATGGTAAGGGAGGAATGAAAAAACACTATGAAAATATAACCATAACGGATGTAGGAACTAGAGGAGTGAAACTAGAAGCTCTTGGTGAGCAACAAGTAGAATCAAGTAAACCGACAAAGGAAGGTGATTTTTCCATAGAGGCTTTAGTAAGAGCACGAGATGAGATTAGGAGAATAACGGCTTGGGAATCACCGATAGAAGATCAATCTCTTATTTCTCATATATCCAATGTAGAAGAAAAACGAAAAAGAGATGAAGTTGAGCCTAGTGAAAGAAGAGTGACTCGAAAACAAACCTCAGAGGGAATAGAAACAATCATAGAGCAAGGAAAAACATCACAATCCAAAGATAAAAAACAAGAATCACAACCCAATGAACAAAAACAAGAGGAGAAACAAAAAGGGAAGAAGACAACGCAAAGAAAAACAAAACCAAAACCTTTAGATAAACAAGAACAATCAAAACAAATTGAAGAACAAACACGAGAACATGAACAAAAACAAGATCCTGAGCAAAAACAAAAGAAATCAAAGAGAAAACCTAAAGCCATCTTGATTTCAAAAATTGAGAGAAAAATAGATCCTACGGAGATTTTAGATGACATTTTGCTTAAGAGTCAAGTGACTATGTCTTTAGAACAAGTTTTCTCTATTGCAAAGCCTGTTTTAAAGATAACTTTATCGGCCTAATTAAAAGGAAGAGGTTTCCGCTTAATCTAGATACTGAGATGCAAGATTCTCTAGATCAAGATCAAGCTATGAATGAAGCCTTAAACTTTGATGAATCTGATGAAGAGGACTTTGATGATGATGAAGTAAATGTTAATAAAAATTTGTTAGGACCTATTCAACCTGACCATGAAAATCATGAAAACAATCCTGAAGGTCACTTTAAAAGAAAATTTTGTTCTAGAGGTACATCAGAGATGCATATCAAAAGAGGAAATGATAAGAACACTATCACTGTAAATGCATTAGTAGATTCCGGCTCCGAAATCAATGTGATTTCAAGAGAAGTCTATGATAAGTTTCGATGGCCCATAGATAAAGATTGTGGATGGCGTATGAGAACTGCAGATAATGGTGTAGGTACCCTGTATGGAGCTTGTGCTAGTGTGCCCATATCCATAGGAGGAATCACAGAAGAGTTTCACTTTTTTATTCAAGATAATTGCTCCTATGAAGTTCTCTTAGGTCAACCCTTTATTTGTGAGAGTCGTATGGAAACTAAAGCCATGGATGATGGGTCTACCTATGCTAGATTTAAGTCTAAGGATGGAATGCAATCACTTCAAGTCATGACGGTAGGAGTGAATCATCCTAGGAATCGATTGTCAATTAGAAAGAAACCTATTGTTACTCAAGGTCATGAGCATGCTTGTAGTGATTGTGCACCTCGATTCATGTTTGGAGCTACATATGATCAAAATTTTGGATAGAATCCATTGTTGAGTGGGACAACAGTGGATATTGGTTTGACATCTCGCAGCCAACCAACCTGTACAATAGTTTGTCACTTTTTTTTCCACATTCTAGATTAGATTTTCTTCATAAGAGTCAATTGTCCAAGTCTTTTATCCAAAAAACCCAAAAAAATTATAAAAACAACAAAATCATGGAACATGATGAGAACATTGAGCATGTGATTGAAACATCTCATTGTTTCTCTACTCTGGAGGAGTTAGAGTTATGTCTTCAACAAAATTCTAATTCCCATATTATTCTTCTTTCTTCCCTTGATGAGTATGCTCTAATCCAAGAGTATGCTCTCAATGTTGACAAGTGCTCAGAATTTAACCAAACACATGATGCCTTAGTTGAAACGAAGTACAAAACTGTAGACAAAAAAATCAAACCCATAGCTCAACCATTACCTCAAGGAAGTAATGAAAAAATTATTGATGTGAAAAATGATCCAACTCTTCGGGATAGAAAAACATAGGACATACATTCACGGATGAGACAATCAAATAGGTGAAAATTGGTAGAGATGATGACTTCCTTTTGCCAACAGAGAGAGATAAATTTGAGAGAGTTATACGGAGTCATGGAAAAGTCTTTACTATGTATCCTCATGAGATTGGTTGTGTAGATCCTAAGCTAGTTGCACCCATGATAATCTTTACTATTCCACATATTCCATGGAATCTTCGCCCTATACCAGTTCCAAAGGCTCACTTACCTGAGCTAATGAAACTACTTAAGGAGAAGATAAACATGAGAATTTTAGAGCCATCTTTTGCACCTTACTCAAATCGATGGTTCACTGTGCCTAAAAAGAATGGGAAACTACGTTTTATTCAAGATCTCCAACCCGTCAATAAAGTCACCATAAGGAATGTAGGAACATGACCCATTGTAGATGAGTTTGCTGAATCATTTTCAGGACATTCTATCTATTCAATGGGTGATTTATATTCGGAATATGACCAATTCCAATTAGCAATCGATAGCCGTGACATAACCACAATGAAAACTCCTTTAGGCTTAGTGTGAATGTGTACTTTACCTCAAGGAGCGACTAATTCTGTGGCTCATATGATGAGTGCTATGAATATGGTCTTACATGATTTTATCCCTCATATAACCATGCCATTCATTGATGATATTCCAATTAAAGGGAGTGAGGAACGTGCAAAGGACATTACTTTAGATTCATCTGGATGTCGTAAATTTGTTCTTGGCCATATCTCTGATTGTGAAAGAATATTTCAATGATTTGAAGAGGTAGGTCTCACATTTTCCATAGAGAAATCTGTTTTTGTTGTCAACGAGGTGCTTATTGTTGGACATTTATGTGGCCATTATGGTCGAAAGCCATACCCACAAAAAGTTGATGCCATTAGCAAGATTTCTAAAACATGTAACAACGTGAGTGAGGTACATAGATTTCTTGGTGCTTGCATCTTTTATGTTATTTGGATCCCACACTTTGCTCATGTTGCTGATTGTCTTTATGACTTGTTGAGGAAGAAACGAAAATTTATTTGGACTGACAAACACACTCAAGTGATGCGTAAATTGAAGAAATTATTGCTTGAAGCTCCAATCCTTAAGTGTGTAGACTATTCTGCTAACAAACTTATTATATTGACTGTTGATACTATTCCTATTGGTATAGGTTGGGTCATAAGTCAAGATGATAGTAAAGGGAATAGATATGCAATTAGGTTTGGTGCCAAAATTTTACATGAAACACAACGAAAATATCCACAGATCAAACGAGAACTATGGGGTATGGTAACAGCTTTGAAAACCGACAAAGAATATTTCATTGGTGCAAATGTCAAAGTTGAAACTGATTGTTTGCCTCTCATTGGAATGATAGCAAATTGTTCATCTCCTGATATAGCCATGCTTAGATGGATCTCATATATTAAGTTCATAAATCCTGAGTTAGTTCATATTTCAGGTAAGTCAAATTCAGTTGCTGATATGTTATCAAGAGCTAGATTTGATGACCTTGAAAGTGATCTAATAAAGAATGTGAACTTAATTGATTATGTTCCACATATATACGAGTATGAGCAATTTCATGAGTCTAAGTACAAAGATGAATGGAGAGACATAGGAAAGTATCTGAGTACACCGCAACCATTACCTACCTGGACTACGAATAGATTCAGTAACATTAGGAAACGAGCTTATAATTTTTTCCTACGTAACGGTTATCTTTGGAGACATGCTAAGGGTAAGGTTAAGAATCCACAATGAGTTCTAGGAAAGAGAGGTCTTCAATTGCAAGTAATGAAGGAGATGCATGAGATGTTATGGGCAGGTCATAAAGGATTTTTTTGGAACATATGAAAAAATTAGAAGTACCTATTATTGGCCTAGGATGTATGTTGACATTAGTAGCTATGTTTCTACATGTTCTACTTGCCAACTTCATTCTTCAGTCAAACATAGAGATCCGTTGCATCCTACTTATCCACCCTCTATTCACTACAAGTGGGTAGTAGATCTTGTAACTATGCCTAAAGGTATTGACAAAATGCATTACATTGTACTTGCAAGAGAAGACTTAACTAATCATGTAGAGCGACGTGCACTACGATCTAAGACCACATCCAATGTTTGCAAATTCTTGCTTGAAGATGTCATAAGTCGCTTTGGGTACATAGAGAAAGTAGTTGCCGATCGTGGAGAGTTAAATGCGAGAGAAGCTAAAGAGTTCTTTGAACATCATGGTATTCGTTTGTCTCTTACTACTGCATATAATCCAGAGGCCAATGGTAAAATAGAGAGAGGGCATCCACCTATTGTGAAAGCCATATCTAAAGCATGTAACGGTGACATCAAACAATGGCCTAGATTCTTACCTTTTGCACTTTGGGCAGATAGAGTGACGTGCACACGCACTACTGGGTATATGCCTACTGAACTCATGTATTGTCAAAAACCATTGTTTCCAATTCAGTCTCATATTTCTGCATGGTCAAATTTGCCTTGGTCTAAAAACATGTCTACTGATGATTTTTTGAGTTTGCGCATTAAACAATTAGAACAAGGTAAATTAAGACTTGATGATGCCGTTGAAAAATTAAGAGAATCTAGAATGAAGAACAAGCATTATTTTGATAAAACTCATCAATTATGTCCTAAGCCAATTGAAGTAGGAGATTGGGTGTTCATTTATGATAGTACATTTGACTCTCAATATGATGCATGCAAAAAGCTCACTCAACGATGGTTTGGGCCATACACTGTATCAAAAGTCAACAACAATGGTACATATGCTCTTTGTGAATTAAATGGTGTTGCACTAAAAACTTTGATTGCAGGTAAAACGATAAAGCTATTCAAGAAACGTGATAATGATGAGTACATTTTGGATGAGGACATTGAAGAAGATGACAACGATGAGGCCGATTCATAAACAGGAGTATCCATGTTATAAAAATAAAAATAAAAAAATATATAAAAAAACATATAAAAATATCATTTCAAGCTCATGTTGCTTTGTTTTTTTTTCAAGTTCATTCTACTTTTTTTCCATTCTTGTTTCATGCATGTTTGTTTTCAGTCTTTGCATTGCATTGCATATCCACATTACTTGAGTCAAAAAAAAAGCAAATGATGATTTCTCTACTTGTGTAAAATTGTATCTTAAGTAGTAACTTATCTACTAAAAAATTGATTATAATCTAGGATTGTGGAAAGATAGGGCATGTAGATTTGGAGGTTTATTTTGGTGACATGACTTTCATATATAAACATGCATATGTATCTTGTATCGAAAGCATAATTGTTGAAATCCTAGCTCCTTCTATTGCATGTTTCTACATCCTTAGTCCATCTCATAGCACTTGTATCGGAGTTTAAATGACTGTTCTCTGTCATCAAAAATGGTTGTACCTTGTATCGGGGTTTAATTTTTCCCCGTCATAAAAAAAAAAAAGAAAAAAAAAAGCTACTACATATTACCAGGAAGTTTACACTTTCTTCCACCCCAAAAAAGTGATCGTAACCATAACCTTGCCGAATCATCATCATCATAAAAAAAAAAAAAAGAAAAAGCAAGCCAAAGGAGGATAAAGAGACATAGTAGAATAAATCACGGGCTATATAGGCAGATTTATGCATTAGTGGAGTTTAGTTAGATTTCCTTGCATGTTATTAGAGAAAGAGCATATTCATATTTATGTAGGAAAGGAGTTGATCTAAAATAAGCTAAAGATGAAAGATGTCTCTTGAAAATCCTAAATCTTTGTTTATAATTGTATTTAATTTAGATTGCTTTATGAAAAAGGTACAAATTTTTCTTCAAGATGAGAGGAACTGATGCTTAAAATGACTCAATACATCCACTTCCACTTCATATTGATGCTTGTTTGTTTTCTTTCTTGTTGTCAATGTTGCTTGTTCATTTGCATATATGCTGCCTATTTTTTCATGCATATTCATGTTGCGTGTTTCAATTCTTTCTTTCATGCAAATTTTGCTTCATGTCACGTTGCCTACTCATTCATACATATGATCGATTTGTCCTTCCATGTATGTTGCCTATAAAATAATTTGATGCTTGGAACATTTTGTTTTTCACAGATACTAGAGTGGCGCTTCCGGAGGAATCGCAGGTTTAGTGGGGGCGAATGTCGTCGAGATTTTCTCTCCTCTCTCACTCATGAAGGCCTACAGGAAACACATTTGATGAAGGTAGCCAAAATTCCCTGAGAAGTCCAAGATGCATCAAGGATGTCAAAGGGAGTTCACATGCAAATGTTGGAAGAAATTGAGCAAATCCAGGGTAGTAGTCAAAGCTGGTCAAAGTTTGGAAATTAGGGCAAAAATTTCAATGTCTCCAAATCACATGAAAATTCATATACTTGTAAAGCCTAGCAAGGGCAGTCTATAGCCCAAATTTCACATGAAAATGGATTTTCTAGCACATTGATATGCCATGTGCTTTTTGTAAAGAAATGTAATTTTTCCACTTAGACCCTACAAAATTTTGTATAGGAATTTTTGTTAGCCATATGGTTTGGCATGTATAAAGATCATATGTGGCTACATATTTGTACAAAGTTTCAAGGCTATCAAAGCTTCCTAGACACCTTAATGCTACCTTGCAAGCTTCCAAATGTAGTCAAACTTGTACAAGGAAGATTCAGATGGGAGATTTTTTTGCATATTCCTAAAGGAGGCCTTTCAAAACATAGTCCTACAAACTTTTATCTTCATCAAAGGATATTTGAAGGGTCAAAGAGCACAAAATCCAGTTTTCAAGGTCATCGTAGTTTTCTAGAATAAGAAAATTGAAGGCTTGAAGGGTTGCCACATGGCAACAAATATTATTTACATCACTACAGAACACATTGTAATATACAGGCCTAAGGGGGTCTAGGGGATTGGAGAAACATTTAAGATCAGGTTCATCATCAAAATCCATCTCCTTCGCTTTCAGTCTAGATTTCTCATGCCTTGCTCTTTGAATGTGAGCAAGGAATGCAGGGGGGCAATCATCTAGTACCTCTGTAGACTTACTTTTCCTTGGTTTCTGCAGAAAAAATTGGAAAGACAATTAAAAGAGCTCTTCAATACAACAAACAGAACATAAGGAACGGATGCATGGCATTGATTTCTTGTTGGGGTAGATGCTACGCATCGACCTTCTACTGAAAATCGATGCTTGGCATCGACTTTGGGACATAAGTCGATGCCTGGCATCGACTTTTGCCACGAGGTCGATGCCAGGCATCGACTTATGTTGCAGGTCGATGCCAGACATCGACTTATGCTGCAAGTCGATGCCAGGCATCGACTTATGCCCCCAAGTCGATGCCAGGCATCGACTTCTGCCTGCAGGTCGATGCCAGGCATCGACTTTTGCCTGCAGACTGATGCCAGGCATCGAATTTAGCTGTAAGTCGATGCCATGCAAGGCATCAAATTGGTTAGGTGAATCAAGGCATCTAACTTAATGGCAAACCAGGCACAACCTCAGAAAGAGAACCTACCCAATCACGAAACAGGATGAAATATTCTGATAAGGCTTTGTAGGATGATGTGGTTGGATAGTCTGCTTGGACCTCTGTCCAAGAAAAGCAACCCAGCCTCTTCATCATCACCTCCTGAATCTTCATGTACACTTTATGACTACAGACACAGAAATATAAAAGAGACTAGGTTAGACCAGAAGCATGGGAGGAGGGAAAAAGGATCTGAGAATAACATACATACTTATTGAGCTCAGTCACCATCTCCTCCAGGCTTAACTCCTTCGAGATTACCCTTGACAAAGTTGATATGATCAATGTATCATCCTTGATTCCTTGAAGGGCCCTCCATGGGGTCAGCTTCATGTCCTCAGGAGCCTCTTCAATTGAAAGGTCAACTTTCCTTCCCTTTCCCTTCAGATCAACTTGTGGGTCTGGCCTCGACTTTCGTTGCTTCTGGCCCTTGACCTCCTTGTTCTCCCACATTGTGAAAATTCTATCCTGTAGATCCCAGATCTCACCTGATCTGAATGCAAGTTGAAACCATGGATCATATTTCCTCAAAGCATCAGACTTTCTATTCTCATCCAATGCAATTCCAACCTCAATAAGGCATTGCTTTCGTAGATTGGGATGTATTCTTCCAGCTTCCTTCACAAGACAATCTTCATATTCATGGTGGAAGAACCGAATTCTCTCTATGGAGGACATTTTCTGCCTGTAGTCATTGTCGTTGTTGTGATCCCAAGCAAGAAGCTTGGCTTCCTCAGTTGTAAGACCAGCATATATCTTACACTCTGCATACCTAAAGAAAAATGTAGTAGGGTGCTCCTTCACTAATTGTCTACGAGCCTCTGCAGAGTGTGAACCTCCAATCACATAATAAGTGTAATCCTCAAACAAACCCTCATTGAAATCGTCCACACAGCTGCACTCATTCGGATCCACCATAACAAGGAATGGCACAACAGTAGCATGAGGATTTATTTTCATTTTCTTCTTAAGATTCTGGACGTGCAAATTATGTGGCTCCCTGATCTCAAGGGGCCTCCTCCCTGTGACTGGATCTACGGGTGGCCTGTGGATGATATTGATTGGCAGGTGGAACAACTGCCCCTTCTTCACAACTTTTCTTCTAGCTATGTCCTCCCTCATCTTATTCTGCTCAGTACCAAGAACACCAGATGCAAGCTCTCCACGATTCTTTTGGAGTTTTTTCTGCACGCTCTGCTTACCCCTTGCCTTTACAGGGGTCGTCTTCTTCTGTTGTGTTGGCATGATATTGCCCTGGATCCATGGCATCAGGTCCTTGATGAAATTCACTGAGTCTCTGCATATCTGAGCTAGCCCTTCTGGAACACAGCACTCTGGGCACAAGAAATCCATCTTGCATATGACATTTCTTAATCCTTTCGATGTCTCCACCAAGAAAAGCAGGTTGTCAGAATCTTCATCTTCATAATCTAGTTTGTAAACAAGGCCATACTGAAAACCTTGAGTTGTCGTGATCTTTCCTCTACCATAAGCCCCTGCGAACACAAGGAGGACTTCATTCTTCTCTTCAACGTACTGAAGGCACCACTCTAGATTTGTCATGTCCCGAAGTGGACGATCTGTCCTCATGACCTCCGTCTCCCTAGACCTTTCCCTCATATTGGGATCCTCCTCAGGAATTTTTATGCTACTCTGTCCACCTGAGGATATTCCTAGTGGGTTGCTGGCCTTCTCAGAGGATAATGGTGCAATAATTTTCTTTGGTTTTGCTTGGTGACCAATGCCTTTGTCACGTTGCTGGTCACCAGAGCCCATGGTGACTCTGAGCTTCTTGATGGGCCTTTCATCCTTGTACTCCGCATCCCTGAAGGCACTTGGAAATATCAGATCAAACGTAAATGTGGTTTTCAAAGGCCCAAGTCCATGCCAGGCATCGATTTTGAGCTTCAGGTCGATGCCAAGCATCGATGTTTAAGTGCATGTCGATGCCAGGCATCGACTTTGTGTTCAAGTCGATGCCCGGCATCGACTTGAGGGTGAAAGTCGATGCCAGGCATCGACTTGGGGGTGCAAGAGCCAATGCTTGGCATCGACTTTTGGGCCCAAGTCGATGCTTGGCATCGACTTTTGGGCCAAGTCGATGCCTGGCATCGACTTTTACCCTCAAGTCGATGCCTGGCATCGACTTGCACACAAAGTCGATGCCTGGCATCGACTTGGGCCCAAAAGTCGATGCCAAGCATCGACTTGGGCCCAAAAGCCGATGCCAAGCATCGACTTTGCACCCTAAAGTCGATGCCTGGCATCAACTTTTCAGTGCATGTTGATGCCGGCAAGTCGATGCTTGGCATCGACTTTTGGGCCCAAGTCGATGCCTGGCATCGACTTTCAGGTGTAAGTCGATGCCAGGCATCGACTTGTCGGTGCAAGTCGATGCCTGGCATCAACTTGCAATCCTAAGTCGATGCCTGGCATCGACTTACACCTTAAAGTCGATGCCAGGCATCGAGCTGTACATGCTTTGGATCCATATTTCTAGAGGTAAGAAAAATAAATACCTAGAAATCAGACTTTTTACACAGACATACAGAGGGAATCTTTTTGGAATCTTTATTTATGGTATGATTTTGTCTACCTCTTGGTACTTTTGCCAACATTCTTCTTCTCCATCAGACTTGGCTTGCTGGTATGCTGAGCTCTGTGCTCCATGGCTGTCTGTGCTCTGCTGCTCTCTCTTGCTCGTGGATTTTGAAATGCGAATGATCTCCTCCTCTGGTATTTATAGGCAATTGGGTAACTTGAACCAGAGACTAACTGGATCTAACTGAATGAGTCCAGTTGCTAACTAAATCTGTCAACTTATCTAACCAGGGAATAGCACCCACACAAATAGGCTGTTTCAGAGCCACTTTAATGAAATATTCATAGAACCTTGCAACTATTTATATACATTTGCATAGAAATTACATTTCAATGGCAAGAGTATGGTATGTCCATGAGGATGTCTAAACTCATGTAGAGATTTTTTTCTTAGAATCTCTTTCTTGGGAGAAAATCAAGTCAAAGTTGTGTTAAATGTGGGAGACTAATGACATCTTTATAGTATTACCCTCCTCACTTTAGTTCATATTCACATTTATCTTGTAACTCACTGTTGAAATGGAAAATCAATGTATGAATAAACATTCAAGTACAGAACCTTGCAACTATTTATATACATTTTCATGGAAATTAAACTTCAATGGCAACAGTATGGTATGTACATGAGGATTTCTAATCTCATGTAGAAGTTTTTTCTTAGAGTCTGTTGCTTGGGAGAAAATCAGGTCTAAGTTGTGAGATTAATGACATCTTTATAGTGTTATCCTCCACACTTTAGTTCATATTCACATTTATCTTGTAACACATTGTTGAAATGGAAAATCAATGTATGAATAAACATTCTGTGTACCTCTTTTACACATAATTCTTTTTTAATATACTTTCATCTACCTCTTTGATATCTAGCCAAGACCACGATAAAACCTAATCCTTGAAATCTTAACCAAATGTAAAATTTCTTCTTGTATAGTGTTCAATGGCATAGCATATTCCAGTTGGAACTCAACTTGGATATATTCCAGTTGTAAAATTTCTTCTTGTAAAATTTCTCCAAACAATTTTATTATATATTCCTGTTGGAACTCAACTTGGATATATTTTGATTCATTCACAATGCTTAGACTCAATGACTCATATGTAGTTAGAAATCAACTGTGTTTCTCATTTGAATCAAAAGTGAATCAAATCTTTGGTTCCCTTATTAGTGTATATTTGAGTAATTAAGTGATTTGATGTAATTTGATGTTTAATGTTATTTAATGTACTTTAATAAGCTTTTGATTTCATATCTTCTTGATGTGACATTTGATGTGACATCTTCACTTGATCTCGGATTTCTACTTATTTAAAAAGGTCATTCATCTTCAGTCTTCTGTGAACTCAGTGAAGATGAGCTCAATCTTTTCAGTGGATGCTTGGGCATCAACTTCCTCTGCTCATATTGATTCATTGTTCTCAGTTGAACCTTTCCAGAGAAGTGATGATCACTATGATTTAGAACGTGCTGATGATTCCATGTTTTCTGTTGAGTCATTTAAGTTATCCAATTCACAGTGCAATGCTGCTCAACCAAATGCACCTCTTGATCTCCCATCTGATCCAACCATTGATCTCCCTTCTGACTCAAGTGCATGTGGAGCAACGAAAAAGCAAAGCAAGCTCAATCTACGATTTAAAAGAAGGTCTCGTGAAGTAAGTCGAAAAAGATTTAAATTTCTTACTTCAGATAGACAGATTGCATTGGATATTGTGAAGCATTGTTGTGGTTTGAAATGTTTGTATAATTTAGGAATGAAGAAACTAAAGCACATAAGAGAAAAATTCCTCCATTTAGATAGTGAAAGGCAAGATATATACCTTGTTTCTTGCATGCAAATGATTGAGGATAACATGTCAGTAACGCGTGTTGGTTTTGAATATTTCTTTACTCAAGGGATGCCATGCTGTAGGGCTGCATTTAAAATTGCAATGGGTGTAGGAAATTTTAGAATACATAGGGTTCAACAAGGGTTTTTGAATGGGGATCTCATTTTGGATACGTTCCATGTTGGGACCAAAGGATCTGTTGGACGTCATGCAATGAATTGGATGATGAACTATTTTAGCTTGCATTGTGAAGTTATGCCTACAACTGGAAGGTTGCACTTGTCAGATAACTTTACTCGTCGAGAGGTATTTCAAATATATAGAGAAGACATGGAAAATAGAAATGAGAAGTATGTGTTGTATCGTCACTTTACTCGATTATGGAAGGAAGAGTTTAACAATGTTTCTATTCCTCGTAAAGTTAGAATGGGTGAATGTTCAGTTTGCGCCACTTTGAAAAACATGGCAAAAGGGGCTACAACACCACAGGAAAAGCATAATTTTAAAAACCTTCTTAACAACCATCGTGACAGTCAAGCATTAGAGAGAAAGAAAGCAATTCATCATCGAAGTAAGGCCCTCAGAAATCCGGAGCGTTATATGTGTTTGTTGATCGATGGTATGGATAAAAAAAAAACTTGTTTGCCACATTTTTATCGCATCCCTAAGGACATTGGAGATGAAGTCCTTGTGCAAATGCATTTGGTTGGTGCTTTGGTATACAATGGAACTGTAATGTCCAAGGTTTTCTTCACATATCCGAATGTGCATAATGATCCAAACCTTACAGTTACTGTCATTCATCGTGTTCTGCAATCATGGAAGGGTCTTTTGCCACCAACTCTATATTTGCAACTAGATAATACTGCAAGAGAGAATAAAAATTCTACAATCTTTGGATATTTAAGCATGCTTGTTGAAAAATAGGTATTTCAGAAGGTTAAAGTAAATTTTCTTCTAGTTGGCCACACTCATGATCACATTGATCAAATGTTCAGTACTTTCTCTAAGAAGTTGGCACGTAACAATGCTTTTACTCTTCCGATTTTATCTGAGCTGATTTCAGAAGCATATACTCCAAAACCAGAAGTTCAACACCTCACACAGATTTATGACTTTAAGCACTTTTGCTCAATGGGCCTTGATAACAGTGCTAAGGTTTTGGCTCCATTGCACAATATTAGTTTCAACCATGTATTCTTGATGAGGAGGGTTGATGAAATAACCCTTTTATTTGCAAAGCAGTATTCATCTTCTCTTGGGTGGGAGCCTAAAGAGGGATGCAGATTCTTATTGCAGGTGCCTAATTTGTCTACTGTAACAGTGTATGGTGCAGAACAATCACCATATGAAGATAAAAACAATACAGAAAGATGTGGAAGTGTGGTTGATCAAAGTAAAAGCTGGATGCATGCACTCATTGAAAAGAACAGACATATTGAGCGTGCAAAAAAATATGCTGGAGATCAAGATGTATCTTGGTGGGAGGACTTTTTCAATCATCAAGAAGAGATTATACAGTATACAATTGCAGGTCACTGGCCAGTTGATGTTCCATTCACATGGGATTTTTGTACACAAAGATCCGTGAATGTGGCCCAAGCATGTAATGCAGATGAACTTCAAAGTTTTATACATCCACCAGAAAGAAATATTTATGTAGGCCCAAGGATGAAAAAACAGGCAGAAGCAAGATGGCAAGGAAATTTAATAGAGATAAATGTTGGAACGCTTATTGCAGTACTTGCTGATGGTGATGAGGCTACCAGACCATTTTGGATTGCAAAGGTTTTAGAGATAACTAAATATATTGATCAGAGAAGAATAGAGGCTTTGATGGTGCATTGGTATTACACTAAAAGTAGTAATGCATTCACAGGTAAATATAACTTAGAAATGGTGTGTGATACTAAACGAACAGGTTCAAAAAGGAAAAAGAATATTTGAAGCACATCCACTCTTAAAATGGATGATGTAGATATTCTTGTTTATGATTTTTCCTTGACAAAAACTGGTCACTTGAGGAAAGCAACCATCAACATGATAAAACAAAAGCTTCCAGATGTATGTGGTACAGGAAATCATAGGAAAACAAGAAGAGTTGTGCATGATCCTGCAGAATTTGGTATGTACGTGGATGAAGATAGAGCTCTTGTGGATATAGAAGAAGAAGAAGAGAGCTCTCAACAGTATGAGACTGAATCAAGTGCATCAGATGATGAGGATGTAGACATAGATCGACAAAGTTGTGAGTTGCATTGAAGCTCTCAGACATTTTTAGTGCTTATGTAAATGCCTCAAAGTAGTTTGGTTAATGAAACCATGTTTTGTAGCAATTTTGAATAACAATCAGATATCCACCCATTAAAGATATGTCTAAAATGTTATTTTTGTGTAAAAACTATTGATTTCTACATTCTTATATATATTTTAGACATGTCAATGTCTTATCATATAGATTTTGGACATGTCAATGTCTTATCATATACATTTTGGGACACGTCAATGCCTAATATAGTGAAATTTTGACTACATTTTGAGCTCATTTTTTTTTTGAGAAAATGACAAAAAATGTCAAAAATTACTTGTTTTCACCTCATTTTTGTAATATATGTATACTGGTGTAAAGGAATTCCAAAAATGAGGTGAAAACATGTAATTTTTGACGAGAGTGTTCTCTTTTTACGACATAGTTCTCGTTTGTTACGACTCGCTGTTTAACTTGCACTCCTACATTCCCATTCCCATAATCATTTCAACATCTCTCTCTTCTCCATACTCAACATTAATTTCACTTTCATGTCCTTAAACCTTCCAACATTCATTAGCTTCATACACCCTGTGTGTGCCACGACCGGACCCAATCCACCCGGATTGCGATCACCTCCACAACACATTCATGCGAAACCTATCCTGAATAGCAGAACGATAGACATCCCTGATGAGTAAACAGTGCATTAGGGACACCACCACGTAGTAATATTGAAGGGAATTCATGTGAAGAGGAAGGTACCTTATGAACTAGTGGAGCAAGACCACAACATTCCTTTAGTTATGGGTTGCAAAGCATACCGGAACTAAGTTCGGTGCAATTCGATGATAGTATGGTGATCGGTAGTGGCACCACACTCAATGAAAGTCCGGTGCCTTCTGGCACCACTTTGGTGTTCAGTGACAGTGCCAAATTTGGTGGTACTCCGGTACCAGTGGAATCGACTAAACCAATTAATGGAGAAACCAATAGACCTATTGGAATTATCGAGAAAACCACTAATTGTACCCCTGAACCAAGTACGCCTATTGAGCAATTTGTTCAAAACAAACCTTTAAACTTGTGGAGTAACAGGAAAGTCTCCATCATCGATTACCTGTCAAAAGAGTGGGATCCAGCACGTCTATTAAGACTCAAATTCTCGGACGGTTCGTTCCTTAATCGCAAACTAATAGAACTAGAAAACCTAGAGGAATCAATAGATAACCATGGAGCAGATCAACTTGAAGCATCAATGTACACTCGTGAATTTGAATGACTAGTAGACTCCGAGCTAAAATTCATGGTAGATAACTAGAATCAGCTGCAGTAGCAGTAGCAGCACCAATAGGGCAGTCAGTGAAGGCAATCTATAGTGGGGGTTACATATGCAAAATTCAATGGCTTCCCTGGTGATGACCCTGATGTGCATGTGCGCATGTTTGAAATTAACTATGTAGTGTTAAACAACCCACTAGACCCTGCGTACAAGGCCATCATATATTCAAAGTTCTTCATAAGGATTATGCAGAGCTTATGTATGCAAACAAACCAGTTCAATTTTTCAATAACATTCAATTATTTATCTATTTTGCAGATTGTCAGGTGCCATCAGGGAGGAGTGCTTATGAAAATCTTATACATCTGCTTGCTCCTTGCATCTCTTCATTAGATTGGGATGCTCCTGATCATTCAACAGTTTCAAATTTTCTATGCAAAATAAAAGATGACATCCAAAGGGCAATCAATGTCAGCAAGCCGAATTTCTCGAAGGATAAAGATTCAATGGTTTTTTCCTCTTTACATTTTTGTAGCATGTTTTAAAAACATGTTATTACAAAAAACAAAGACAGTGGTTGAATAGGAGAGTTTCAATTTCAGAGATTGATGATGCTCTAGGTAGGGAATCGGATAGCAAAGAAGCTCAAAAGCTAGGAGACATCATTTTATGTATAGTTAGTCCAAATTCTCTTTCAATTTCATATTAGATGTCTCAAGAATCACTTGTTTTAGGATATGACTATAGAAGGTGAAAAAAAGCTTGAACTCTGGATACCCTTGGATTCAGAGGAGAGCTATCCAGAATTATAGTTAGAATTATCGATTCATCCAAATTTTCAACCTAGGAAAATAATCGTCATTGCAAATTGGAAAGTAAAAAATGTAATGGATCTCCTAGAGTACCTTGATGAGGTTTCACCACAGTTCAAATTCTCAATTGATGGTGCAATGGCAAACATTAGATCAAAGAAAACATTATCTTGCATTACTTGCCTAGCACCCAAGGTGATGAAGTTCCAACGCTTAAGAATGTAACCAATCTTGATCTTTTTCTTCTACAAAAATTGTTGGAATGGAAACAAAGAGATTGATGCTAAATACATATCTCTTTTCTTATGAAGACTCATCATATTCATATTGGCATTATTTGCAAACATTTTTATAAAGAAAACCTCCATGTTAGTGATTAGCAGCTAACATGCTAGTCACTAAATACATATCTCTTTTTCTGCAAACTCATCATATTCATATTCGCATTGTTTTGGTTTATATCATCATGCTTTTAAGGTTTCTGTTGTGAAAAGACTTTTATCATTTCTAGGTTAGGATAAAGAATATCTCCATTGTGCAAAGACTTTTATCATTGTCAAAGAAATATGATTGGTGTGCAAGGTTTCTAGTGTCCAAAGAAATTCTATTGGCTAAGATAAGGATAAGAAGTTCTCCATGTTAGTGATTAGCTATATAGATACTAAGGTAGGAATATTACAAAGGGGGAGAATCTTGGAGGACATGACCAATTCAAGTAATAAGAGGCATTGAAGGTTCTCCAAAGGCCCTTATCACTTGAATCGGTCATATTTGTTTTTTCATGTCAATGGGCCATGTATGAAAAGTCATGACCAATTCAAGCGATTAGGGCCATTTGAAGTTCTTAGACTGCTCTCTTCGCTTGAATCGATCATGCCTTTTGTGACATTGGAAGTCATGTGGAATAGTATCTCTGATGGTTGCTCCCATTTTCCCCTATGTATAATATACATATTCATCTATGTCTTGTTTTTCCATATCCTTTCCCTTAAGAAAACACTTGGGAAGTCAAAGAGAAAATGGAAAGTTAAATTATTGAATGTCTACTTTTCCCCAACATAAACATCTTGCTTTGAAATTATCACTGCCATAGAATAAACATCAATCGAGTGATGTGAGTCCATAAAACATGATCTATCTTGAGTGGAGTAATAATGTGAATGCAAAATTTGGAACAATATGGAGACAATAAACCATATGGAATAGAATAAAAACCCATAATGAAAATGATTTCAAACCCATTTTGAAATCAATGTAATAGATTTTCTCTCATCGTACTCTACACATTCTAACCTTGAGTGCACTCATAAGCAATAGTCTTGTCCTAAACTATCCTTATGTCTATTAAAATCCATTATCTTAGCTCACATATCCTTGCTTTTCATCCATATAATCTAGGATATGTTCTATTGGAAGAGTCTTCATTACCACTATAGTGAGTCTTTATTAATACTATGATGCAAACTTTAGTCTTTCTCTTTCCTTAGTTGTCCATATGAATGCATAAGCATTCTTTTTCAGAGTCAAGTAATCCATTAAACCATGTAAATGATTCTAATCATCATCCTTATGAATACATCAAATAAGATATTGATCATTACAAGTCAGATTTATCACCATGTCTTCCCATAGAGTGAACAATCATTAGTCTACTTTTATTCTCAAATGCCAATAACTAGATCTTTCTCATCTAGTTTAAAGAAAATCATCCCAAATAGTCATAATAGGTTCTCACCTAGAGTCTTTAGGTGAGGGTCAATCTCACAAATATGAAGAATTGATCTCCTATTCCCTAGAAGGATAGTTTGTACGAATGAATGAGTAGTTGTTGATGTGATGAAGTCATTCAAAAGAAGTAAAGAAAGGTTGCAGTGTAAACACTAACTAGTGCAATGCAAGGTTATGGTTGATTTTTGATTCGGTGATGAATGCATACCTATAATTCTCTAATGTAGAAGAAACAACCAAATAGGAGAAAATATTGATTTCAATGTTCACCCTAGTGAATCAAAGATTACAATAACCATGATATGCTAAGATTGAGAGGAACATAGACAACAAACCATTGTGGTAATGGATTTTCCTTGTTATCAAACCCATTATCTAATATTTAACAAGAAATAATGTAGAGTAATATTCCAACTTACACTAGTGACTAGGATGGGAATGAGTGCTATAAAATATGGTATAATTATGGGTAATAGAAGAAGAAGATGCCAGCCACCATTATGTAGATGGAGGAGACAAATTCCAACTTTGCACTCTAGATGGTGACATGCAACATATAAGTAGCATACGGTACCAATTTCTCTACTAGTGAGTAGAGAGTGGGTTATAGGTAGTAAAAAGGTTGAGACACAAAGTTAAAAACCTAGCAAAAGATTGGGGCTGCATGAAGTACTATCTTCCTTGAAATGGGATGAAGATTTTTGAGAAAAATGAAGAAATTCTAGCAAAATAGATAGGCTTAACAATATCCAATGAAGAAGTCCATTTGTAATGAAGTGTTATACACCAACTAGATCTTGAAACAAATATTCTTATGCGGCTATGTAAATCTATTTTGCCTTGGAAATGCAAAGTGTTACCTACACATGCACAATGTTGTGGAAAGATTTGGCCTAATGGTAGGCATCTAAGCAAGCTTCAAGAGTTCACTCTTTTCCATCTCCTATGGCACTAATTTCTTTTGGTAGAAGATATGTGAGTGCCAAACATCTTGAGTGCCGCTCTCACCTATGCATGAGGGGAGACTTCTTGACAGAATGATCAAAGAGGAGCAAGAGTAGTATGTGGGTGCATGGTAGATCTTTGTCTACTCCTAATCAAAGAGTGTGGATAAAAAAGAGAAATCTATAAAAGTAAGGCTTTGGTAATGATGATGCAAAGAATCCAAGCCTTTTCCCAAATAGGGCACAAGGCATTGGAACTTTGTAGTGCTTCAAACTCTTGTGAAAAGAATTGGAAGGAACATGAGCGGTGATCCAATTTTTATTTGCATATGTATTTAGCATCCGCAAGCAGACCTACTAAGGCCTAGAATGAATGAGACTTTGAGTGCACATGATCTAATCTGTTGATAGGGGGTCTTCAATTGAGTTTTCTCCTTGAAATTTAGTGAATTGAGGTGGTAAGAGTAGAGGGTACTCCTCTACTAGTATAACCATGTAATTGAGAGGCATGATTGGGTCCACCTTCCACCATGGTGTTCTTTAGGTGGTGATAAATTCCTATCTACTAAGACAAGGAATATTACATGTCAATATGGTCGGAGATACCATATCCTAGTACGGTGAGAATGGGATCCTTTTCCAATATTGACATGAATTCCATTACTTAGCCCGTGTCATGCCCCATGCAATTGGGCTCAACGTGTGTCTATTATCTATATGCACACTCAAATTGATGCATGTTTTCAACATGGTGCATGTGGTCTATAGGAAGCTCAATACAATTGATTACAATTTTTGTTGATGTGAGCATTAGAAGGTTTATATATGTGTTGTTGTTTTCTTATGTATTTACAACGATGTTCAAAGATTTTATCACCATTGAGGTGAACGTTAGAGATAACCATAGGATTTGAGGTATGTATTTGTACATGTGGTTGGGATGAAGAGATTGATGTTAGAGACTAATTCTCGACCTATTTAGGCATCCACTTTCATACAATGTGGGATGAGTAGTAGAAGGTTTTTGTAAGTTAGAAAACATTGGATTGCATCTAGAATTACTATAGAAATTTTACCTTATATTTCATTAGCACAAATCAACTACTCTTTCAAGTCTTTAATATTTATCAAAATATGTCCATTGAATCTCCTTCATTCATATGCTCAATCCCCAACTGTTTTTGGATGTAAGAAACACAAGCCTCATTTATTGCCTAGTATAATGTTATAAAAATATCCCAAGCATCTTTACCTATCTTGTAGGAGTGAATGTGAGGAATAATGGTATGCTTGATACAAAAGTTTCTGGATCTCTACCATCCCAAGACAAGCCTCATTTATTGCCTAGTATAATGTTATAAAAATATCCCAAGCATCTTTACCTATCTTGTAGGAATGAATGTGAGGAATAATGGTATGCTTGATACAAAAGTTTCTCAATGCATATGTCTCTGGATCTCTACCATCCCAACAAAGTTTTTGTGTAGTAGGTGCAACAAGAATCGCAATGTGACTAAGAAATTGAAGATCTTCATCTTCAAAACCATCTACATCGCATTCAATCATTGTATTTCTAGGTGTAATAGGATGTTTTTCAAGACCGTGCACAATATTCCACAATCCATTTTCCACCAATACATGAAAAATCATGTATGTCCACAATGGGTAATAAATACCATCTAAGTTATTCTCAACCCTCCATATGGAATACATTGTTGCTTTCAGCCATGATCAATGAATAAATACCTTGATGCAAAAAATTGATTATATCTAAAAAATTGAACAAAATTACACAATCGAGCTCAACTAGTCCCGTAGTAGACTTTGAGACAATTGTATTGGTTAACCAAAACTTGCATATATGTTTGGAACAAAAGGAAAGAAATTCATGTAGAGTCACTTATGATAGTGCATTTTAAACAAAGCTCAAATCAAAATTTTGACGCCACATAGAAGACCTGTTTTGAATTTGTGAATCATCTTATGTATGCTCACCAATTTTTATGCAATTTTGAGACTATCACTGAAGGCGTGTAAAGGATGCCCTAGATAAAGAGGCAATATGCATTGATACCAATTGTTGGAGTTCAAGGTCTTTGGAAGCACAACAACACAACGAAGAAGAAGCTTTGAGATCAACACAAAACTGAATGTATTAGTAATCAACTCTACAAAGATTAGTGACCTATTAGGATTATAGATGTAAATACAAGGTGGGGGAAGAAAACCTCCAAAGGAGGGAAATAAGTGCCCTTGTGGTCCTAAGTGTGTTCACACACACATCACTAACAAAACATATCAACATTCAAGTCCATGCTTCCCGAAGACCAGCTTTTTCGTAGATCATTTGTCAAGGATGGTAAACTTTGGGAGGGGGAGTGTTGGAGAAACTCACTAATATTCATGGAGTGGCCAAACAATAGATAAGATGACCAAGCTTGTGATTTTCTAAAGCTAAGGAGCTTGCTTGACATGAACAAGTAGTGATAGACCTGATAGGACCCACAAAAATCCCAAATTGCCCATGAATTTGGTCATTTATTCATAGAGCTCACCTCATGGGAAATATGCACATGAGCATAACTCATAAAATACTTTTGTGCAAGCCAAGGAGTGCTTGAGCTTATGGAGTGATTTAATAGCCCTCTAGAATTTTATAGGATTTTTCTATACTCGATTAGGAGGTCATGAGGGTTTGGACCTATTTTTAACTAGGTTGGACATTACAATGTGAAGAGGGTCACTTTTTAGAGAAATCTATAAAAGTGAACTAACCCTCATTCATACAGGTTCCCTGTCCTTTGTACTCTCCTCTTATATCAAGGTGTGAGTTTATTAGAGCTTCTTGTCTCTCATGTGAGCGAGGCCTTTCAATGCTTGTTTGCATGTGTTTCTATACTCATGCATGACTGTGTCTCATCTGCCAATTTGTGTATGCTGTATGCGAGTGGGGTTAGACTCCAACACCATGATATGTTGGTCACTATATGTTTTATTAAAGATCATGATATGCTCATAGTAGAAACTCGACCTCTAGACACAACACCCAATACTCCACACAGGCCTATAGAATACACATGATAACTGTTGGAGGAGATGGTGGATAGTCACAAGAGATGAAGTGGTGTAGCTAAAACCTGCTTCTAGCCGCTAAAAATGATGATTGGAGAGCGTAGTGGGCCTCTTTAGCTAGCTAATGAACATAAATAATCACATATGTTGCTCGAAAGATGATTCACTAATGGTAGGATCGAAACAGATAGGTTGGAAGATAGTCCAAGATCCAAAACTTGCTATTTTGGTTCACACACCTGTTGAGTGTTTTGAACAATTCTCTGATCACATATCAATTGGCTTAATTCCTTTTGGGGAACTCTATATAACTTAGTAAGCTAATGCTCATGAGTGGTTTCATAAAAAATGATGGACTACATGCAAAGAAATAAGTTTAGCAATACATAGCTCTATCCCAACATTTACGGGCTGCTACAATTGTCAGACTAGTGAGCAATGTAATGCTAATATCTGATGATCCCGAGAAGTAATACTAATGAGACTTTTTAGGATTGTAATAGACAATATGCCGATTCTATCATGCTTTAAGTCATTGAAAATGATCAACTACACACAGAGAACAAGCTCTAACAAGATCACTATTCTGATGGAGTTATGACAAAGAAGTGAGATAACAAAGTAATGATCATATATGTATGAAAACGTTTACAAATACAATGTCATTGGCAATGAATCATTGATCAATGGGTGAGTGGTGAGTGAGCTATGAGGTGAGCTCCCACTTCAAAATAAGTCTACATCAAAATGATCCTTGAACCTCAAGATACACGTGGGTCTTTTAGATCCTCCTTTTAAAGTCATTCTTGGGGCCAAGGTTTGAATTCAAATTCAAACTTCCACCTAAAAGGTAAATGCCAACATCTAGGATATATTCTCTCTTTTCTCAACAACCAAATGATATGTGATTTAGAGCTTCCTAACTCCTCCTGGGTGTAGTGCAATTTTACAAGGATAAATGTGAATTATTTTTACAAGAGGTAGATCATATGAAGCCTTTCAAGGGTTATGCCAATAGGATAATCATAAGCTAGTTAACCAAGTATGTAGGCTTGGTTTTAATTGCACCAATAGCTCCCCCTCAAGCCTAACATGCTTGTTCTTCATTGTTCCTTGATTTCCTAGAAGACAATCATTAATTTGAACCTATTCATCTTTGTTCCATCCAATGCCTTTGTGAGTATATTTGCACATTATAAATGAGTTGATACATAGGATAATTGAATATCCTTACTAAGCAATTTCTCCCGTAAATAATGATAGTGCACTTTAATGTGCTTAGTCCTTGCATGGTATATAGGATTAGCAGCCAAATGAAGTGAACTAGTGTTATCTCCAAAGATTATTGGAGTGTAAGAATGTATCTCCAAATCTGCATATAGTTGCTTAAGCCACATAGCTTCTTGAGTTGCAATTGCCAAACCTCTATATTCTGCTTCTGTGGAAGATAAGGTCACAGTTGGTTGCTTCTTGGATGACCAAGATATGAGCTTTGAACTTGCAAAGGATAGATAACCTAAAGTGCTTCTCCTATCATCCTTGGAGCTAGCCCAATTTGCATCAGAATACATCTTTATATCTATGTCAGAAGTGAAAGGATAGAATAAACCTTCAATCATTGTAGCCTTTAGATACTTAAGCACCCTCTTTGCAGCTTCCATATGAGGCTTCCTTGATGCATGCATAAACTGACTCAATGTACTTATTGCATAGGCAATGTCTACTCTTGTTAAAGTAGCATAATTAAGACTTCCCACAAGTTGTTGATAACCTGTAGCATCATCAAGTAGTTCATCTTCATGTGAACTTAGCTTATGATTGAGCTCCATGGGAATACCTGTAAATTTAGTGTTCTCCATCTTAAACTTTACCAACATATCATGTATATACTTCCTTTGAGTGATAAATATACCTGAGTCTGTATACACAAGCTCTAAATGCCATCAGAATCATTCCCTGTAATAATGATGTCATCTACGTAGACACATAAGTAGATAACTTCTAATTTGTTCTTCTTAACAAATAGAGAAGAATCTGCCTTGCTTGCCACAAAGCCTCCCTATGGTTCGAAGCTCTAAGAGCTTGCTTGAGACCATAGAGTGCCTTCCTAAGCTTGCATACATAACTTGTTTTATCTTCATCTTCAAACCCTGGCGGTTATGCCATATACAGTTCTTCTGAGATCGATCCATTTAAGAATGTTGGCATCTTTGCCACAGGTGAAAATGTTTCTTCATAATCTACCCCATGAGTTTGGGCAAATCCTTTTGCCACTAACCTTGCCTTGTACTTGTTTATAGAGCCATCAGAGTTCCTTTTGATTTTGTATATCCACCTTGAACCAATTACCTTTATATCTAGCTTCTTGGGAACTAGATCCCAAGTGTGATTTTCTTGTAATGCTTCCACCTCTTCCTGCATGGCTTCTCTCCATTCTTTCTTCTTCCTAGCCTCTTCAAATGAAGAAGACTCTTTTGCCATAGTGTCTTTAGTGACTTATAGACTTCTTGCTTTCTCTTTGTGATCTCCTTAATGCTTGATTTGAAGAGTCTGGTATGTCTTCAAATTGCTTGAGTTTGACCTTGCCTCTTGACTTCCAAGCTTTGAAGTCAATATGCTCTTCATCTTCTGAGTTGATATATTCTGCCAATGGTTGATCTTCTTGTGTAAGGGTTGAATCATTCCCCAAATCATATGGTAACTTGAATTTCCTGCAATCATCTTCAAACCATGAATTATTTTCATCAAATACTAGATCCCTGCTAACCATAAATGCCTTGTTAGTGGGCTTGTATAGTCTATACCCCTTTTGATTCTGATCATACCCAATAAATATATGTTTCTGAGCCTTAGGGTCAAGCTTTCCTCTGATTTGTGACGGGATGTGTGCATAAGCAATGCACCCAAATATTTTGCAATGGTCCAATGAGGGTCTCCTTTCATTCCATGCTTCATAGAGTGTCATACCATCCAATGATTTGTATGGAAGCCTATTTGATGAGGTAGGTGGTTGTGGAGATAGCCTCTACCCATAGATAATTAGGTAACTTCTTCTCATTTAACATAGACCTAGCAGCTTCAACAATTAACCTGTTCCTCCTCTCTACGACTCCATTCAATTCAGGAGTGTATCTAGTTGTTACTTCCCTCTTTATGCCTCTGTCTTGTAGAAATAGATCAAACTTATGTGAAAAATACTCACCACCTCCATCAGATATGATCCTCACAAGCTCCTTCCTGTTTGGTTTTCAACTAGTGCCAAATATTTCTTGAAACATGTAAATACCTCATCTTTATGCTTCATGAAATAAAGGATTGTCCATATAATGTAATCATCAATAAATGACACATAGTACCTTGAACCTGAGATGGATGGATCTTTGCTAGGACCCCACACATCAGTCTGTACAAGCTCCAAATAATCTTCATGGATGTATCCTTTTTTGTTGAATAGTTGCCTATGAGCTTTGCAAAATTGGCAAGCTCCACATTTTATATCATGTGTTGCTTGGTCACATTGGGAATGCCAAGCACACTTTGATCCCTGCACATTTGCTTCAGAGTTCTTTCTCCTATGTGTCCTAACCTTTTGTGCCATATTTCCAACTCAGATAAGGTTTGATCTCTATAACTGAATAGCTATGTTCCTTATGTCTTCAATTTCAAATGTAAATAATCTACCTGTCTTCTCACCTTTGGTAATCCTTTTAAAGCCTTGTTGGGGGTCTTCAACATATGATCCATGCTTAGTGAATCTGACTTGTAAACCTTTCTCTACAATCTGCCCAACACTAATTAGGTTTTTGGTTATAGTAGGCACATACATAACTTTGCTCAAAAGATTCATACTACCGTCAGATGTTTTGACGTTTCCAATTTGCTTGACTGAGTGTTTAGTGTCATCACCTGTTTGTACTTCATGCTTTCCCTTGGGTTCTTCAAGATCAGATAATATAGCTACATTTCCAGCCACATGATTGGAACAACCTGAATCAATGTAGAAATAGTAGTCATCATCTTTACCTTGTTTGAATGTCATGTTCATGATGAGTAAAGAGTCTTCTTTGGTCTTCAAATGTGTTATTGTTGTCCCTTCTTCCTCTGAAGTTTCCTTGATAATTATTGTTGTTGTAGCCTTGATCGTAATTATGGTTGTAGTTGCCTCCACCATTGTTGTATCTACCTCTGGATTGTCCATAGCTACCTCTATGGAAGCCTCTTCCCCTTTGGTTCCTTGTATTTTTGTAGGACTTATCTATAGTGTGGTTGTTAAGACCACAAATGTTGCATGGTGAGTTGTTGTAGGGTCTCTCGTTGCCTTGCTTTCCTCGTCTGCCCCTTCCTCTAGCACCTCTTCCTCTTCTTGAATAATTAGCTTGAGAGGTACTAGCCTCTTCTTCATGTTTCTTGCTTTTACCTTTATCCTTAGCTTTTCTTATCTATATAAAGAGCAGAAGATTGGTTACCTCTTGAGATATCACCATTTCTATTGAGTTTTTTCTCGTGGGTGAAGAGTTGCCCCATCAAGGTGTTGAGATCAAGTATTTGCACATCCATGTAGAGATCCATTGTTGTGGTGAAGGACTCCCACTTGTCATCAGCTTTAATTCCATTGATGATCTACCTCACTATGTGCGCTTCCTCTATCTCGTCTCCAATGCTTGCAAGTTGGTCAGCCACATCTTTCATTTTGGTTACATAATCAGCCAGTCCTTGCTTTGGTTGTTTCTTTAGGGTTGTGAATTCCATCCACAACTGATTCTTCCTAGCTCTTGTGTTCGAGGAGAAATATGATGAAAGCACTTCCCAAGTCTCTTGGGAGGTCTTGCAATTTCTAACATGTGGTAACAAGAAATCAGAGATTGAATTTAGTAAGTAGGACCTGGCAAGAGCATCCTTTGCACACCATGTGGTTAGCCTCTCTTGCTCTTCCTTTGTTGGTTGATGCTTGCTCCTGAAATTTGGCATTTTTTCATCTCCTGAGATGTATCCATATAGACTTCTTCCTTGAAGGTATGCTTGCATCCTTACATAAAAAGTGATGGACTACATGAAAAGAAATGTGTTTGGCAATCCATAGCTACATCCCGACATTTATGGGCTGCTAGAGTTGTCAGACCAGTGAGCAATGTAATGCTAGGATCTGAAGATCCTAAGAAGCAATGCTAATGAGAAGTGGGATGACAAAATAATGATCATATATGTATTAAAAAATTTACAAATACAATGTCATTGGCAATCAATCATTGCTCAATGTGTGAGTGGTGAGTGAGTTATGAGGTGAGCTCCCACTTCACAATAAGTGTACATCAAAATGATCTTTGAACCTCGAGATACACGTGGGTCTTTTAGATACTCCTTTTAAAGTCATTCTTGGAGCCAAGGTTTGAATTCAAATTCAAACTTCCACCTAAAAGGTAAATGCTAACACCTAGGATAGATTTTCTCTTTGCTCAACAACCAAATGATACGTGATTTAGAGCTTCCTAGCTCCTCCTGGGTGTAGTCCAATTTTACAAGGATAAATGTGAAGTATTTTTACAAGAGGTAGATCATATGAAGCCTTTCAAGGGTTGTTCCAATAGGATAATCATACGCTAGTTAACCAAGTATGTAGGCTTGGTTTTAATTGCACCAAAAATAAAATCTATGAGATGATTCTACAAAATCTTTTTATGATAAAGTTGAATCTTGTTCAAGATTGGGGTTGTAATTCTATATATATATTCATCATAGAGATATCACAACTAGAAGAAATATCATAAGCCAGAATTATAGAGATATCCCTATGACCCTTTTCTCGAAAGAACAAGAGTTCCTAGAATATATTGGTGCTAGAACTTTAGAAGATGATTTTAGAAGAGAGCAAACACTATTCACGGTTGAGAATCATCTGAAAAGACAACAAAATAGAAGCCAAGCAAAGTAAAAACACAAATGTTTGAAACATCAGATAACTTTGAAAAATATGAGGTGAGAAAATGAAAGTGATGCATGTCATATGCCTAAATGAGTACCCACCTCAAAAGAAGGATATGCCAATAAGTAGCAGAAAAAGAATGTGGTACTTAAAATTGAGAATAGAAAAGAATGAAAATATATCATGGATGATGTGACTGTTGAGAAGAAAAAATAATTGATAGATATATTATGCAAATATGGAGATGTATTCATATGGACCTATACAAATTTGAAAGGAAGTGGATCCTAATACTTGTATACACAAGCTTACTATGAATCTGAATTTAAATTCATGATGAATAGAAGACTTATACATATAATGTTTCTTATATAAATAAATGAAATATGAAATTGATGATTTATTATCCATTTGTTTTATCAACAAAATGGAGCATTGAGTGTTCCTATCCCATTATGTTAGTACCCAATTAGAAACTAGAGTGTTTATATAAATTTAAAGAATTTCAATGCAATAAATATATGTGATAGTTATCCACCACTAATTACATACCATCTCTTGCAAAGAGTGGCAAGAAAGGAAGTATATAAATTTTTTGTCGTCATTGCACCTAAGGATAAGCACACCTTTTACCAAAAAATGGGACATATACATATTTATAGTAATGCTGTTTGGGAATATATAGTTTCCAAAAGATTTCAAATTAATTAATTTCTATCAAAAAAATATCTAAGGAAGGGTAGAATTCTATACTGATGATCTATTATCTTTTTTAGATAAGATAGAAGTCTAGATTCTTGAATTTAAACAAGTATTTGAAAAGTGTGAAACTTATTTTATACATCTGAACTTAGACAAATGTATATCTTGATAAGAGATGGTAAGATCTTAAGAAATGTTGTGTCAAAGAATGACATTTTGATAGAAAAAGATAAGATAATCTCTACAGTGGATATGCCCAATTTTAAAAGTAAAAGTAGTATAATATTTTATGGGCTACTGTGGATACCTTTGATGATTCATCATATATATGTTATCATCATGAAACTACTCTATGCTGTTTTGACAATATTCGTATGGAAAAAGTGTGAAAAAGCATTTGAAGAATTGAAAAAAAGGTTGGGTCTTCTCCCATATTGAAATAGAATAATTCATATACATGATGATTCCAATCATGTGCTAGGTTGCATATTCGCACAACCAGGAGAAGATGGAGAAATATAACTATAGATAACTTATAATGCTTTTCAACTTAACAACATAAAAAGGAATTACACCATGACTGAAAGAGAAGGATTATGAATAGTGTATGTATTAAAAATAATATGACATTACTTGTTGACAAACAAGTTCAAAATTTTTGGAGACCATCAAGCAGTGTTATATATAATAATCAAATTTTGTAGCATATGTTAGGACATCAAGCCTTCATCATGCTTGAGAAGGACTTTTTTTTCATCATTGAAGCAAGTAATAGTATTAAAATTATTCTATGAGAATTCATATTCTTGTGAAGGTTCATGCTCACTTATGATATCCCATGAGGATTCTTTATCCATGTAAAATATTGTAAGTCTTTACACCTTTATTCTTGTTAAAGAATAAAGATGAGAAGTCCAAAGATCCAAGAGTTTGAGTTTGGTATTCAATCAAGTACCACACCAACTACCTAATTCACTTTATTGAAGCCTGATTCTCTACTTCCTAGATTGTAGGAAAAGAGATCCTAGTTACAACTACCTATCCCATGAGCTAGTTTTAATTCAAATCATTTGTAGAGATTTGTGGATTTCAAAAAGATTCTTTATAAAGATTCACAAAAGCTTTTAAAATATGTGAGGTCAATATACATTCATTTTTTATCTTCAATTTGATCATCTTCCATTTCCCTACATCATCTTCTCCAAGATCAGCCAACTTGAAGAGGTTGGTTCCCACTTCTCCAAGATCCAATGCTTATGAATAAGGATGCATTTAAATGTTATTAGTTTCTACTTTATGTGTACAAAGTTTTGCATCATTTGGTTTTATAGATTTTTTGAAACATGTTTTTTCGATCTTGGGGCCTATCTTTGCACATCCTTGAAAAGTCAAGATCACCACATATCAATCCTAAGCTTATGATGAGCACATAGCTTGATGATAAATCCAAATCTTGTGCATAATAGCAACTCGATCCTATAAGCCACCTTCCCCTAAGAGGAATTTATCCAACTACAATCAGGTTGGGAGTAGTCAGCTTTAGAAGTTGCATGATTCATCCATAAATAACAAGTTTCTTGAACTAATCAATGTGCAAATCTATTTGTTTTGAATCTAGCTTTTCCGAGTGACCTTCCAAAACACATAGGGTATTTGATTGCATTAATTTCAATCTCATAAGGAGTATTAGACTCTCCAAAAGCAAAGGGCTTGGTCCTATGCTAGTTGCTTGGACCAAACGTCAACACTTTGCAATACATATTTCTACTACTCAAGCTTCTCCAAGTATTCACAATGCTATCAGAGCTACATCAAGATGGGTGATGGTTTCCTTCAATGATTGAGAAGCTTGATAGGAATAACAACAATGCTTTGAAAAATCAGAATGGAAGCTTACTTGCAAGGTATAAATCTTTATGGAATTGTGGCATGTGATGAAGTTATGCCTACTCAAAAATCCAAAGGAGGACCTACACAATAGAGACTTAGAAGCTTACACTATGGTGTGTACGAGATGCCCAAGCCAGGTCATATATCTTAAACTCTATTTTTGATTTCTTGTTACCACACATTAGTGGATGCAAGACGTTAAAAGAAACCTGGGATGTACTTGAGATCTTCTTCTCTGCTAGCACTAAAGCTAGGAAGAACCATTTATGGAATGAGTTTAATCAAAAGTTAAGAAGATACCAAAGCAAACCATCATAGAATTTGTCACTAAAGTCAAGGAGCTTCTAGATCAATTAGCTTCAATTGGAGAGTTGATTGAAGAAGAGGACATCATGAGGAAGATCGGGAATGGAATTAGGACTGACAAGCAATGTAAATCCTTCACAACAACCTATGATCTTATCATGGATGTGTAGATACCTGACTTCAACATATTCCTTTGACAACTCTTCAATCAAGAGGCCAACAATAGTATGAAGGAAGGTAATTCTTATCAAAATAAGTTAAAAAATGCTCTTTATATAGACAAGAAAGATAAGAAGAACAAAGGAAAGAAGAAGGGGGAGGATGATGATAAAATTCAAAGGCCAATTATGAAAGCAAGAGCAAGTGGAAAGGGAAGAAGAAAGGAACAAAGCATGACAAGTCAAAAGAAAAAGAGAGCGAACCTTGTGCCATTTGTAATAAGACCAATCACACCACTCAAAATTGATGGTTCAATGGAAGGACTCAGAAAGGAGGTGGTAGATGTGGATTTAGCAACACAAGAGGCAAAGGTGGGCAAAATTACAACAATAACAATAAGAACTACAACATAAGGGACTAAAACAGATGCTAATAGGATTAATCACATGAAGATTCATTACTCCTAATGAATCTTAGTAACAAAGAAGGTAAACAAGATGAGCATCTATTCTCTATAGATCGTGGTTCTTGAAACCATATTATAGGCAATGTTGCTCTACTATCTCACTTGGATAAACCCAGGCATAAGCATGAAGTACAAATAAGAGATGATATCAAGCACAATGTGGAAAGATTGGCAATGTCAAAGCTCCCAGTGGCAGGAAAAACAATTTGAATAAGGCTCTTTATGTACCCAATATCACTAAAAACCTGATAAGTGTAGGAAAAATAGTTGAAAAAGGCTTGTAAGTTAGGTTCACCCAACATGGAGCTTATGTAGAAGATCTATGCCAAGTCTTCAGGAAGATAGGTAGAGGTGAGAAGCATGGTAGAATCTTTACTTTTGAAGTAGGAGAAACCAAGCATATAGCTCTGTTCAACTGTGGGTCTCAAAACCTAAGTGAGCTTGAAGTGTGGCATAAGAGAGCTGCTCATGTGAATGAATGATCCTTGAAGGATATATGCAGGGATCAAAGTGTTCTAGGTCTGCCAAACATATCCAAGCAACACATGATCAACATGTGTGATGTTTGTCAAATTGGGAAGGCACAAAAACAACCCTTCAACCACAAATGCTACATCGAAAACAACCTCTTGGACTTAGTACACACAGATGTGTGGGTACCAAGTCAAGAACCTTCATTAGTAGGCTCAAGGTATTATGTATGTTTTGTTGATGATCACAATAGATGGAAAATTTTGTACTTTATAAAATATAAGAGCAATGTATTTGGATGCTTCAAGGAGTACCTAACACATGTAGAAGATCATGCACATCAATCATTGAAGAAACTCATATTTGATGGAGGGGGAGAATACTTCTCCAAAGAGTTTGATGAGTATTTACAGGATAAAGGCATCAAAATGGAGGTTACTACTAGGTACTCTCCTAGACAGAATGGTATTGCAGAGAGGAAGAACAAAACCCAAGTTGGATCAGCAAGGATATTACTTGAAGAGAAGAAGCTACCAAGTTATTTATGGGCAAAAGCTATATCTACTGTTGTGTATCTTGTGAATAGAATTCCATCCAAATCTCTTCAAGGTATGACCTCATGATGTTGGAATGGTAAAAAACAAAGTCTAGGTCATTGCAAAGTTTTTGGTTTCTTAGCATATGTACATGTACCTTCAAAAATTAGAGGGAAACTTGATGAAAGGGAAACCAAGGCTCTATGCATTGGCTACTATTCAACTGGCATGGGATATAGGTTCTACAATCCATGAAGAAAGAAGTTTACCACAAGTAGGGATGTTCCTAGATTGTAGGAAAAGAGATCCTCATTACAACTTCCTATCTTGGAAGCTAATTTGAATTCAAATCACTTTTTGAGAGATTCGTGAATGTATATTGATCTAACATATTTTACAAATAGTATTATAATATGTTAGATCAATATACATTCATTTTTTATCTTCATTTTGCTCATCTTCCATTTCCGTGCATCATTTTCTCCAAGATCTATCAACTTGCAAAGGCTAGTTCTCACTCTTTAGAGATGCACTTCTTATGAATAACGGCTCATTTGAAAATAGTGTCTATTTTATGTGTACAAATTGTTGCATCATTTTTTAGTAGATTGTTAGAAACAAGTTTTTTATGATCTCAAACTCTACCTCTACACATCCCTGAAAAGTCGAGACCACCACCTATCAATGCTAAGCTTGTAGTTAGCACATAGCTTTATGACAAACCCAAATCTTGTGCATGCTAGAAACTCAATTGTATAAGCCACCTTCAAATAAGAAGAATTAAGCCAATTCCAATCAGGGAAGGAGTGCTAAGCTTTAGAAGCTGCATGATTCATCTATAAAAACCAAGTTTCTTGAACTAGTCAATATGCAAATCTATCTGTTTTGAATATAAATTTTCTTAGTGAGCTTCCAAAACAGATAGGGTATTTTATTGCATTAATTTCAAGTTCATAAGGTGTATTAGACTCTCAAAAAGCAAAGGTTCTAATCCTATGTAGGTTTCTTGGACCAAATTTCAACACTTTGCAATACAGATTTCTACTACTCAAGCTTCTCCACGTATTCACAACATAGGCTGATTGAAAATGGTTCTTACTCATGAAGTACAATTTTGAGGTATTTTTCAAGAAAGGAAACATGTGCATATGTAAATATGCCTTTTCTAGAGTGACAAATTGGATACCACCAGTGATCGTGCTAGCTCTAATGTATAAATTAAATTATAAGTGATCCCATAAGTGAAAATCAAGTGAATGAATCAAAGAACTAGCATATCATAGCATATATACAAGATAACTTCATATGTGAAGAGATGTGAACTCTATCAGCAACCAAAGTATTTATTGAGAAGAGATCAAATGACCTTACGAACCATGATTGAGGTATGTATCTTTGCTAAATGAGGAATGTAATTTATAGGATCTATCAATTCCTTAGCCCAAGGATTACTTGATGAAGTGGGTAGAAGTCAAAACCACCACTAAATATGATGTTCAAATGAAAAAACACATTTTATTTGAGAATATATTCACTCACTTTGGTCCTCCCGTAGAGATAATAAGTCATAAGGGGATACATTTCATGCGAGAAGTAATTCAAAATTTACTTAATGAATTTCTAGTGGCACATAATGAATCAACCCCATATCACACTCAAGCGAATAGCAAAGGGCAGAGCACAAATAGTATTAATTCATATCGTGATAACTAAGATTATTAAGAATCAAACATTTGATTGAGATAAGCAATTACACCATGTTTTGTGGGCATATGTGACTGCTTACAAGAGTGCATTAGGAACTAGTGCTTTAAACATGATCTATTCTACAATGAACTCCTACCAATTATTTTATTGACATCTTACCTTTTAGTATCCAAAGGTTATGAATGGAGAGGCCATGAGAAGTCCAAGTATCTATATTCTTTGGAGTGATTACAATAGAACCGATTAAGGATTATAATAGGCATATATGAAGCAAAGCAACCAAAATCTTATTATAGACACATTGAAAATTAAGATATGAAATAAGGGGATTCAACATTGGTATACACCTCAAAACAACACACCAATATATTCTAAAAGAGGCGATTTGGACGCTTCATGATCCAAAAGGTAGAGCTAGTGGGGAAATCAAGTTGGTAACTATAGAGAGAGAAACATTGCCTAAGTATTTTAGTGGTTGTAGAGTAATCAAATACTTCAAGAAACTTTTGGAAAAGGTCCATAGTGCTAAACAAGGAGAAAAGGAAAATCAACATCTAAGAGAATAGGCTCAAGCATAGGGGAGAGAGTGAATTAAGAGAAGCAAAGCAAAAAATGTACATAGAATAGGAGAGTTCAATTCAAGATTGGGATATTTGAGAGAATTCTAGTGTAGATAGAACTGATGCCTCTATGAAAGATATCGATTGCAATAAGACACCATGTGTATGAAAAAATGATTTCCCATTTCATTCTAGATGAAGAGTGATACATGAAAGCAATTTCGTATGTAAGGTCAAGAACCTAGTAGAACCCTTGATCTTAGGTCACAAATGGTTGAATTAATGTAAAATTAAGGTAAACATTGCAAGTGCGTGTGAGATTTCTTCTATTGATAGAGGTGTGATTTCTTCTATGGATGTGCATGTGGTGTTTGTTCCATTTTCATTTTTCATCCATGAATTGAACCTAGAGGGACTCTTATCAGCTATTGGCTGAAGCAATTGGTTGTTCCTCATTACCGTGGAATGCTATAAGAGGTGAGAACCTTTGGAAGATCTGGAAAGAGAGGTGTGCCGCCAACTTTGGTAGCCCTCCTAAAGAATGGTCGATTGGAAAATCTATTTTCATTTTAGACAAAATCATTTTCAATTGTAAGAAGCCCTCCCTTTTAGACATCGTAGAGTGTTTTTCCTTGAGAGCAACAAGATCAATAGCAAGTGGGCCCCCCATGAGGAGGATGAGAGGGCTATCAAACTTCTTTGTAATTTTTTCTAGCAAGGTTTAAACAACCCTTGCTTTCTAAGATTCGGGGGGTCCCAGGGGTGCTAAGCCCATTCACTTTTTTTTTTCCAGAAAAGGAAGCTCAACCTTGGCTTACTCTCTCGGACTTTAATTAAAAAGGAAAATGTTACAAGTGAATGGGATTTGTGCCCTTGGGACCCCTCGAATACCACAAACCAAGGGTAGAACATGTAGATCTAGAGCACATTGCAAAGGAGGTTAGTAACCCTTTCATCTCCCTCATGTGGAGCCCACTTGGGTTTAAGCTTGTTGTTCTCGATGAGAAACACCTTATGGTGCCTAAAAGGTGGAGACCTCTTACATTTGGAGATTCTTTTGCCAAGGAGGAATAGAGACTTCTCGATCAACCACTCTTTAGGAGGGTGTCCAAAATTGTAGGCACGCCTCTGCCTCCAAATCTTCTAGAGGGTTTCCCCTCTTATAGCATCCCAAAGTGCTACTGAGATGCTGAGCACTTCACCTAGAAGAGCTTGCTTCTAGGGGATTTGTTCCTGCAACCTCAAAATAATCCGAAGGGTCAGCGAGAGCCGGAGAGACTTGGAGAATACGAAGAAGACGTGAACTGAATCTTTGTATAATGGTTATTTATATTAATTAAAGTTTGAAAGAATAAGCTATTGCCAAACTTCCTTTGGAAAAAAAATCTTTAGAAGCAATGAAACAAAATTCCACGGTGAAAAAGAAATGTACTCGGAAAACCAAGCCAATTAAAAAAAATCACAACGATGATGGTTTACAAATGGCCATACAGAAGAGAGCCACTACACGTGTCAATGAGGGCGCATGTGGCCGAGAAAGCCTCAACACAAAAGCTTTCCATAGTCAACGGACCAGATTGAATGCGTTAGCATGAGGCCAATGTGAAGGAGATCCAACAATGCTGGTGTTAATCCCATGCTGGTTCAGACGGTTGAGTCCCTTGCCTCTTGAAAGGGCTCCATCATCCCCACTGGAAGGACATCTAAACGAGACCTTTTAGCATGTGTAATCAGTTCAAACAAGTTGTTACATCACTTTCGAGCGATTATAAATCCGTGCTAAAATTAGTTTAACTCCTAGTCTTGTGAGATAAGAGGGTCCCATTCATACTATGCCCATTCACCTTGTACAATTGTAATCAAAATTAAAACTCGAGGAGTAGGCTTTGGTTGAACTTCAATAAGCTTTCGGACAATGGTAAACTGAGAAATTCTTAATCTCTCTAGAGAGAAAAATCCATGATTGTAATAAATCCCCTCTTATTAAACACTTAAACACCTCTAAAAAACAACAAACTGAAAAACATGTGGATTCCCACGAAAGAGATGAAAAAAATATTAACCTTTTTTATAATTTTCTCTAGCCTTTTTAAATTTTTTTCTTATTTTATTTAAGGCATTAAGGTTACTTTAAAAGGCACATGCACGTATACATACAGGGGTACGACATAGCCACATATATGTTGATAGACAAATACAGACACATACACCGAACATATGAAGATAAAGCTATGCCCAATGGCAAAGAGATTCAAATCACAACTAGGAAGCTATATATTGATTTTTTTTGGGGCGAGATTATGCGCAACTATAAACATGACCTTGCTAAGCATTTCGACCAACGTTTCGACATCTACGAGTACTCATGCTATTGTGCTACTTTTGCGTCCCCTTTGTTAATGTACTTTCTAGGCTGGCATCTCTTGGAGGCCAGCTCTTGTTTGGGCAATTTAATCTCCCATGAGAAAGAGTACATTAACAAAGGGGACACTCAGGCTCTTGGGATTGCCTCTTATGTTTAACCCATTACATTTGGAATGCGAGCTTGAGAGCCACAAAGGCCATGAATGCATGCATTGTCACACCAGAGTAGACAAATATTACCCCAAACATTCTCATTGGTGAGCGGTCTTGACTCACACAATGCAAGTTAATCCATAATAGCAAAGAAAGTGAAATACGAATTGTTGTTCTCTCCCCATGAAAGACAAATTCCCTACGCATTAAATAAAAAAAAAACATCACCCCAAACATTCCCATTGGTGAGATATCTTTTATCATTTGCCTCCATAGTTTATTCATGATCAAAGATGTAGGGGGATCGTTTTGGGTCAAATGTTAAGATTGTTGGGCATCCTTCTAAGCTTCAACATTTTGATGATCTAGAAAAGGAATTGGATGCTCAACAAACTTGAAGGAAAGTTCCAACTTTGGAGGAGCATGTAGCTAAACATGGTTAAGAAGGCTATGGTGATCAACACATTTCTGATTTCCTCAATCATCTACTTTATGCCATGTTGGAGGTGGAATGACAAAGAATTCGGTAGAATGGAAAGAAATTTAAAATGTATTCTCTAGAATGGGGACCATAACAAAAGAGAGATTCTCTAAGAGTAGGATATCTCCACTATACAGAAGAAATTGAGGGGGCGAGGGTTTGGGTATTCTTGATGATTTGACTATAGTTAATAAACTAATAGATGAATTTCAATTGAAGGGGTAGAAAAGGTTATTTCAAATTATCTTGAAATATTTCCCATGTTCTAGGTTGATCCACAATATGTCACAAAATATTTTGAAGAAGTTGTGCTTTACCCACAAGGAAGCTAGTTGAAAATTTTCCTTTTTTAAGCTTTGAATAAGAATCATTTGAATAGAAACTGTGAATTTTTGAAAATTTTCCTTTTTTAAGCTTTGAATAAGAATCATTTGAATAGAAACTGTGAATTTTTGAAAGTCAAGAAAGAAAAAATTTTTCATTCTTAAGCCCATTGAATTTTAAAGTTTGTAAGATTTGGTGCCCATGTTGTATCCTATTATAAAGTAAGGTCTAAGACCTTGGTAAAAAGATATAAGGCTGAAATATTTTGGGATATACACCACTCCTTTGATTGGAGTGATAAATGGGATTGGGGGGATGGAGGTAGTTCTTCACCACTTGGCATATGGATATAAGGATGGTTGTGTGGAGAGGGCAACAACCCATTATCATCTTTATGTGAGGTGTTTTCTCTCTCATGCATACATCTCTTTTTTTGTCGGTTCAACTTACTAAACTGTGGTATCAAACCCAAGTCGAGAGAAGGAAATTTTTTGAGAGACACCAATGCATACAGACTTGAAGCAAATATGAAAACCTCACATAATGAATGAACTATACTCAAACAAAAGGATTGTGAGTCTCTCTTACCTACCCCTTGCACATGTGCAAAGAAGAGTGAGGGAGAAATCATGCTTGTTCTCTACCATGTGTAGGGATCATGGACATGTTCAAATTCTTTAACATGTTCTTTGTTATATGAAGATTCATCCCCGATAAAAAGAAAGAATTGTGGAACATGCAAGGCATGAATAATCTCCTATCATATGTGGAACCTAACTTCCAGCTAATCATTAGGAGATTTGCAGGGAGGAGGAGTAAGAGGTCTTCATCTCCAAGTATGTGTTTCTCTTGAGGTCTAATTTTCTATAAAAGTAGATGTTATTAAAACATAAGTTAAAGCCAACTACCTCTCACGTGAAACACGTGTCAGATATCCTCAACTATGGACAAGGAAGAATCCATTCTACGAAAATGCAAACATGTAACATGTGTACCTGGAAGTGACATCCAATGTAAGTAGATATTCGGGTGAAATTGATGACAACTTGGAAGGTGGGCTTTCCCGATGGTCTAAATACCAATTTGGTAGACTTGGAAAATGGCACCGATAAACATAGTTTGGAGTCAGAGATGGCCTAGAAACTAGTCAACTTGAATGCATTATGCTCTCTCTTCGACAATTAGATTTCATTAATTTTTGGTTTTCTAAAAAGCTTTTCTTATAGAACTTTTGATGACATAAAAATTACTTAAGGGAAAGGAGATTTGACTATTCTATGTCAATAAATAGTCAATCTACCATCTCCTTTTGGTAGTGCTTGGTGTGAAATTGGAAACTTTTTCCATAGTCTTTTGGGAGCTTTGTCCATAGTCTTTTGGCAACAAAACCCTTCGAAATGTCACAGGAAAGTAAGTTTTGACTTTCTAGATTTCATATGCTTTGTCATTTATCAGCAAGGACTAGAGAAAGCCTCTTACTAGAGCTTATACTAGTTGTTTTGCCCAAGATTTTGTAATTATGAGATTTATAAGTGCACAAATTCTTGTATAGGGGTTCACACATAGGGGAACAACACTACAAGTTGTGTTAGAGGAGGCAAATAGTGCCTACCTCAAACTCTGACTAGATGTCTTTATTTAGGCAAGGGAACGAGTGTATTCATGAGGTAGAGACATCGGCGGGCACATGCACCACTTTCACTATTTCTTTTGTTGATTCCATTCACATAGACGCATCATGATGGTGTAGGGACACTTATATGTGTCATTGAATATGAAAAGTACACTATGTATATAGGCATATGTTGATGCAGACTCACATACATGTTATGTTAGTTCCACTCACCAAATTGGGATGCAGAATGAATCATGGTTTCATGACCAGTCAGATATTGATTGATAGAATAACTAAGATCACAAAATGAACTGAGTTATAAAAAGAAAATACTAAACCTTTCTCAAAGATCGTGCACAAACATAAGTACAAGAGAGATCTGATAGAGATATGTGCCTGCTTTGAGAATTTGGAAGGATTATTCCCTTCAAAAAAGTCCCAATGGAGTACATATGAGACCATGGGATGTGATGAGGGGTGAACATGCTTAGTCTATAATATCACTTGATTAAAAATAATAAAGTTTAAAGTCATTAATAGTCTTGGAAACCAAAGATCCATGACATGAGTTTCACGAGGAAACATTAACTGGTGCTTAAAAGTTCCAAGTGATCTGACCACTAGATTTATGTCCTAGACTAAGAATCCCAAGGGAGAGAGTTAGAGCGCTTAAGGATGTAAGTGGGTCAAAGAATTGAAAATTCGAAGGTGGAGATCTAAGTATGTACGAGAATGTGTAAAGGAGGCAAAAGAATGTGACCAAGGACCAAGAGAAAGAACCATGAGAAGTATTAGAATTTAGAGAAGTACATAGATCTAATCTTAATATATAAGACAAAGGAGTTCAAATTTATAAGGATGGCCAATGATTAAGTGATCGTTTGAACCAAGTTCACTAGTTTCAAGAGTAAAAGAGTTTTATGAGAATCCATAGTCTTTTCTTGAGATTCTCTATCTACAAGAATCTATTTTATGATTTAGAAGAATCCAAATTTCATAAGAATCTCTTCCATTGGATCTTATGGGTACTACATCCTAAAATTGGAATTCACAGTAAGTTTGATTAGGGTGTGATACTTGGATATGTTAAAACAGGAGATGGTGGATAATCACAAGAGATGAGATGGTGTAGCTAAACCTTGCTTCACACCTACTATAAGTAATGGCTGGAGAGTGTTGTGGGCCTCCTTAGATAGCTAATAAGCGTAAATGATCATATATGTTGCTTGGAAGATGATGCAAAAATGATGGGATCAAAACAGATAGGTAGGCATATGATTGAATGCACAAAACTCGTTATTTTGGTTGAGACACCTACTCAATGTTCTACTCAATTCTCTGAGTACATTGGGAATTAGTAAAATTCCTTTTTGGGAACTTTAATTAGCTTAACAAGATACCATTCATGATTGGAATCATCTAAAATGATAGACTATATGCAGAGAATTATGTTTAGCAAGTTAAGCAACTCCCCCGACTTTTACGGGCCTAGATAGTTCCATATTAGTGAGCATTAATCGAACGATATCTAATGATTGTGAGAAGCAAATTCAATGAAACTTTGTAGGATCAAAGTAGATAGTATATTGAAGATGTCATGCTTTGAATCATCCAAAATGATGCAGTATACATTGAGAACTAGCTCAGACAAAATCCTTGTTATGATAGAGTGTGATAGAGATATGAGAGTAGGAAGTAATGAACATGTATTGACTAAATCATGTAAAGTACCTCCCACGTAGTGAAGTGGCCATCTGCATATTGACTATACCATTTGTCGGCAAGACCTTCCAATGTAGATGGGAAGAGTACCAGCATTGCATCCTCTCGATTCTGCAGACCTCATCCGTGGCATAAAGAAATGAATCTCCTGATCATCTGCATCCCCATAAGCCAGCCCCTTAAAAGTAGGGAGCTTGATATTCAACCTAGAGAGTAAATGAGAAAGATCCTCCATTGACACTAGTGCTTCTTCTGAAGTACCTGAGGAAAAATCTAATGTCCTCCTCAGCTTCTCTTTTGAGAGTGGGGTTGAAGCCAATTCAACGGACAAATTTAAAGGCAGTGGGGTACTCGCCAAAGGTAGAGCTGACTTCTTGATGCTCCTTTCTACACGAAGAGGTTCTCTGTCTACTCGAGTGTGGGTCATGTACCCACTCATAGGATGCAAAAAAAAAACCAAGAAACAGTGTGACACACTCTATACTGCACTAATTACCTCACACAAAAAATGCAAGGGTCCCACCGGGCGTGCCAAACTGTACAGGGGGTAACCGGGTCTATACTTCCAGTACTCCTTCTACTCAAGGGAGGTTCTCCTTAGGGAACTATACCCTATAACATCATTGTGTGAGGTATTACTTGAGAAGATAAACTAAGAAATAGTCAGAGTGTTACAAGATGCTGAAAAGGCCAATTCGACCAAGATTAAAAAAAATTGTGCTAATACACAAAAGATAAAATTGTTAACAGTACAAAAGGTATGATCACTCGAAAGATGAACTAGGACATCTCAACACAGAGAAAGTAATACAAACGCAGAGAAGGTATGCAAGTGTGGTATATAATGCTATGAACTCCAGCTTACAAGTGACTATCCCAGTATATCCAATCTCACTGTCATGCCGACTGCCCCCAACACTGAAGCTCTCACTCTGTATATTCTCCAACAGAGAAGCTTCTTCTACAGTGGGCAAATCACATCAATGAGCAGAGAATAATCAAGGAGAAGCCTGATTAGAACACTCTCAAAATACCACAGTAACACAAGTAGACCCAAATTGACAAAAGTTAGAATCACAGAGAGATGACAGTGAGTATATCCCTCAGCTTCCTAAATCTCTGTATATTCTTCCGAATGGACCCTTCGCTAACATATATCTAATGACTTTCGCCGGATTCCATCATTTAAGGCACCATCATTGTTCACTGCACACACGCGGCCAAGAGAGTGGCTTCCACTGGATCCCATCATTTACTGCACCATCACCGTTCGTGCCTACCTGACAAAAGTGGAGAGAGAGCTGGCTAATTATGGGTAGGTGGTCTAATTCTGGTATTGATAGCCAACTGCCTCAAAAGCGCTTGAAACTTCGGAATATGGCCTTGAATGCGAGACTCATTCATGAATCAACACTTCATCACAAATCTGATAGCCGACTTGATTCTGGTGCTGAGGACGAACTTTGAAGGACAAATTTTTGAAGGAAAAATTTTGAGGGACAAATTTTGAAGGACAAATTTTGAAGGACAAATTTTGAGGGACAAATTTTGACGAACAAAAGGACAAATTTTGAAGGTCAAATTTTACATTTTGAAGGACAAATTTTGACGAACAAAAGGACAAATTTTGAAGGACAAATTTTGATGAACAAAAGGACAAATTTTGAAGGTCAAATTTTGAAGGAAAAATTTTGACGAACAAAAGGACAAATTTTGAAGGTCAAATTTTGAGGGCTGAATTTTGAGGGATGAAAAATGATAATGATGCTGAGGATGAATTTTGAGGGCTGAATTTTGGAGGGATGAATTTTGAGGGCTGAATTTTGAGGGATGAATTTTGAGGGCTGAATTTTGGAGTGATGAATTTTGAGGGCTGAATTTTGAGGGATGAATTTTGAGGGCTGAATTTTGGAGGGATGAATTTTGAGGCTGAATTTGGAGGGATGAATTTTGAGGGCTGAATTTTGAGGGATGAATTTTGAGGGCTGAATTTTGGAGGGATGAATTTTGAGGGCTGAATTTTGAGGGATGAATTTTGAGGGCTGAAATTTGGAGGGATGAATTTTGAGGGTTGAATTTTGAGGGATGAATTTTGAGGGCTGAATTTTGGAGGGATGAATTTTGAGGGCTGAATTTGGAGCTCTCAGCTCTCAAGGACCGGTGACCTCTTAAGGACGAAAAGAAGGGGTGCTAAGACGAACTTTTTTTTTTGGGTTGGCATACAATCAGATGAAATCTTGCCCGATTACACACCTTGAACCAATTACCTTCATATCTGGTTTCTTGGGAACTAGGTCCCAAGTATGGTTTTCTTGCAATGCTTCCACTTCCTCTTGCATGGCGTCTCTCCACTCTTTCTTCTTCTTAGCTTCTTCAAATGAAGAAGGCTCCTCTGCCATTGAAGCTTTCGTGATGTACAGAGAGTGCTTTGTGACTAAGGATATATCATATCCATACCTTATGGGCTTCTTACTTTCTCTTTGTGATCTCCTTATGGCTGATTTGAAGACTCGGGTAGATCCTCTAGTTGCTAGTATTTGAACTTGCCTCTTGACTTCCAAGCTTTGAAGTCAATATGCTCCTCATCTTTTGAGTTGATGTCCTCTGCTTTGTGTTGGTCTTCTTGAGTTAGGGTTGGAAAATCATTTTCCAAATCATATGGTAATTTGACTTTCCTGCAATCATCTTCAAACCAAGAATTATTCTCATCAAAGACTACATCCCTACTAACTATGAATGCCTTGTTAGTGGGATTATAAAGTCTATATCCCTTTTGATTCTGATCATACCCAATCAATATGCACTTCTCAACCTTAGGGTCAAGTTTCCCTCTGATTTGTAATGGGATGTGTGCATAGGCAATACACCCAAATATTTTGCAATGATCCAATGAGGCTCTCCTACCATTCCAAGCCTCATATGGTGTGATACCATCCAATGACTTGGATGGAAGCCTGTTGAACAAATAGGTAGCTGTAGAAATAACCTCTATCCATAAATAAATAGGTATTTTTTTCTCATTTAACATAGATCTAGCTGCCTTAACAATTAACATGTTCCTTCTCTCTGCCACTCCATTCAATTCAAGAGTATACCTGGTTGTTACTTCCCTCTTTATGCCTCTGTCCACCAATTAAATTTTTTGTTATGGTAGGCACATACAGAACTTTGCTCAAAACATTCATACTACCATCTGATGTCTTAACATTTCCAATTTGCTTAACTGAATGCTTGGTGTCATCACCTGTTTGTACCTCATGCTTAACCTTTGGTTCTTTTAGATCAAATAAGAGTGCTACATTCCTTGCCACATGATTTGAACAACCTGAGTCAATGTAAAATAGATGCTCATCATCTTTACCTTGCTTGGATGTCATGTTCATAATTAGCAGAGAATCCACTTGATCTTTAGTGTAGTTATTGAAGTCCCTTCTTCCTCTAAAGCCTAGTTGTTGTTGTAGCCTTGATTGTACTTATGGTTGTAGTTGCCTCCACCATTGTTGTACCTGCCTCTTGTTTGTCCATATCTTCCTCTATGGAAGCCTCTTCCCCTTTGGTTTCTTGTATTTGTGTAGCATTCTTCAGTAGTGTGGTTGTTGAGACCACATATGTTGCATGGTGAGTTGTTGTAGGGTCTCCCCCTACCTTGCTTACCTCCTCTAGCCCTACCTCTAGCACCTCTTCCTCTTCCTGCATAATTGGCTTGAGAGGTACTAGCCTCTTCATCTTTTTTCTTAATTTTAACTTTTTCTTAATTTTATCTTTATCCTTAGCTTTATTCCTATTTGTATAAAGCGCAGAAGATTGGTTACCTCTTGAGTTTTCACCATTTCTATTGAGCTTTGCTTCATGGGTGAAGAGTTGTCCCATCAAGGTGTTGAGATTAGGTATCTGCATATCCACGTAGAGATCCATTGGAGTGGTGCAGGATTCCCACTTATCATCAGCTTTAAACCCATTGATGATCTACCTCACTATGTTCTCTTCCTCTATTTCTTCTCCAATGCTTGCAAGTTGTTCTGCAACATCCTTCATTTTGGTTACATATCGGCCACTCCTTGCTTTGATTGCTTCTTGAGAGTTGTGAATTCAATCCACAACTCATTCTTCCTAGCTCTTGTGTTGGAGGAGAAGTATGATGAAAGCACTTCCCAAGTCTCTTAGGAGGTTTGACAATTTCTAACATGAGGTAACAAGAAATAAAAAATTGAGTTTAGTAAATATGACCTTGCAAGTGCATCCTTTGCACACCATGTGGTTAGCCTCTCTTGCTCTTCCCTAGTTGGTTGGTTCTTGCTCTTGAAGATTGGCATATCTTCATCTCTTGAGATGTATCCATATAAGGTTCTCCCTTGAAGGTATGCTTGCATCCTTAGGGACTATGCTGAGTAGTTATTCCTGTCTAACTTGTCAATGAAGGATGAAAATCTCCCATCTTGATTATGCTTGCTCCGAGACCACTGTTAGAGGAGATGGTGGATAATCACAAGAGATGAGATGGTGTAGCTAAAACCTGCTTCACACCTACTATAAGTAATGGCTAGAGAGTGTTTTGGGCCTCCTTAGCTAGCTAATAAGCATGAATGATCATATACGTTGCTTGGAAAATGATGCACAAATGATAGGATCAAAACAGATAGGTAGGCATATGATTCAATTCACAAAACTTGCTATTTTGGTTGAGACACGTGCTTAGTGTTTTACTTAATTCTCTGAGTGCAGCAGCAATTAGTAAAATTCCTTTTGGGGAACTTTAATACGCTTAAGAAGCTACCATTCATGATTCGAATCATCTAAAATGATAGACTGTATGCAGAGAATTATGTTTAGCAAGTTAAGCAACTCCCCCGACTTTTACGGGGCCTAGACAGTTACAGACTAGTGAGCATTAATCGAGCGATATCTAACAATTGCAAGAACCAAATGCAATGAAACTTTGTAGGATCAAGGTAGATAGTATATTGAAGATGCTATGCTTTGAATGATGCAAAATGATGCAAAACGATGCAATATACAGTGAGAACCAACTCAGACAAAATCACTGTTCTGATAGACTGTGATAGAGGTATGAGAGTAGGAAGTAATGAACATGTATTGACTAAAACATGTAAAGTTACAAAGTCATTGGCAATAAGGCATTGATCAATGAGTGTAGATTGAGAGAGCTATGAGGTGAGCTCTTCTCAATGAAGGTACATGGAAATGATCTCAGAACCTCGAGATACACGCAGGATTTTCTTCTCATATTTTATAGCTTTTTTGTTGGAGCCAAGGATTTTAATTTAAATTCAAATCCTCACCTAAAAGTAATCCCAAAGTATAGGATTTATTCTCTCTTGACTTTAACTACCAAATGATACGAGATTCCAAGCTTCGTAAGTCCTCATGGGTCTACATCACATTTACAATGAGTAATTAGACTCAAAAGTTACAAGAGCTTGTACATATGAAGCTGTTAGCTCAAGAAATGATTGGTTTTTATGCACTAATGTGTTGCTGTTTGGCAGGAGAAAGATACCCTGGTATGTTTTGTTTTTTGATAGTCTATGCAAGTATGCTCGATACAGTAAGTTTGAGGTGAAGGCCCCTTTGCTCCATGGAAACCTATCGAACACTTCCAACATGGTTTGCTCTCTTGGCTTGATCGTGATCAAGAGTACTTTGCAACGGCCGAGATGATGACAAATTCAAAGCTAAGTAGTATATGCTGGAATACCTACATCAAATGCTTAACTTTCTTACAACAAGTGTCTCTGGTCATAAATTATGACTTGCCTACTCAACCAGAAAACTACTTGCATCGAATAGGACACGGTGGAAGGTGTGGGAGGAGAGGTCCCATCAAAACAAAAAAGGGCATTGTTCAGAAAAAACAAAGACAACAACAGAAAAGGGGGGGATGTTTCTTCTATCAGGAGAATCTCTCTCTCTCCATTCTTCTTTGCCTCTTCTCGTCTGCAGCAGTTGTTGTTTTTTCGGCTCTATGTGATTGGGGGTGAGACCTATATCGCAGGGAGCGTGAGTGGAGCCTTCTCTTCGTTTTTTGGACAGCAAGCTCTGAGGAGGACTCGGGGGGGGGGGGTATTCTTTTTCTCTCCGATTATTTGGACGAGACAGACGGTGAGAAATTTCGGAGGAGAGGAAGAAGAAGCTTCAGTGATTAGCTTCATTTTCCTTCTACGTTGTCATTGTTTGTGGCTGCAAATGGGAGCTGCCTGAGGAAAGAGGGAGAGAGGCGCCATCATGCTGAAGATTAGAGGCACATGACAGAGCGTACGATTTATACAAGGACAGGAGAGAGGAGATTCTCCGGACATCTGATTTGTGGTGGCGATGTTTTTTGGAGCTCCTAACATCACACATCTGGTCTGCTTCATATACACATGATGTTGTTGATGAACCCAATAAATTTCATCTAGGCATTGGTCCGATTGTCTCCAACAATACTTTGGCTGGAGCAATTTCTATAGACTGTGCTCGTTTTCTATCAAAGGACATAGTTTGTTGCTGCGAAAATATTCTGAAAAAGGAGGCGCTAGAAGATTGATGCTGGAGAGAAGAAATGGCACACTAACAGTAGTGCGGAAGGTCTCCGAATCTGGAAAGATGCATTTTACTTGAGGAGCTCTGAGGAAATTCGCATACTAATGCTGAAGGAAGACAAATGTTTCTAATGCTGCTTCGATCATTTAGTTGTGTTCGTGCTGCGGAGATAACAATAAATAGAAAAGGTTTGGATAACAGAACTTCCTTTATATCAAAACTATTTCTTTTCTCGCTCTGCTATGAAATCTGTTTCCATGTTAGTACTCAGTGCACTGTATGAGAGTGGTTTAATTTTATAAAATTATATTGATACAGTCGTGTGATAATGTAAGAGCCTACTCCGATTGCCAGTATATTGTGAAAGGCCTACTCCGATAGGATAAAATTGACGAACAGAAATATGGCCTTGAGAATTTTACATTATATTTGTTTTGAAAAGATTCTGTTGCACTCTTGATTGGGGTTTTAACTAAAATTGTTGTAAGAAGTTGCTCAGAGTTGGGGAAAATATGTTCAACAGTTTCATCTAGGAAGGGGAGATGCTATCTTGCTGGAGGAAATATGGACTATGAAAATGTTTAGGACTCGATCGTGAAGTCGCCTAATTCATTTGTCTCTCTCTAGAGCCTCATGATTGAGTGCATGAAGACTTTATTTAATCATCTGTAGGGGTTTTGAAGCTAAACCACGTTCGAGTGGTCATCCTCATCATACTCTATGGGATATTCTACTCGATATTTTCTGTGAAAATGCAATCCCCTTGACGTTCACCAATCATCTGGAAATCTGATGAAAATTTGCTTACACATTCGATTCTTTTGACTGAACGTGTGAGGATAGGAGTGGTTGAGTCAATGTTTATTGTGTTGTTGTTTTGATCATGATCAGATGCATTTATGAACTAATCTAGAGAAGGAAATGTTGATCGTGCTGCTGCCTGGACTTCACCCAAATATGTTATTCGTTGCAAGGTTCGAAATGTGTAAATACTGTAATGTGCGACTGAATTACAAAAACACTAAAACTTCAATTAGAACTCTAGAAACAGAGAGCAGTCTGGAATTGCTTCGGTAGAGAAATAAAATCTTGGGCTAAACTGAGATTCAGTATTTTAGTATTGGTCTCTGTATTCATTATTGATATTCGATTGCATGTAATAGTAGCCAACATCCTTTTGTTCGAACTTATCTTGTGCACGTGTGCTGCTACCTCTCGTATCTTTATGCATGAGTATAGATCCACAATAGTAGATGTGTTATCATTTTGTTTCTTCTTCACCTACTTAAGAGCATATTGGAACCTCGGTCTGCATAGTGTACCAGATGGAGAGTGTGTGTTTGTATGTGTTTGGTTGTGAGAGCAAGGGAGTGTGTGAGGTCACATGTGTGGAAAGTATGTAACGAGGAAGGGCGAGTGAAACTAAATGTGATAGGAGCTGCACAATCAAAAGAGAGGAGCTAGAATAAGAGAAAAGAAAGAACAGAGAGATAAGTGGAACAAGAGCTTGTGAATAAGGAGAGAGTGCGACTCAAGGGGTTTGGTGTTGTAGTGAAATTTTGGAGTACATTTGGATTCGGGTCTCCATTCCCTTCTCTTTTTGCTCGTACCTTCGAATACCATTGGGTGATTTAGAGCAAGGCAAGGGGGCCAATCTTGAGTAATTTTGGCAAAATATAGGCATATATAAGCAACTTTCCCCTCAAGTTTAGCTCAAACATTTTGGTGCGTTTGCCGGGAATAGCTTGGCACGTCTCTATAAGAGAGTGCCATAGGCTCGCCTAGCGCCACATGTTGGCCGAGCTTGCGGACTCTAGATCTAGTACATGAGTGAGGGGAGCTCATCCTCAGGAGCAACACAAACTCAAAGAGAGGAACGTGCTCAGAGAAGAGCCCTTGAAAGAGAAAGGAAGAGGTGGGAATCGCAAGTTGAGTCAACCTCGACTGGCTCGAAGAAATCTGCCAAAAACGTGTACTCCCGTAGGAGAGTCGCGAATCAAGTGCGGAAGTTTGAAGGAGGGATCCTGAGGCCGCGTGTGCTAAATTTCTGGGATCGAAGTGATATTGACATCACACCTCTGTTTGAAATGGCTCAACGGATTTCGGTTCATTTGGGGGACTTCACCAAGTTTTCAGGTGCTTGGGACGAAGATCCAGATAGTTTTATCCAACTGTTTGAGGTTACTTGTGAGGCCAATGAGGTAGTTGACCAGGATCAAAGGTTGAGGATTTTTCCGGCTATTCTTCGTGACGAGGTAGCCAATTGGTATGGGAATTTGACACCACAAGAGCGTGGAACTTATCAGATGCTCAAGGAAGACTTCTTGGCAAAGTTTCGACGACAAGGCTTCCAAGATAGATTGGCCCAATAGATGGATTACTTGCGACAGGGAGTCAATGAGAGCATCGATAACTACATTCAGAGAATGGAAACGTTGGTAAGAAAGATGGGCGCGAATACCCCGAACGATGAGACATTGAAAAGAAGATTCATTTCGGGATTGAGAGATCCTACGGCACAGCAGCATATCAGCCTGACAAGACCTGCAACTTTAATGGATGCTAAGGAACAAGCAAGGCTTTGGGAGGAAGTACAATTATGTCAACAGAGGAAGATGGAGCTCTTATACGAACCTATGGGAGGCCCAGGGAACATTCCAATGAAAGATCCTGGCCAAGGAAGTCCCGCATTGACGACCCCAGCTTTTGTAGCTACCACTAGCACGCCAGGCGAGATAAAACCTGCGCTAATTGAAGAACGAATATTGGAGTTGGTTACGCAAGCTATAAAAGCTGCCACAATGACCCAGGAAACATACACAGTAAAACCAGAGGTCACGACAAACCCGAATCAAGTGTTTCGATCAAATACATGGTGTGGAAAGTGCCATGGTTACGGCCATTTAGCTTCAGAATGCCCTACCGTCTCAGGAGTATTTACAGATAGGTCGCCACCTAGAATGCGTTGCACTTTTTGTGGAAGGACAAATCACACGGAGGACCGATGTTACAACAAGAGATCCTATGAAGAAAGGACCATGAAATCAGGAGATACAAGAGAAAGACCCTACACGGGATTGCCCGCTCAAAGTGTCCCACCTACATCTCGTTGGGAAAACAGACCGACTTATGGATATGGTGCTCAAGGCCAGGGAGGAGACTATCCAAGAGGAGCCGCACGTGATCAAAGAAGAGACGGTCCAATCCAGTGTTGGAGGTGCCATGGCTTTGGCCATACTCAATCTAGATGTCCAAACGAAAAGAAACCAATTGATTATACTCCACTATGTAGGTACTGTAGTGGAGAGGGGATGAAGATTGTCCAAAACGAAGAGCTGCCGTCGGCAAGGAAAAAGGACCAGTAGGGTCCTCGAATTATGTTGATACTCAGATGCATTCCACATCGAGAGCTCAAGAGCACGTTCCTACGATCGGAGTAGTGTTCAAGACACCGAACCCTCAAGAAGGTTCTAGCTCGTCGATGCACTTTGTGGATGCTTACCAAGCCAAGAAACTGCATAAAGAGCCAATTGTGGCAGTAGTCACAAGGACCCAAGAGTATTCAAAGAAACATCGAGAAGGTGAAAGCGAAGAAGCGAGTCAAGAGAAGATAGCTGAACATGGAGAGGTAGAAAACCAAGTTGGAGGATTTGCTGAGCAGCAAGAGTTTGAGGATGGGGAAGAGATTGAGATCCTTCCACCAGTGACCAAGGAGTTTGTGCCAGGCATAGCACCATTCCCTGAAAGATTAAGGGCTCCAAAGTGTAGAAAGGAAAGACAAAGTTCGGAGGAAGTGGACATCGTAAAGCTGCTCGCTGACACGGAAGTCACGCTAGACATTGGCACATTGCTAAAATGTTCACCTGCTTATAGGAAACAATTCTACAACGAATATATTAAGAAGCCGAGAAAAGCTCGAGAGAAAAAGAGACAAGATAAAGACGTCCAAGGGATCATTCAAAGCATTACGACGCAAATTGATTCGAATGCTCCAGCTGTGACAGTCGAGATTAAAGGGTATGCAGTCCCTGTTGCTCAGTTAGATAGTGGAGCCGCAGTCAACCTTATGACTGAGTTCATGATGAAAGCTTTGGGCCTCAACCACATGGAAGAAACTCTGATGTCCTTGAGAATGGTAGATCAAACACAAGTGAAGCCTGCAGGTCTTTTAAAGAATGTAAGCACAGTTGTGGGCAATCTAGAGTTTAAGGTTGATTATCTGATAGTAAGACCAAGGACCTCAGAGGCTACCTTCTCGATCTTACTTGGACGGCCATGGCTGGTGCAAGCCGAATGTGTGCACGATTGGCGCACAGGATTTATCACAATTGGACCAAAGGTTGATCGAATACAACTTCAAGTGTCTCCAAACTTGTCCGGCAAGAAATCGACAACAGCTGAGGAAAGGGAGCAAAAAGCAAAGGAAAAGGTTAGACAAGAAATGGTGCGGGTAAGATTTGCCTTGCGCACGGAAACTTCCAAGGACCTTTCATAGGATGGATTTAACCTATAATTGTCCAACCTCCAACACGCGAAGGTGGGCGAGTACAAAGATCCACTATGTTACAAGGATGACTCAGACCAGGAGTTGCTAGCATGGTTGACACATACCAGTGAATTTGAGTGCTACATGTTGAGTATAGACGCAAAGGGAAATGAAGCTACCAAAGAAGAGTTGAAGCTGGAGTTAGCTCCGACAATGGAAGTACAACAGTTGAGAGAAAGAGTTAGAGTGCTAGAAGCAGAGCTTCTAAGGAGAAGTCGAGAATCGGAAAAGGAAGCGAAGAGTAAGACTAAAGTGTCGGAAGCCATTGCAAAAGCTGAACTAAAGAAATTGGGTCCAATCAAAACAGAACAAAACAATGATTTACTGGCCAACCATGCACGCGTGATCGGGGAGCACGTTCCAATCATAGCGTCATTAAGGAATAAGGAATATTCGCGAGAAGCTCAGGTGAAAAAATGGGAAGTTTTTCCAAAAAAGTTCTTGAGCGTGGGGTCAGAGCTACCAGATGGAGTACGAGATTGTATTAAATTGGCACTCAAAAATTTCAGCAAGGCCTTTGCATGGTCATACAGTGATCTGAGAGGAATTGATCCCCGAATCTGCCAACATTATATAGACTTGGAAGAAGGCACCCGACCAATATGTCAACGACTCAGGCGGATAAATCCAGTCTACTCGGAATTGATCAAGCTGGAATTGACTAAATTATTGGAAGCAAGATTCATATATCCCATCGCATCCAGCGAATGGGTATCACCAATTGTAGTTGTTCCGAAGAAAAATAAGAAAATCCGTGTTTGCATAGATTATTGTAAGTTGAACGAGCGCACAAAGAAGGATCACTTCCCCTTGCCATTTACTGATCAAATCTTGGATAGAGTGGCTGGCCATAAATTGTACTCATTTTTGGATGGTTTCAGTGGGTACAACCAGATCCAAATCCATGAAGAGGATCAATCAAAAACTACTTTCACCACGGAATGGGGCACCTACGCATATCGTGTGATGCCATTTGGATTATGCAATGCACCGGCCACATTCCAGAGGGCAATGATAGCTGCATATCAAGAATATTTGCAGGATTGGATGGAGATATTCCTCGATGATTTTGCGATCAGAGGCAACGATGAAAACATGATGGAAAGGATAGAAGCTATTTTAAGAAGAAGCATTGAAAAAGGCATCGCATTAAATCCTGAAAAGTGTACATTTGGAGTACGAAGAGGATTGCTTTTGGGACATGTTATTTCCGAAAAAGGGATCGCGGTTGATGAGGATAAAGTGGAAAAAATCGGACAACTTCCACCTCCTCAAAACTTGCGGCAACTCAGAGGATTCTTGGGGCATGCTAATTATTATCGACGATTTATACTAAATTTTGCATCAATAGCAGCACCATTGACGAATCTTTTGAGGAAATACCAACAATATAAATGGATTGGAGAGTGTCAAGTTGCATTCGACTTGATCAAAGAGAGATTGATAGATGCGCCAATTTTAGTAGCACCCGACTGGACGAAAGAATTTCATGTGCATACAGATGCTTCTCATACTGCGGTTGGAGCAGTGCTATGCCAAGCCGATGAAAAGAAGTTGGACCACCCTATTTATTACGCAAGTCGCAACTTGAATAGCACTGAGAGGAACTACACGACTACAGAGAAGGAATGCCTCTCGATGATCTTTGCGGTAAACAAGTATCGGCATTACCTGATGGGAAAGCATTTCACGTTTTATGTGGATCACGAAGCCCTAAAGTATATCATCAATAAACCCGAGCTATCAGGGCGATTGATGAGGTGGATGCTACTCCTACAAGAATTCCAGTTCACAGTGGTAACCAAACCAGGCAAAGCGCACATATTGGCCGACCATTTATCTCGAATTATTAATGAGGAGCCAATCTCTGGTGTGCCCGATGATGCTCCTGATGGGCATCTATTCCAGGTTGATGCTAAAGTACCTTGGTATGCCGACTTGGTGAATTTCTTGTGCACCACTAAATATCCGCCAGGAGCAAGCAAGAGAGAGAAGCAAAAACTATTAGCACTGGCAAAACACCATAGCATCATTGGTGGGCAGCTCTATCGATATTTTGTACATGAAAGCATTTATCGGAGGTGTCTCGAGGAAGAAGAAGCAACCCTAGTGTTGAGAGCATTACATGATGAACCCTGCGGTGGGCATTTTGCTGGTGAACTGACGGCAAGAAAGATTTTATTGGCTGGGTATTGGTGGCCAACGCTGTTCAAAGACTCTCACACATACTGCAAGAAATGTGACAAATGCCAAAGAATGGGCAAACCAACATTAGCACATGCTGCTCCTCTTATGCCAGTGCTTGCTCTTAAGCCTTTTGAAAAGTGGGGAATTGATTTTGTGGGGCCTATTGATCCTCCCTCAAGACGTAGATCCAATAGGTATATCTTGGTCTGCACTGACTATGTTACCAAGTGGGTAGAAGCCAAAGCTCTGAAGACTGACCGAGCTGTTGATGTAGCTAAATTTTTGTATGAACAAATTATCACCCGATTTGGATGCCCGTTGGAGATAGTGAGTGATAGAGGAACGCACTTTGTCAACGAACTGATCGAAGAATTAATGGAATTATATAAGATCAAACATAGAAAAAGCACTCCATATTACCCGAGGGCAAATGGACAAGTGGAGGTCACCAACAAGGTTCTTGAACAGATTCTGACGAAGACAGTAGCTGTGCATAGGCGAGACTGGGATGAGAGACTTTTGAAAGCTTTGTGGGCGTATAGAACATCCTACCGAGTGACGACAAAGAGCACTCCGTTCTCCCTAGTATATGGCGAGGAAGCCATCTTTCCCATCGAAAAAGAAGTTCCGACACTAAGAGTGGCCATCGAGGCCAGGCTGGGAGAGGAAGAGTCACTGAAGGAAAGGTACATACAATTGGTCAAGCTAGAAGAAAAGAGACTCATTGCACAGCAAAGTCTGGAAGCTATTCAAAAAAGACGTAAGGAGAGGCACGACAAGAATCTCAAGACCTATGTGATTCAAGAAGGGGATTTGGTGCTAGTCTATGATAGCAAATATTATAAATTCCCGGGGAAGTTACAGACAAGATGGGCAGGACCGTTTAAGGTGGTGGAACTCAACTCCAATGGTTCCATGCAAATTCAAGATTTAGGAGAAGAATGTGCTCCCGTGAATGTTAACGCGCTTCGAGTTAAACCATATTTCAAGTAGCATTAGGACGGGAGAAGCCAGACGAGATCCAAGCAGAAGGACGTAGTAGACTCCTTGTACATAGATGTATAGTTATACATATATATATATGCGCATATGTTAGTTATGATTTTTGTGTCATAAATATTATCCCTTGCTAGCTCAAGAATTTTGGACTTCTAATTATTTTTTTTGTGTTGCGCAGAGACTGTTAAGAGCTAAGTAACAAAATGGCAGATCAAATAACTCAACTCTATTTGTACGAGCTAAGGATATATTTCTCAGACCAAACATTCACCCGCATGGACATAGAGGTCAATGACTTTGAGACGGAATATGATGTGGAGGAAGCGCACTGGCTGGTATGCTTCATAAACCAGGGTTTGGGTATTATATTTTATATTGAGTGTTTTGAGGAATACCTGACCCGACATGTAGGATGGGCGGGGGATCGATATTACTATTTTGAAGATTCGAGGGAAATGCCTAACAAAGAAAACGATATCACGTGGGCTTGGGCAGATGTGTTAACAATAGGAAGTGACGACGGAGCTCCTGAAGTTGAGCCTGAATCGCCCTAGGGAAGTCGTCGGGATGCGAGTACGAGTTGAGGCTATATGAGACATCCCAGAGACTCACATTCTAGAGCATCTAAGGATAGGTATACGAGGGACCAAGGCATAGCCGGCTGTAGTTACCAAGTGAAAAGTCAACTCGATGAATACATATGTAGTGTCTGTAATTGAGAGAATGGAGTGAAGAGGTGGTTGATCTGTCAAAGGCTAGAGTGTATATGTTTGCATGCATGTGAGGGAAAAGTGGGAAAATCCCTTTCTTCCTCTCCCTAATTCTCAGGACTTGGGTAAATTATTTACTATGAAAAAAAAAAGAAGAAAAAGAAAAGAAAAGAAAAAATTTGTGTTGCTGTGATCGTACCAATGCGCTATGGTGGGCTAGTAGGTGGGTGGATTTATCCTAGCCGGGTGGTTAGGACCACGAGCCGCAGCTAGTTTCACCATAGGCTTGGGATGTATATCTTTATGTCTTAGCTACGCGCCATAACGGGTTGGTAGGTAGGTGGAGCCATCATGGCTGGGTAGTCACAACCACAAGCCGTATCCAGCTTCATTATGGGCTAGCTGATATATGTTATGTGTTATCATTGTGTGTTTGTGTGTTGTGCGCTGCATTGCATTGGTAGATGGGTGGAATCAACCTGATCGGGTGGTCAGGTCCACGAATCGCATCCAGTGACAACGTAGACCAACGTGTGAATATAAATAAAATCTACCTATGAAGTTATTCACCACTCTTGAGGGGGAGAGAGAGAGAGGAGAGGGCGATAATCGCCTGGAAGGGAACGTTATTTGCTTGTGTGATTGGTATGTGATGGCTTGTGACAGATCAGCTCACTTTGAATCAACATTCTTGAAGGCACGGATACTCTATATGTACTGATAGATGAGACCTTAGCGAGGTAATGCAACGGTCTTGCTTTATAACTTGTGTGCTTAATCCGAGGGTTTTCCAGAGTGTGGGACACTCTAGGGTTTTTTGTAGCTCTCGACTTGTACTCGGGTCTCGATAGCTTTTGTGGGACGACGATGGGGATTCTTAGGGAGTGTCTACTCATGGAATAATTGTATATAGCGAATAGTAGGTGCAATACTGGGGTATGCATTTTGGGTATGTTGCATCTCCGATTGGATTCATTTCAGTTGTCGTTGTTTATTTCGGTATTTTCTTCTCTGTTTTCTAGCCATGACGGTTGCATGTGTAAAACATGGAAAGGTATGCATGTGTTGTTTTGGTTGAAACTATTTTCATAATGGAATGCATGAGCAATTTGATGCATGTTGGAATTGGAGTTGCATATATGTGCATGTTCGTAGATCATTTTGGAAGTGAATGATTTGTATGTATTCATGAGTGATTTTTTTAGCACTAATAGCTTCAATGAGTGTAGGTCCACTTGGAATGATGGCTCGATAAAAAGGTCTGCAAACCAATTGTAAATTGACATGTTCATGGTTGTTTGGATTATATTGCAGCGAGAGTGGCTTGTCGAGGACGACTTCGCAAATAAGAAGAGGGGAGTATGTTAGCTCAAGAAATGATTGGTTTTTATGCACTAATGTGTTGCTGTTTGGTAGGAGAGAGATACCCTGGTATGTTTTTTTTTTTTGATAGTCTATGCAAGTATGCTCGATACAGTAAGTTTGAGGTGAAGGCCACTTTGCTCCATGGAAACCTATTGAGCACTTCCAACATGGTTTGCTCTCTTCGCTTGATCGTGATCAAGAGTACTTTGCAACAGCCGAGATGATGACAAATTCAAAGCTAAGTAGTATATGCTGGAATACCTACATCAAACGCTTAACTTTCTTACAACAAGTGTCTCTGGTCATAAATTATGACTTGCCTACTCAACCAGAAAACTACTTGCATCGAATAGGACGCGGTGGAAGGTGTGGGAGGAGAGGTCCCATCAAAACGAAAAAGGGCATTGTTCAGAAAAAACAAAGACAGCAACAGAAAAGGGGGGGAGGTTTCTTCTGTCAGGAGAATCTCTCTTTCTCCATTCTTCTTCGCCTCTTCTCGTCTGTAGCGGTTGTTGTTTTTTTGGCTCTATGTAATTGGGGGTGAGGCCTATATCGCAGGGAGCGTGAGTGGAGCCTTCTGTTCGTTTTTTGCACAACAAGCTCTGAGGAGGACTCGGGGGGGGGGGGGGGGGTATTCTTTTTCTCTCCGATTATTTGGACGAGACAGACGGTGATAAATTTCGGAGGAGAGGCAGAAGAAGCTTTAGTGACTAGCTTCATTTTCCTTCTACGTTGTCATTGTTTGTGGCTGCAAATGGGAGCTGCCTGAGGAAAGAGGGAGAGAGGCGCCATCATGCTGAAGATTAGAGGCACATGACAGAGCGTACGATTTATACAAGGACAGGAGAGAGGAGATTCTCCGGACATCTGATTTGTGGTGGCGATGTTTTTTGGAGCTCCTGACATCGCACATCTGGTCTGCTTCATATACACATGATGTTGTTGATGAACCGAATAATTTTCATCTAGGCATTGGTCCGATTGTCTCCAACAATACTTAACAATACTTTGGCTGGGGCACTTTCTATAGACTGTGCTCGTTTTCTATCAAAGGACATAGTTTGTTGTTGCGAAAATATTCTGAAAAAGGAGGTGCTAGAAGGTTGATGCTGGAGAGAAGAAATGGCACAGTAACAGTAGTGCGGAAGGTCTCCGAAGCTGGAAAGATGCATTTTACTTGAGGAGCTCTGAGGAAATTTGCATACTAATGCTGAAGGAAGACATATGTTTCTAATGCTGCTTCGATCATTTAGTTGTGTTCGTGCTGCGGAGATAACAATAAATAGAAAAGGTTTGGATAACAGAACTTCCTTTATATCAAAACTATTTCTTTTCTCGCTCTGCTATGAAATCTGTTTCCATGTTAGTACTCAGTGCACTGTATGAGAGTGGTTTAATTTTATAAAATTATATTGATACAGTCGTGTGATAATGTAACAGCCTACTCCGATTGCCAGTATATTGTAAAAGGCCTACTTCGATAGGATAAAATTGACGAACAAAAAGATGGCCTTGAGAATTTTACATTATATTTGTTTTGAAAAGATTCTGTTGCACTCTTGATTGGGGTCTTAACTAAAATTGTTGTAAGAAGTTGCTCAGAGTTGGGGAAAATATGTTCAACAGTTTCATCTAGGAAGGGGAGATGCTATCTTGCTGGAGGAAATATGGACTATGAAAATATTTAGGACTCGATCGTGAAGTCACCTAATTCATTTGTCTCTCTCTAGAGCCTCATGATTGAGTGCATAAAGACTTTATTTAATCATCTGTAGGGGTTTTGAAGCTAAACTACGTTCGAATGGTCATCCTCATCATACTCTATGGGATATTCTGCTCGATATTTTGTGTGAAAATGCAATCCCCTTGACGTTCACCAATCATCTGGAAATCTGATGAAAAGTGGCTTACACATTCGATTCTTTTGACTGAACGTGTGAGGATAGGAGTGGTTGAGTCAATGTTTATTGTGTTGTTGTTTTGATCATGATCAGATGCATTTATGAACTAATCTAGAGAAGGAAATGTTGATCGTGTTGCTGCCTACACTTCACCCAAATATGTTATTCGTTGCAAGGTTCGAAATGTGTAAATACTATAATGTGCGACTGAATTACAAAAACACTAAAACTTCAATTAGAACTCTAGAAACAGAGAGCAGTCTGGAATTGCTTCAGTAGAGAAATAAAATCTTGGGCTAAACTGAGATTCAGTATTTTAGTATTGGTCTCTGTATTCAATATTGATATTCGATTGCATGTAATAGTAGCCAACATCCTTTTGTTCGAACTTATCTTGTGCACTTGTGCTGCTACCTCTCGTATCTTTATGCTAGAGTATAGATCCACAATAGTAGATGTGTTATCATTTTGTTTCTTCTTCACCTACTTAAGAGCATATTGGAACCTCGGTCTGTATAGTGTACTAGATGGAGAGTGTGTGTTTGTATGTGTTTGGTTGTGAGAGCAAGGGAGTGTGTGAGGTCACATGTGTGGAAAGTATGTAACGAGAAAGGGCGAGTGAAACTAAATGTGATAGGAGGTGCACAATCAAAAGAGAGGAGCTAGAATAAGAGAAAAGAAAGAACGAAGAGATAAGTGCAACAAGAGCTTGTGAATAAGGAGAGAGTGCGACTCAAGGGGTTTGGTGTTGTAGTGAAACTTTGGAGTACATTTGGATTTGGGTCTCCATTCCCTTCTCTTTTTGCTCGTACCTTCGAATACCATTGGGTGATTTAGAGCAAGGCAAGGGGGCCAATCTTGAGTAATTTTGGCAAAATATAGGCATATATAAGCAACTTTCCCCTCAGGTTTAGCTCAAACAGAAGCTTGTTCAAGTGATATGCTAATACATCAAGATTATGTGCATTCATCATGTATGCAGGTTTGGGCTTAATCGCACCAACAAAAAGAACTTATCATCTATGGATAACATTTCTAATTAAACTAGAAGAAGTAAATATCTCCTTAGATATCTGTTGAGAAAGGGGAGCAACGGACCCTAACTGCCTCGCATGGAAGCGAGAAGCTTCTCCAAGTTGGGGCAAAGAATGAGAGGATAGGCTTACCCACACTCATGGAGCAATGGCACAATGGCGAACGTCACAAGGAGCAAAGGGGAACATCCTCCCAACCATGCACACACACATGCAAATCCATACACCAAGACCAATGCCATTGCACACAAGGATTTGCATGAAACCAAATGACACCTTCTTCCATTACCAAAATGGAGGCCAAGGCCATGTCCAAGGGACCTCCTTTTTACAAAATGAGTTCCTCCTTATATAAGAGAGGGGGAGGAATCCATTGAATACAAGTGGCCAAAGGCTTTATTAACTAGAGATATACTAAAAATAATAGGTAGGAAGGAAAAAAAAAAAGGGAATCTTTGAAGAGAGAGAGAGAGAGAGAGCTCTTTGTACGTATCCAAAAGGGCTCTTATTTCTAAAATAAGACAAGAATTCAAAAAGAAGTCTTTTACAAAAAAAGAAGGGTAAGGTTGAGTTTTTATGGATTTTCTCACAAAGATAGGTAAGAGGTAGTTCCTATGAAGGAACTTATACCACAATGGGAAAATTAAGTATTCTAGTATTCCTTCAATGGTCTTCAAGCCTCCTTGCAACACCATGGGTCCGCAACACTCTCCCCCTCATTGATAGATGAATTGAAAGTGTTGAAGAGTCCTTAGCTGCTCAGCGACACAATCCCCTAAGGGGCAGTCAGCCCAATAACATAAAAAGTAGCCTCTGTCGCCAAATATGCAGTAATGCCATGAGGTACTCCTTGAAGAAATCTTACTCCTAGACGTGCATATATCTGGTTGAACAATTCATTGTAAGACCTGCAAATCCAAAAACAGTTTGGAGAATACATAACTATTGAGAACATGAAGGAGCAATGAAGGAACCAGCTGGCCATAAGAAGTTGCAGTTTCTGTAAGACTTGTAATTCATGGAGCCAAATCCCACCTGAACATAGCAAAACAGCCTTTGATGGTGATCAACATGACTATAGGAACTGTGGACACAATCCTAACTAGACAGTCACACCACCCCAACCAGAAGCCAATCTAAGCTTCATTGAATTCAAAGCAAGTTGGGAGTAGAAGCCCAACATTCATGAGAGGAATCCTTGCATCGAACATATCCACATATATCACACTACAGTCGAGCTTGCAACATATTTTTGACCACTAAGGTTCCAACAATATTGTAGAATGGCCTCAGATATCATTAAAGGGTCAATGCTGATAAATGTGGAACCCTACTCAGATGCGAGAATAAAAACGTGCACTAATAATCCCCAAGATTGTTGCTCTAGCACAATGGTGAGAACCACGTTAAGAAGCTCCACCTCCTTAATGTCAATCCATGGAAGAGATAGGAGTGATATGAAGATCGTGAATGTGAGATGAAGTGAGAGTGAAGGTGAGAAGCATAGAGATGCACACACACATGCACACACACTACGAAGAGACAAGCAAGACACAATGGAAGGTGAGAAATCAACTCTATTGCTCAAGAACACTCTTACAAGCTCAAATTAGCTCTAAGCTCTTCTCTACTCAAACAAGCTAACCCCAAAAATGAGCTCTCTAGCTCTTTTTATAGATTCTAGACTAGTTTTGATCGGTTTCACATCTAGTGACCGGCATAGTTAAAAAATAGGTCCTATGCGCTATTTGAGAGGGTAAACGATGTCTAAAAATAACCAAAATTGATACGCTCATTCTATCTAAGCTCCTCAAGCTTGAGGACTCCTCAGCTTGCACAAAATGGAGCTATGAATTACAAAAAGGGTGTTTTCTATGTTACATATGTTACAATAGTGATGAAAATCACTGTTGGAGGTTTTGAAGAATATTTATAAAACATAAATCTTTGAAAAATTGATTCGGCTGGCTCCCTGCTCTGTCTTTACATGCTTTCGCGTCTTCTATGCCTCTGGCTACTACCAACACCCCCCTCCCTCTCGCTTCTGTCGTCCTCGACAGAACCTTGTTGTGCGGTCTGTCGGATGTAGTTCTGTAGTAGTTCCTGAGCGAGGGTGTGTTCTGATATGCGAATGCCTCGGGCCAAATCTGCCTCGAGTTTCTCCCAATCAATTGGTTGCAGTTCATCAGGTGGTGGGAATCGATAATGCGTGGAATATACCATCTGTTCACAGGCAAATAGTTGCAATAGGTGGGTTGGCCTGCTGATGAACACTTCCGAATGGTATTCCCAGAAACCGGTTGTGAACATTTCTTCGAAGGTTTGCTTGTAGCACGCCGGTAGGTATTTAATTCTGCAATGCCAGGCATAACACACCCGTAGCGATGGCGTTGTACTCATGTCATATGCAAGATCTAGATTGCCATGCTTGAAGCCTGGGGTGTTTACATGTGGTGCCTTGACGCGTCTGAAGACTTTAAAACCATCTACATCATGTCAATATATCTTGACAATCATGTGCGCTGCTATATCATCCATATGTTTCAAGCGAGGGAGCCAGTGACGAATCGTGGCCATCATATATCCGATTGTAGGTGGTCCTGTAGGTGGCCTGAAGTATGGGTAGTTCAACCAGTCCTGGCATTGCTTGTTGTTTTGTATCTTAATCGCGAATGCCTTCCAAGAACGACGACGTGGCATTGGTCCCCAACATGGGTTGTATTTTAAATGTAAAGGTGCCTTAACCCAAGTACTCATCATCTCAAGATATTCTTGTAAAAGATCTTTACGCCAATCTGGTTGATAGATCTCACCTTGCTGCGCATCCAGTGGCAAATCCTCAGGTTCAAATTGAGTAGCGTGCGATGGTTTCTTGCCTGTTTCTTTCTCTATGGCCAACTGATATTCGGCCATTAACATGAAATACGGTTTGTACTGTAACTCATGCCCTGATATGTATCTGCGCGGGGCCAAATGAGCAAAGTAGGGCGACTGTAAAATTCTTTCCTCAATCATTGCCATTGCGTGCAACTGCACCTCTACTCGTGCTGAGTGGGTGGTTCCAAGCTCTTCAATTGTCTTCATCCATGCGGGAGTAGGAAGTTCGTAAGTGGTCTGGCCTTCAGCCGTGACGCGTCTGCCTGGGATGGGTTGTGGCTCATAGGCTTCTTCAAAGGTTTCCTCCACTGGAATGGTTACATTTTCTTCATCAGCTGGGAGCTCTGGTGGGGAATCTGGCCTTGGTGGTGCTTCATATATAGCTATCCGCGATTCAAGAGTGGATACCTGGGCCCGTAGTGCATTGAGTTCCTCTAGGATGTCAGGAGATGGGTCTGCAGGAGCTGGTAGTCCTTGTGTTGCAGGTGCTCTGAGCTGAAGTAGCTTATGATCTTCTTTTAGCATCTGATATTCTTCGTTCATTCGATCTTATTCATCGAGCAATCTGATGTGATCATCGAGCAACATTTTCATTGATTCGGAGGGCACTGCTTTGAACCGGCTAGGACTTAATGGTTGGTTTGGATGATCGAGAGCAGCTTCTACATTTTCTCTGTTCTGCTCTTGTAGCCGCTGGTTCTCTTCCTTTGCTGCTGCTAGATGTCTTCTGAGTAAGCCCATGTTCCGTGTAAGCGTCGCATTGCGAACTGTCTGGGCCCTTAACAAATTGTCAAGATCAGTAGTGGCCTCTTTGGCTTTCTCTTCACTTTCTACTTCCAGTTTGTGGTATGCCTCGCGTAATTCGTGGTACCGAGTATTCAATGAGGCATTCTCAATCGACAATGAATTAAGCTGCGATTGTAAGTCGTTGGTTGTCCTCTGCAGCTGCTGATAATTATTTCCAAGAGATGTGAACTCATCTCTTACTTGCATCATACATGTGAACATTTGTCGAAATGTTGTGTCTATGGTGGGTGATAATATTAATGGTGTGCTAAGTGAAGATGCAGTGGGTGTAGATGCAAAGGGAATGGGGAATGGGGGTGGGAAAGTGGATGCTGTTGTGATTGTGGAAAATTGTGGTGTGCTTAAATATTGTGGTGCGACAAATGAGGTGAGTGGAGGTGCAGTGGGTGGTGATATATCCATATCGCTGGATGTGGTGTCGAGTGCAGTGACTATAAATAGTGGTGTGATCGTGGGTAAGTGTGTGGGTGTAAATACAGGATTTACAAAGGTTGAAGAGTAATTTACAGGGGGGTTGTCTTGGACGGCTTGGTGGAAAGGGGAAAGAGGAGTTACGGTGGGTCGGGGAGGTGAGACTGGGGAGAATGTTAATGGAGGTGGGAATGGGAAAAGGGTTCTTGGAGGTGTGGGGAAGGATGGAAAATATGGATGGAGAAATGGGTTGGATAGAAAGGTGGATGTGTTAGGGGGTAGACTAGGTTGAGTGGGTGCGTGAATTGTGGGATGAATGGGAGTCAAGACGACTTCTGCTACTCCACCGGAGAAGGAGGATGTTGTTCTGGGAGAAGGGGGGTGTATGGGGGAGACTGAATGGATGGGAGGTGATGGACGAGCGGTTGGGGTGGTCAGTACTTTGACGACTGTGGTGGTATGTACAACGGTAGTACAGGGTGGGGAGTCGACGATAATGGTGTCCTCTTCCAATGAGCTTTCAGCGACGAGACATGCTTCCCTAGCCTGTTCTGAAGACTGACCGCCGGTGGGTACCCGAATGTATTCACCCGATTTGGTTAGTAGGCGGATTCTGCAAGGATCATACTACGGTAGCGGTTTTCTCTGCAAATATCTTAAGGCTTCAGTGGGTCCAACTGATTTGACAAGCTCTCTGAAACCTCTGATGTATACTTCTTCGAACCCGCCCGAGACAAGCTCTTGTTCTATGAGGGTTTGGCTCTCTTCGTAAGTCAACTTCTTACGCGCCCAAACCTTTTCCATAGTACGGTATAACTTTTTGATGGCTAGTGTATAAGCTGCTGCTTCGAAGGTTTCTTCTTCGTGTGTGCTCGTGTCACCTTGGGTGTCGGTTTGTTGTCCTTTGTTCGTCTGTTTGTCCATGCTCTTGGGATTCGTGAGTGCCTTGGTTGGCTTCATCATTACCTTCATCTTTGTCAGTTTCCGTTCTTTCTTCCTCGGAACTAGACACTACTTGTCCTTGTGGTTGATCTCGCGGTGTGGTAGGGTAGCTGGGCCTTCCATATTCCTGAGAGAAGATCTGGCCTTCTGAAAACTGAAATTCATTTGAAAATACATCCTGCATCTCAAAATCAAATGTGGTGTCTGCTTGTTCTGCTTCTAAATGGGGTATCAGAAAAGAGAAAGCTTCCACACCAATAGTGGTGGGAACTTCTGCTGTAGTGGTGGTAGGTCCTGGGACTGTGGCTGCTTGAGTAGTGACTGTGCTGGTAGTGCCCTCCATTGTAACTGGTCTCGATAACCTTATGTGAATGGGTTGTACAGGGGGTTCATTAGGAGACTGTTCAGGTGAGGGTGATTCTGGCACCTGAAGGCAGGGGATAGTTCCTCTCATTCGCTTTCCTGCTCTTCCTTTGCTAGGCTTCCTAGCTTTCTTCAATGTTCCTTTAAATGCTTTCAGCTCCTCACTTGTCAATGCTCGCTCAATCGGCAAGTCATATGCTAAGCACATATATACAATTCTAGTCAGTGCGCAGCATCCATTGATGACTTTCTTTCTTTCCCATCTATGTTGTGCTAAATACATCTGATCAATGATCCAACTAGCTAGATCAACTGTCTGGGGTCCAATACAAGATAAATACAAACCAAACCATATTCGTTTGTGAGGCATTGTGAATCTGTCTTGAGCTGGGAAAGCAAAATGCTGCATACATATCCGCAGTGGTTTTGAAAGCTCAGGTGTGATCGCCGAAATCTCTTCCCACTTAGTAACGTCCACACGTTTCATAGGGTCTGGAACTATCCTTTCTCGCTCTGTGGGCGTGTGGGTTCCATGAATCTTGATGGCAGCTTGAATCAAATCTTTAGAAAGATAAAATCTTTTATATGGCAGATTGTTCACTAAAGATGGCAAAATAAAAGTTCCGGGAAGGTCCTTATTCTCCGAAGCTATCAAAGTGGTGATTAAGTAATAGCATCTGTAGAAGTCAGGTTTAGGCAAAGGGTCACTGAAATACTCTGTGAAGCCGGCTCTTGCCCAAACATGTGTTAAGTCTTGTGTGTTCTGTAGCCCTTCAAACTCTCTTGAGAGAAACTGATATTTGCCACAGGTACGGTCATCAAAAGTCAAATTAGCCTCAAATATAAACTCAGCATCTGCCAAGGGTCCTGCTAGCCCTTGAAACCAGTGAGAATTACGATGAATCTTCTCAGTATACCCTCTAGGAGGATCGTCAATAGGCATCGGTCCTGGGAAACCTTGAAATTCTAGCGGTGGAGGCCGTCGGATGGGGCTCAGCGAGTAAATCACTAATAGTAGCCCTGTGTATATTGGTTCCAGCTTCAGATGGTCCTTCTTCAGTTTGCATGATGATTGACGTGCTAATGGAAAAGATCTGCTACAAAAGATTAGCACATTAGTATGGAAATTAATTATGATCCCATTAAGGTGAGACCGCAATCCCTTTCCATAGCCGATGTGTAACCCGTGTAGCCAAGTGTTGTGATGTGATTGATGCAATGCTTCTTGCAGAACTAGTGTAGGTCTCTAGACACCTATATGTTTTCAGATATTGCATGCAGTTCTTTGATGAGATGTTATTACAGGTGATGTTGGGTTATAGTGTGTGGATTTATACAAGGTTCAATCATGAATGAGTTATTACAAGGTTGTAGATTAGTCGGGGTGGTAGTTATGTTAGACAAAGGGTTAGGAGAAGACTTCTGGATACGTTTCGGTATCCACTTCCTAAGAGTTTGTGATCGGGTGATAGGTCGCTACGGAGGGACAAAAGTTGAGATCGGACGTGGTGGTATTGAGGGTTGAAGAGATTTCTGAGGGGTGTATATTACAATGCTTGAGGGTTGAGCTATAATACAATGTTTGGGTACCCAAATCTGCGTGGTTGTGGGTCGGTTCATAAGGTACTTCTTGGCGATCCAAATTTGTCGAATGTTTGTAGTCGTAGAAGAAGGTCGAGGAGATCTTGGATATTGTTTCTGCTTCTGCCTTGACTTCTTCTTATCGTTGTCTGCATTGTTGAAATCTGTTGGTGGCTTCTGTCCTTTTGGCACCCATATTTGTCTTGTGCCTCTTGCTTTATGATACTGAGACTGCAGCTTTCTTCCTTGTGTCGTCTGATGTTGTCGTCGGTCTGGGTTCCTTCGTCGTGGTTGACTCTTTTGTGGTTGAGGTTGAGAGGTCGAATGGAAACTCTGCTTGGAAAAGAAGGGAGGTCCAACACTTGCGAAACCTGCCCATTAGGAAGTGCTCCATTTTGTACTTTTAATCTAGGCCAGTCCGTAGTAAGTGTGGAAGGATGGGCACCGCAGGTGATAGTGTCCATTTGTCCGTTGATGTAACCCTCCTGACCCATCTGTTGGGTGGTTACCCCTTCTAGTTTGCACGAAGCCCAAGGGAAAATCTCCTGACGTCCTTTAGATTGACAATTGTCCAGCGCCAAGCCCGCATGGGTTGGTGTAGACGTAACGTGACTGATCTGACCAAAGATCTTCCGGTCTTCCGTCACATGCATTTCATAGGGTCTAGAGCTACAAACCTCTGTCAGAATGCCATTAGGGAAGTCAAGCGGTATCACTCGCTTCTGATCTAAGGTTCCAATCTACAAGGAGCCTTGTCTAAGATTTAGGTCCACTGAGTGATCGTATAGCCAATCTTGGCCAAGGATTAGGGGTTCTATCAGATCGTCATCATGGCACACTAGTAGCTTTGTGGTCATTGTCACATCGTGTATGAGGATAGGAAGGTCCACCTCACCCATGCAAGGGGTTTCCATTCCTCCTAGCCTTATGAGGTATGCCTCAATTGGCCGCATTTCTATTCCTGAGTCCTTATAGTGGGACCATCTAATCGCACTAGTTGCAGCACCTGAATCAATTAAAGCCCTGAGCTCTTGGCAAGGGTTGCCGTGCTCTAGCCTGACTATAATGAATGGTCTTCTGTCCACTATGCTAGGGTGTGTACTTGACTTTGCTTGACACATGGCCATGGGGTATCTGGGTGATGTGTCTAGATGGTTATAATGTTCTCTCCCTAGTCCTTGTCTTCTTAACTTCATGCGCTTAATGCGTTCTATAGCTTCTGCCTGAGCTTCAACTCGTATTCTATTTTCTTCCTCCTTACGCTTCTTTGCCAACATGAGTCGTCTAAGCATATCCTCAGTAAGAGGTTCTTGGTATAGCCTGACTCTACAACCACTAATGTAATTAGGCATTATGCCTCCTTCTAAGGTGGCTAATTGTACTGCTCCACTTGTCGAGAGTCTGTTAATGATCATAGGTCCATAGCCTCGCTTTTCTAACTTTCGTGCGTGCTGTTTCAGAGTATATACTAGAACTAAATCTCCTTCTTTCAAGCCTTTATCTTTCACATGTGCATCAAAATATGCTTTCTGTCGCCTCTTAGCTGTGTATATTCCTGCTGTTGCTTTCAGCATGGTTTCTCCTAATCTTTCCAAGTCCATTATTCTTGCTGATAATTCATGGCCGGTCCACTGATGTTCTTGTGCAACCTTAAGGGTCGGTATCAAGAAGTCCAAAGGAAGCACAACATTCTGACCAAAAACCATCTGAAAGGGAGTTGCATTGAGTACGGTCTTGTAGGCCACTCAATATGCCCAAACAGCATGGTGTAACTGTTTGTCCCAATCTGAACGTTTGTTGTTCACAAGTTTCGTCAGTACATTACAAAGGATCTTGTTCGTGCTTTCAGTTTGACCATTGGCCTGAGGATGATATGGTGCAGATTTCTTGTGAATCACCATAAAATCCTGTAACAAATATTCAATGACTTGGTTTAGAAAGTGAGTTCCTCGATCGCTCACTAACTCTATAGGCAATCCATATCTTGTAAAGACATTTTCAAATAAGAATTTTGCAGTCGTGTGTGCATCATTCTTTTTTGTGGCTTTTGCCTCTACCCATTTGGTTAGATAATCTGTCGCAACAATAATGTATTCCGCATGTGTACCTTTTGTAGGGGCGTTAATGGGTCCTACAAAGTCTATACCCCACTTAGAAAATGCACGTCCGCCCATCATGGTTTTCAATGGCATTTCATGTCTGCGAGTAGGAAACTGAGTTCTTTGGCACACATCACATCTCTTTACATAGGTATGTGCATCCATGTGAAAGAGTGGGCCACCATAATCCTGCAAAGAGGATGGCTTTGATTATCCTATCGGGTCCAAAATGACCTCCCGCGACACCTTGGTGTGCAGTCTCTAGTATGCTCAGATAATCGCTTTCATGCACACATTGTCTTAGGTATCCATCTCTTCCTCTTTTGTATAGATTATCGCCAATAAGTGAATAGTCCTGAGCTTCGTGCTCTAGACTGCGTTGTCGCGCTAAAGTCATTCCTTGAGGGAATGTTTTCGTCCTCAAGTACGTCACTAAAGGTTCACTCCAATCTGGTGTGAGAGACACGTGATACAATGTAGCATGTTCTACTGGTGGTCTTTCACAACAAACATGGCATTCTTTACACATTTTGTAGACATCTGCTTCCATTGTAGGCCAATATACTCCTAGTCTATGCAGAGTCTGCAATGTACGATGTTTCAAGTGATGTTGCTTTAAGGCACCTACATGTGCTAATTGCAACCAATTCGCATGTTCTGATTCATCTACACAACAAGCAAGAATCTTTTGATTATCCTGTTTATATATACTTCCTGCTATTATTTGATATCTTTGAGACTTGGTAATCTCTCCTTCTTTGATCCTTATCCTAGGATTCTTGGGTCCATATGTGAGAATAGGGACTATCAATTTAGCCCATTCTGGTGCTATCTCAAGGTTAAACAAATATGCATCTGGTAATTCATCCACTATTCCTTGAGGAGCTTCTCCTGTGGTTAATCTTGAAAGGTGGTCAGCTCTAAGATGTGTCTTTCCTTTCCTGACTACCACTTCAAAATCATACTCCATGAGTAATAGAAACCAACGTATCAGTCTTCCCGTATTACATGGCTTATTGACTAAGTACAATAGTGCTTGATGATCTGTAAAGAACTTGAACTTGTTTGCCAACAAATAATGCCTGAATTTCATTACCGCGTAAATCATCCCTAATCCTTCTCGTTCCGTAGTGGTGTAATTTCTTTCTGCTGCGTTCAACTGTCGGCTCGCGTAAGCTATGGGGAGATCTATATTTCCTTCATTCGTGGGTTGTGCTAACACACATCCTATGGCATAGTTGGATGCATCCACATGTACATGGAATGGCTTACTCCAATCGAGGGTTGTCAATATAGGTGCTGAGCACAAACGTCTTTTAAGTTCATTGAATGAATTCTCACACTCATCTGTCCATTTAAAATGGGTCAAAAGAGAGTACAAAGGCTTGGCTATGATTGCATACATGTGTATGAATCGTCTATAATAACCGCAATGGCCCATAAATGCCTGTACATGTTTCACGTTAGTTGGTTTAGGTAGATCGGCAAATACTTTCACTTTTTCTTCGTCCGTAGAGATTCCATTCTTTGACACAATGTGTCCTAAAATTTTGCCTTTTCTGACCATGAAAACACATTTTTTTGGATTCAAACAAACCTGATATTCTCGACATTTGTCAAATATTTGTCTTAATTCTGGGATATGTGTCTGTCTGACATTCGAATGAGCACATAAGTCATCGACATAGACTTCCAAATTCTTGCGTAATCCTTGAAAACATGACACATGAGTCACTGGAAAGTGGCGGGTGCATTTGTGAGCCCAAAAGGCATCACACGAAATGCAAATATGCCCCATTTTGTGGCAAAAGCCGTCTTGTGTTGGTCTTCTGGAGCAATGGCTACTTGATTATAGCTTGAGAAACCATCAAGAAAGCTGTAAACTTCCTTGCCCGCAACTCTTTCCAATAAGTGTTCTGTGATAGGAAGAGGATAACTGTCTCTAATCGTGGCGGCATTAACTTTTTTGAGGTTAATACACACGCAATTTTCCATTTTTCTTGGGCACTACCACAATGGGGGATACCCATTCGGTATGCTCAATTTCGTAAATAAATCCTGCTTCTATCAAACGATCTATCTCCTCTTTAATCTTCGCAGCATAATTATCATTGTACGTGTACGGTTTTTGTTTCGTAGGTTTTGCATCTGGAGTCATAGGGATTCTATGAGAACATATATCCGGGTCTACTCCTTTCAAATCTTTGTAACTCCAGGCAAACACATCTCTATATTCGCACAATAGGGCAACTAATTCTTCTTCTTCTTCATTCGTCAAATCATGCCCTATATATGTACATTTCTCTTCTTCTCCTTCTATGGCCACTATTATTTTTTTGGTTTTCTCTCGGTTATCATATACTTCTCCCACTTCAACTTTTCTATTAGGCATTCGTACCATGATTCGTCTATCTTCTATTTCATATTTCTTGAAATTCTTTGGAACTTCAAATAAAGATTCTTCTGTTTCTGACATGGCTTCTTTCTTCTTTCTCTTCTTTCCTTCACTTTTGGTGGTCACTTGTGTGGCTATTCTCACATCATTCATAATTTCTTCGTGCCTCTAAGGGTAAGTTTCTACTTCGTAAAAATATTCTTCCTGTGATGCAAAGGGGGAATCCATAATAATTGATTCTAAATCGAAATCACTTGCATCCTCAAATGCATCAGTGCTAGGTTCACATTCTTCTAAAGTTGAATCACACATGATCGGCTCTATTGTGAAAACTGAAATATCATAGCCATCTTCGTCACAATGGGGTGTCCATTGTTCTTCATTGATGGCTACGTCCATGGTTGCTAGGATTTCTGCCCAACCATGGGGTTCAAACTCTTCATCTGGAAATACTACAAGTGCGTAAGCTGGGTCTTGAAGGGTTCGTGGATGTTGTTCTGCACCTAAGGTCCTGGCTTCTAACCGTTCTTCCTCTTGTTTGGCCACTTTACACATCCATAAATGAGTATCCTCGTGCAGCCATGAGGGATCTGACTCTAAAGAGTGTACCGATTCCGTTTCTACCTGTGTCTTATGGATGGTATTCCATTGTATCGGGGGTATGTCCCTATGGGAATAGTCTTTAAGATTGACTTTAGTAGTGACTCCTAAATGTTGCAAGTACAAAGAATTAGTTCCCCAATCTTGTACAATTTGCAACTGACGCATGAATGGTCGTCCTAATATCATCTCATAAGCATGATTTTTACTAAAATCACAAATGGCAAAAGTATGCTCAAAGTCCACACCACAAGTGGTGAGAGATATGCCTTCTAGTAAGCCTAATGGTTTTTCTATGTGTCCATCAGCCATTTGTAGCTTCATCCTGGTAGGTCTGAGTGCTGGCTTACCCCAACGTTTCCATAAAGCGGTGGTAGTAATGGCTACTCCGGCTCCTGAATCTAAGATGGCTTTCGTGGTGTAGCCCTGATGGGTTATTGGAAGATAAGTGTTACCTTCCTCTCCTTCACTTACATCTCCAATCTTTTCTACGGGTATCTTTGGTACCTTCTTATGTGATCCTATCTGAGAGGAGGTTGTAGTCAGCTCAGGGAATTGATTTACTACATGCTTCCACAGTTCTGGTTTTACCTTTAACAACTCCTCCACGGTGAGATTACACTGAACTTTAGTGTTCTTGATCACTTCCCTGTTTCTAGGGATCACTGATTCTTCATTCCTCACTATTATCGTGGGTGCTCTCATGCTAATAGACTTGTCTTCCCAAGGTCCTGTGAACTGAGGTAATTCTTGTAAAGAGTTAGATTCAAAACCTGTGTGTTCACTCAGTTGCTCTTCCTCTACATCATCGTAAATAGAGGGGATATCTTGGGGAAATTGCTCCTGCAAGTCATCTATTTCTTGAATAGGAGGATGGATTCCTTGTTCTTTTCTCCATTTCTCTTCTTGGATTTCTCTCAAAAATTCATGTGAATATCTATGTATGGAAGACATGTTGTCTTCCCCTTCTGTGTTGGGCACTTGAGACTGGGATGGTTCATTCCTTTCCTGTGTCTCTAGGACACTAAGATTCCTATGCTGATCCTTTTTCTCTTTGCTTTCTATCAAGTATTCTAGCCTCTCCATTAGACCTTGAAAGTGTAGTTCTGGTTTTGCCATGTTATTCCAATTAAGATATCTAGAGGCTTCGAAAAAAGCTTGTGCTAATTCTACCATCTTCATGCAAAGTTTAGTCCTCTCAATTTCTAAGTCTGCTCGAGGGTAGTTCTTACTCATTTCAGCTACTTGAGGTCCTTCCTTTATCCTAGCCTGATATGCACGAAACGTCATGTCTAAGTTTTCTGGTATGGGTTCTGCTAAAACTAATCCTGATTTTTGCTCTAGGTTCTCTTGATTCAATTCCTGTGAAGTCAACTCTAGGCTTTTGGCTCTCGATTCCTTGAGACTTCCTTCCAACTCAGTTATCTTTTTACTCCACTTTCTCTTAATTCTTTCTCTAGAATCTTTCCAAGATTTCGTCTTTTTACTGCTAGATTCTCCAATTTCACTACTTCCGGTTACTTTCTCCTGATTAAGCTGTTGGTTCTGTAAGAGCGCCTGGGCTCTTGTTATAGCTTGGATAGGCACGTATGTAGGGTTGGATCCATCTGCGTTGTTTACAATAACTATCACATTGATTGGTGTCATATTTGAAGCGTTAACTGGGTTCTTAGGACAATATTTGTTTATGTGCTCTTTACCACAATCGGCACAAAAGCCTTGTATGTTATAGTATTGTGATTGTCCTGATATCGGAGGATGTGGACAATCCTTTATGACATGATCTCCTTGGCACCTAAAGCATGGTCCTTTAGGGCCCTGTGGTCTTTGTTGTCTCAATTGGGGCCGCGGATTAGGGTTTGTGTACATCACATAAGCATAGTCGGGCTCCCAACTAGGTTCCACTGGTGGACTATCATAATGATATGTTTCCACATGTTCTAGTGACTCTGTGTAGTATGCGGGTGGACTATCTACATGAGTAGAGTCAAAACTATTTGAGTTCGGGTCACTCTCTGTGATCAAAGGTGAAGAAGGCACTAAGGCCCTACTTAGGTTCTCTTCTGCAGCGGCATATTTAACTGAGATGACATTCGCTGGTGGGGGTGGCTGCTGAGCTAAAACAAGTTGAGGTCTCTGTTGTGCCTGATATGGGTAATTCTGTGGAGGCCTATAATAATGAGGCTCAGTATTGTATTGGCCTTGATACTTACCTGGCTGCAGGTATGCTTGTGGGTAGTTCTGTCTCACTGCCTGTTTGTTGTATGGGCAGTCCTGAGCCGTGTGATTTGTGTATCTTCTCTCAATTGTACAGGATTGGCCACTAGGGTTTGCTTGTGTTTGTGTTGCATTGGGGCACACATTTGCCAAATGATTTCCACCACAGGTGTAACAACGTACGTTAGTTGTTAACTTGGGCATCTGTTTACTAGAAACTCCTAGTTTCTGGGCCACTTTTTCTGCTAGGTCTTCTATTGAGCTAGACAATTTTGTAAATGCTAGAGATGAACAATCTGAGTCCTTATAGACCTTCGAGAGTTCCAACTCATCTCCTAAGTTCCTCAATGTCTATGCAAATTCTTACACACTGCTCTAGCGTTCTGGGTTTCTTCAAGTATACATAGGAGCGTAGTTTAGAGCTCAACAAGCCGTCTAGAAACAATGACACTTGCTTGGCCTGTGCGGGTAACTCTTGCACTGGACATCTTTCAACATATTGTCTAAACCTACGTCCTGCCAGTCTTACTGTTTCCTGAGGGGTCTGTTTGAAGCTATGAATCAACGAAGACGTGTCATGTCTAATCCCACTTTTAGAGAATTCAGTGATGAAAGACTCTAAAAAGTGATGGATGTCTCTAAATTGCCTTTGTTGCAATGGTTGGAACCAAGTTAAAGCGGTATTCTTTAACATTAGTCCAAATGCATTATATTGCGTGAACATGTCTTCGACTTGTTCTGCTCTTAGTACTTGCTTGAATTCTACGACATGGTCATAGGGATCTCCTGTCCCATCAAAGTAATTTTTCATGGATTTTACTAACTGAGTGGGTCTTAATATTCTTGTGTGTTCACGTGGTCTTGGTAGAGGAAAATCATCTCTACCACCTAGTATTCCATGTTCCCTTTGTCTATCAGCTCTATTAGTGTCCGTGGTTGTTCTATCTCTCCCTATGGGATGATTGAAGCTTACTTCGGGTCTATCTTTGTTTTTTTCTCTTTGCATGCCATGGGTTGAGGATGTTCCTGCCCCTTGTTGGTTCACGTTTACGTTTGTTCGTGATGGAGGGAATACCAATTCACCTCTCCACGTGTATGTATTTCTAGCGTGGTCTGGCACCACAAATACTCTTTTTGAAGTCTCATCTAGGTATACAACCTTTCCAGGTGTATCCCGGTCTTTAAATTTGTGAATTATGATGGAGCCTACCTCACTTGGTTGTTCCGTTCTGTACCTCCAAAATGCTTCGTCTGTTTCTTTGTTTACAAACAGCTCTATGCTTCTATTGTCCTGAGGGGTCCAATCTGGAACTAGTACTCGTGTCAGTACAGATTTCCCTCTAGGTGTTCTAGGTTCTTCTAATGGTTCTTTTCCTTGAGATCTCGTTTCCGTCTCTAACTGAATTACGCCAAACTCATTCGTATTATTTGGCTGCATACTTAAGATGTACATCATTCCTTCTTTGTCTATGTACGCGTCTCTCTCGAATTTCACCACTGGATGTTCCAATCCAATGGGTTGATTAGGATTGTGCATTTGCACCACTTGTCTTCGCAAACCATCCTCATAGATGCGAGCACCTAATCGGTTGGTTCGGAGAAATTCTAATTGCGTTCTATAGGGTCCTTCAGGTCTTTCTAAATATGCTACATTTGACTCTCCTTCTGGTCTTTCTGTGCTAAATGCCATTTCTGATTCACTCGTGTCTGAGCTCCTGTAGAGATAACTAGTATTCAATTGTTGAGCCCACGATCGAGCAGTAGTGCCTACACTTGCTTCTGATGATCTAAGGCTTCGTCGGTCAGACTTACCTATATGTTTGCCCGATCTAAGGTTCATGAATTTTCTTCCTTGCACCCTCAGTACACGCTTAGATCGTCAATGATTCTTTGATCTTGCTTGATTCTTTTTAAGTTTCTTTAGATTCTTGTCTTGATGTATGCGTCAGGAATTCGACTTTCCGTGGTACTTTGAGTTCTCGTTTCGTCAGACTTATGTTCTTTCCCTTAGGTTTTCGTATCACACACCTTTATCTTTAGTCTTAGACTTGATAAATTAATGTCTTGAACTTGAGGCATTCCTATCGTCGTTAATCCTATCCACAATGCTAACGTTTAGCTTAAGCTAAGAATTGACTGAGGGGGTTGAGTAATCTTCCAACCTCAAGTCAGCTTTGGTTGCCCTAATGCCCAAGAAGCCGCGCTTCCCAAGCTTTATGCCCTTCACTTCCTTGCCTTGAATCCCCTTGATTGCCTTTGCTAGACCTGGAAAAATCCACTATTAGACCAACATCACAATGGATGATCAAGCACTTGGATATAAATACTTTTAAAGTCCCTTGTCCTTTGCCCATTTTTTTTTTTTTCAATGCCCCTTGGCTGGCTAGTCCCAAACTAGGTCAACCTCAAATAAGCTTATCTAAAAATCAACATATTCTTTTTGACGAGCTATTAACGAGCTATTAAGCTCAAAAAACGGACTTCGGATGAAAAAAATATGACCGTTCAGGCCGTCGGGGGTAAAAACTGACAAACAGGTTTTTCTCCAAATATGAGCTAAGGGGTCTCTTATGAGTGCAATGATCCAAAAATTTTCAAAAAATAGCCCCAAAATCGGTCAAAAATCAAACCCTAAAATTTGCGTTTGGGTGAGCAATCGCGATGGTCTGAGATGATCGTGATGGTCTGGGACCGTCGCGATGATCCAGGCGAACAGTCGCGATGGCGTGTGCGTGAACCGTCGCGATGGTCTGAAGTGCACGGTTGCGATGGTCTAAATGTGCGCAATCGCGATGGTCGGGGTGAGGCGTCGCGATGGTCCGATTGAGTGAACAATCGCGATGGCGTCAGTCAACGGTCAACGTGAACCGTCGTGATGGTCCGACGTGAATCGTCGCGATGGTCACAGATGCGATGGCGTGAGCCAATCGCGATGGTCCAAAGTTTGAGTCGTCGCGATGGTGTAAGGGTCTCGTCGCGATGGCGTGGCTAGTGAGCAATCGCGATGGCCTAATTTGACACGTGGCACTATCGAGGCGATGGCATGGGCCAATCGCGATGGCATGGGGTCGACGGGATCGTCGCGATGGTCCAAGTGAACCGTCGCGATGGCTCAAGTGAGCCGTCGCGATGGTGCGAGACCGTCGCGATGGTCCGGCCGAGCCGTCGCGATGGCGTGAGCCAATCGCGATGGTGTGACACAATCACGATGGTCTGAGCCAATCGCGATGGTCCACCAAAGTGTGAATTTTGCAAATGCAACAATGGATTCCTACACACGCAACACGCTTATGAACTTGCCTACCAAAAATACCGAAGTTGGCAGACCATCGCGATGGTGTGACACCTACGGCAAATCCCTGACAGAAAGTGAATTTTTACCTTTTCCAAGCTTTCCTGATGCACTGGAGCTCTCTACCTGCAAGAAAACTCAAAAACACACAAGTACACACAAGCACAAAAGCTCTCTCTCTCTCTCGCACATGCACAAATGAGGGGAAATGAGGAGAATGGGTGGATATGGTGAATTTTTTGATTTTTTTGGATTTGGAGATGATGATGCGGTGATGAAGATGGAGTGTGGGGGAGGTAAAAAAACACTAAAAACTAAGTAAAAACAACAACAAAAACTGAAATTTTTACCTTCCAACGCCACTTCTTGCTATACTCTTACCATCACACATTCGTCCTAGACTCGATCCCCGGCAACGGTGCCAAATTTGGTGTTGCTCTAGCACAATGGTGAGAACCACGTTAAGAAGCTCCACCTCCTTAATGTCGATCCGCGGAAGAGATATGAGTGATATGAAGATCGTGAATGTGAGATGAAGTGAGAGTGAAGGTGAGAAGCATAGAGATGCACACACACATGCACACACACTACGAAGAGACAAGCAAGACACAATGGAAGGTGAGAAATACTCTATTGCTCAAGAACACTCTTACAAGCTCAAATTAGCTCTAAGCTCTTCTCTATTCCAACAAGCTAACCCCAAAAATGAGCTCTCTAGCTCTTTTTATAGATTCTAGACTAGTTTTGACCGGTTTCACATCTAGTGATCGGCATAGTTAAAAAATAGGTCCTATGCGCTATTTGAGAGGGTAAACGGTGTCTAAAAATAACCAAAATTGATACGCTCATTCTACCTAAGCTCCTCAAGCTCGAGGACTCCTCGGCTTGCACAAAATGGAGCTATAAATTACAAAAAGGGTGTTTTCTATGTTACATATGTTACAATAGTGATGAAAATCACTGTTGGAGGTTTTGAAGAATATTTATAAAACATAAATCTTTGAAAAATTGATTCGACTGGCTCCCTGCTCTGTCTTTACATGCTTCCGCGTCTTCTATGCCTCTGGCTACTGCCAACAAAGATGGTTGGGAAGTGAACACAACCCTTGGTACACAGATATTCTTTGACCGAAACTCTATGATAAAGGACCTCCAACAGGTTGTTCAGTTTTCATGTGAAACCATGAAATAGGCATCGTTCAAATCATCGAGCCATTCCCTTGCAGTCAAAAACTAGTTTTTATGTTTCAAACATATCAATTGTTGCATCTTACCTATATGCCAGTCAATGTGCATGGTGTAGTTTTTGTAAACAACTCCAGCCACCTCATAATTCTTTGCAAGAGCAGCAAAAGCCTCACATGTATTATCCTCCTACAAACTCATTAGGAAAAACTATTGCTTATGAGTCCATTCGAGGTTAGAATCCTATGCCGCTCTAACAATGCTGCGAACAATCTAATGCCTCTTCAACAGTGTTGTTGTCGATCACAAATTCAACTTCATCGTCGAAGTCAATGCATGCTGGTTCAAACGGTTTAGTCCCTCACCTCTTGAGGCAAGGGCAAATGTAGTGGAACCTCTTGTAGCATGTAATTTGCAATTGAAGGAGTAAGAAAAGACTATTTCAACTTCTCTTGGAATGTTTCCGATGTTGTAGATTGATCAACAATATGTCACAAAATGTTTTGAAAAAGTTATGCTTTACCCAAATGAAAGCTAGTTGAAAATTTACCTTTTTTAAGCTTTGAATAATAATCATTTTAATAGAAATTGTGAAATTCTAAAATTCAAGAAAGAAAGAATTGTCCATTCTTAAACCCATCGATTTTTAAGATTGGAAGATTTGGTGCCCATGCTCGATCCTATTATAAAGGAAGGTCTAAGACCTTGGAAAAAAGATCTAAGGCTAAAAATTTTTGGGATGTATGTCACTCCTTTGGTTGGAGTGATAAGTGGGAAAAGAGGGATGGAGGTAGTTCTTCACCACTTGGCATAAGGATATAAAGATGGCTGTGTGGAGAGGGCAACAACCCATTATCATCTTTATGTGAGAAGTTTTCTCTCCAATGCATACATCTCCTTCTTAGTCCATTCAACCTACTAAAATGTGGTATCAAATCCAAGTGGAGAGCAGGAAACTTTTTGAGGGAAACGATTGCATAGAGACTTGAAACAAAGATGAAATCCTCACATACGTAAAGAGGAGTGAAGGAGAACTCATGTTTGTTCTCTGCCATGTGTGGAAAGGGTCGTGGGCATGCTCAAATTCTTTGAAATATTTTTTCTTATATGAAGATTCATCCGCAATAAAGAGAAAGAATTTCGGAACATGAAAGGCATGAATAATCTCCTCAAGAGCATACAGTAATCATGAAGAGAGAGGTATGAATACATTCATGTTTTCTTGTGTACTAAGATACTAATTTATTTAGGATGCTATCTATGTGGAACCTAAGATTCATGTAATCATTAGGAGATTTGAAGGGAGGATGATTAAAAGGTCTTTATCTCCAAGTATATGGTTCTCTTGAGGTGTATTTTTCTATAAACGTAGATGTTGTTAAAACATAATTCAAATCCAAATACCTCTCACGTGAAACCTTTTCCAGATATCCTCAACAGTTGACAACGAAGGATCCATCTACGAAAATGCAAACATGCAACATTAAGAGAACTTGGAGAAGCTTGCAAGAGGTAGAAAAGTGAGTTGACAAGTTATGAAGTTTGGTCTAGCCAAACAACACAAGACTAGAACTTCTACTCTTGGAGTGTCAAATAGACCTTATAGGCTTGTGATTAGTGCAATGAAATGCACTATGTACTTTGAAACATCAATAATAAAGAGTTGATACAAAACACACAATTTTGCACTTTGACTAGCTCAAAAAACTTGTTATCTTTGGATGAAACACTCAACTTCAAATGTTGAGAGCAGCCAACATGATTAAAATTGGAAACCCTCGTTTTGGAGGAATGTTATACATAGGGTTGAGTATCTAGAGTGCACAAGAGTACAAATAATAAGCAAGGTATACTCAAGGAAAAATCTTAACTCACAATAGAGGTACCCCTGATCTTTTAGGGTTGTGCAGTGATCTTTTAGGGTTGTGCAGAGATAGACCCTTGAGAACTTAAATTTCGTATTTTACAAAATATACTTAACGAAATGGTCTCAAACGCTTTATACATAAAACATATAATGATAGCTTTCCAATGAATGCTAACTCATCCAATTTGGAGCTCTGTAGAGAGAGAACCAACTCCTGCAAGATAACTATTATTGAAGATGAAGGTGCAAAGCAATGAAGGAGCCACACAATGATGACCAAAAAGTGTATGTATATTGCTTCAATTTATTTACATGAATTTGAGATTCTTTTATATATTCTTGGATTTATACATACCTCTTTATGTGGTTGAAGTTAATCGTGAATGAAAAGGTAAAGTCAAATCTAACCACCCTAGGTTTAAGTGATTGATTAATCATCATCAGCAACCTTCAAAACTCATGGAATCTAGGTTCCTTCTTTTATTCTCTTACAAGCATAAAATATGGGATTTTACATTGGGTAAATGATCATAAAAGAACCTTATGAAAATACCATGAAAATTGAATATTGATGAAGAACTTCTTCAAGAGATATATTTGGCACATTTCAAATGATGGATCTTGATGTAGAGTAAATCCACCTTAAGCATAGTGTGTTGGAGTTAGACGTCTGTGAAAGCACGTGAACAACACAAGGAAGAAGAAGAAGCTTGGAGCACAACACACAATACTGAATGTATTACTAGAGAATGTACAAAGATAAGTAGCCCATTAGGGCAATAGGTGTATATACAAGCCGGGGGGAAAAAACCTCCTAAAGAGGGAAAAAAGTGCCCCGGCGGTCCTAGAGTGTTCACACACATCACTACCTAAATATATCAACAAATCCCCCTGGGAGTGATGCGGTGAACAAGTAGCTGGCACTCATGTATAAGGAAGTGCCAAGCTATGTGGAAATCACTCCACAAAAGGAAGTAAGCCCAAAGCTTTGCAGAAAGCTTCAAAATTTTCCCTAGGCAGAGCCTTCATGAAAAGGTTTGCAATGTTCTCCTGCGTGGGCACATATGCCAAGCTGATCTCCTCAGCAAAGAACCTCTCCCTGACATAATGATAATGCACCTCAATGTGCTTAGTGCGAGCATGGAACATAGGGTTCCTCGCAATTGCCAATGCCATTTGACTGTCAGTGAAGATGGTGGTGGCAGAAGACTGACCAACACCCAAATCAGCCATAAGGCATCTGAGCCACACACACTCAACAGTTGCTATGAAAGCTGCCCTATACTCAACCTCACAGCTCGAAGTGGCCACAGTAGGCTACTTCTTGCTCAACCAAGATATACATGAGCTACCAAGCATGAAGCAAAAGCCACTAGTGGACACACGAGTGTCATAGCAACCAGCCCAATCAGAGTCAGAAAAAGCATGCAAATCTGGCGGTAGTGTTTCCCCCTTGGGATAAAACAACCCAAGTAGCTGAGTACCACTCAAGTAGCAAAAGATACACTTAGCCACCTGCCAATGCTTGACTCATGGGCAATGCATAAACCTGCTCATCTGTGAGACAGCAAATTGAATATCTGGCCGAGTAATGCATAAGTAAATCAAGCATCCAACAGCCTGCTAATAGAGAACAACATCAAATGCATCTCCAACATCATGAAGACTCAATCGTAAACCTGTCCCCATAGGAGTGGCAATAGGCTTACAGTCTTCAAGGCCAAAACACTGCAATGTATTTCGTTTGACACAAAGCCATTCCACCATCAACATGCATAAACTGAATACCCAAATAATGATGCAAATGCCCCAAATTAGACATCTCAAATGAGACATGCAAATCAGCCTTAAAATCAACAATATGCTTCTCAATAGGACCCGTGAGCAGCATGTCATCAACATAGGCAACAATGATCAGAAGCACATCATTAGCACGCTTAACATAAGGTGCTTTCAGTTGGACTGTTCTCAAAACCATGTGCAATCAGATAGGCATGTATCTTCTCATACCAAGCACGTGGTGCTTGCTTTAAACCATATAATGCCTTCTTTAACCTGCACACCTGGTTTTCATGCCCTTTCTGCACAAAGCCACGGGGCTGAAAAACATACACTTCTTCATGCAAGTCACCATTCAGAAATGTTGTTTTAATGTCCAACTGATGTACATTCCAACCATGATGGGCTGCAAGTGCACAAATGCTCCGAACAGTAGTCATACGGCATGTAGGTGCAAAGGTCTCATCAAAATCAATGCCTCTTTCCTGCGCATAACCCGTTGCAACAAGCCTAGCCTTATACCTGTCAACTGTACCATCAGGTTTATGCTTCAGCTTGTATACCCACTTAGTGCCAATGGCCTTCTTGCCACGAGGCAAGTCACATAAAGATCAAGTACCATTCTTCATTATTGCATCATATTCAGATTGCATACCAGCCATCCAATTTTCTGAATTTTGTGCTTCATCAAACAAAACAGACTCATTCTCATCACAGAGACTAGATGCAGCCATAACATAGCAATCTGATGCAAAAGAGGCACTATGAGTGCCTGATCGAGTATCATATGATAGAGGTGCATCTAATTTACTGTAACGCAAGGTCTGCACCAGCCATTTTGGCATAGTTCTTGCCTACTCAATATCAGCTCTCTCATCAATAAGTGCATCATGTACATCTGCATCAGAAATGGAATTATCTGCATCATCACATGAAACCTACAAAGGCTGAGAAGTTGCCTCATTGGGACCAGCACTAGACTGTCCATCTGTAAAAAGAGGCAGCAAAGTATCATACATGTCTTTGGAGCTAACAGATGGCTCCTTAGTACATGAAAGCAATGGCTGAATAGAATATTTCACAAAAACAACATCAGGCTAACCAGAATGCATCTAGTCTGTGGATGATACAAACGGTAGCCTTTACTTTTAGAACTGTACGCAACAAAAATACATTTTACTGCTTTATCATCCAATTTTCTACAATGTTGTTCAGGCACTAATGCATATGCAAAACAACCAAAAACATGCAGATGAGAAATAGATGGCTTGTGGTCATGCCAAGCCTCATATGGAGTAATAGACTAGAGCGCTTTAGTGGGACACCTGTTCAGTACATATGCTGCATACACGACAGCCTCAAGCCAGAAACTATGTGGTAAAGCCTGACTCTTGACCATACACCTCACCATCTCCATGAGTGACTTGTTCTTTCATTTAGCAACTTCATTCTGTTGAGGTGTGTACGACACTGTACACTGGTGTTTTATCCCACATTCAACCAGAAATGCATTAAAATCAGAAGACATATATTCCCCCCCTCGATCTGAACGGAGGGTGCCCATTTTACATGCTGACAGAATTTCAGCCAAAACCAAAAACTCTTTGAAGCACATGAACACTTCGGACTTTGTCTTCAATGGATATACCCATGCATGCATGAAGTAAAAATGATTCCCAAAAGAAGGTGTCTGCATAGGACCACATACATCACTATGTACAAGCTACAATTTCTCAAAAGCCCAAACTGAACCATCTTTTGGAAAGGACGAACGCTGCATTTTGCCCAAAATAAAACCTTCACAAACATGTTTTCCAGGTGCCTCAATTTTGGGCAAAGAGGACAACATTTCAGATTTTTGTAGGCATAGCAAACTACCAAAATTCAGATGACCAAAGCGTGCATGCCAAAGCTTTTCATCTGACATAGCTTGAGAATCATTTACTGCACATGCCAAATCATTTACAAATCTTTCATAGACTATGAGCTTATACAGCCCACAACATAAAATGCCAGAAGCAATAATCACATCACCATTTGACAGATCATGAACTGTACACCTGTCATCAACAAATTTCACAACCAAGCCAATCTTGGCTAATGCATAAACTAATAACAGGTTCTTCTTGATCCTTGGCACAAATAAAGCATCTGACAAAGTGAAAGAACTACCATCAACAGTAGTCAAAATGATCTTACCAACTCCCATAACAGGATAAGAGGAGTTGTTAGTGCATGTAACAGTATTCCTTGTAGGGGCAGGCTCGAGTGAAGAGAAGAAACTGCGCTGTGAGGTATTATGTTTGATCGCCCCACTGTCAAAGTGCCAAACATCTGAGTCTACTGCAGACATGCACTGCTCATGAGAAGAGGTCAAAACTACAAACAATAATAAACACCCATTCTTCTTCCTACACAAGATTAGCAGACTCCATTTTTGGTGTAGAGGCTTCTGCAACAACCATTCTAGCCTCTTTCTTCTTTGCCTCTTTTGTAGTGAGTTTTGGACAGTTCTTTATGATATGATCATTCCCTTTACAGTACTTACAAAACAATTTCTGCTTTTCTAATTTTTTCTCATCTTTGTCTTGGTTCTTCGAATGTGCAGCATTTGCAGATTTCTGCTTACTAGTAGAAGAGCTCCATTTTCCTTTGCCCTTCTGAGTAGCCAAGAAAGCTTGATCTGCAACAACATAATGGACCTGTTCTGCCTGGACTGATCTTCTTGTAACAGAACAGAGACTAAATCCTCAAATGACAAGGCATTTGGATTTCCTTTCATCATCAACCGAAGAGTAGAAGCAAAACTCTTATATGAATCAGGAAGACCATTCAGAACGGTCTGCACAAGTGAGATATCTGGTATAACCTCATCAGCAGAAATCAACTATTCCTTCAAGTCTTTGATCTTTGTTAGGAAGCTGTCCATAGAACCACCTTCATTCATGTGCTCACTCTCCAAATATTTTTGGAGGTAAGCAACACGAGCCTCATTCCTAGCTTGGTACAATGTGGTAAGTGTATCCTAAGCATCCTTAGTTGTTTTGCAAGAGTGAATATGAGGAATAATGGCACGTTTGACAGACAAAGCTATCAATGCATGTGCCTGGGAATCTCTGCCATCCCAACAAATCTGCTCTACAGTAGGTGTAGCAGAAACTGTAGCCCGAACAGGAATATGCACAATACCATCATCTTCGACACCTTCTGCATCAGCTTCAGTACCTGCAGTTGTAACAATTACAGGTGTGATAGGATTTTTTTCGACACCCTACACAATGTTCCACATTCCTTTTGCAACCAACACATGTCGCACCATATAAGCCCATAACGGGTAGTTGGTACCATCCAACTTATCCTCAACAACCAACATACGAAATACATCACTGCTTTCGGCCATGGCCGGTGACTAAAATACCTTGATGAAGAAAATTGATTGTATCTCAAAAAGTTGCACAGAACTACCCAGACAAATTCTGCTAAACCTGTAACAGACTTTGAGACGCTTATACTGGCGAACAGAAACTGGTATATACCTTTGGCACAAAAAGAAAAAATATCTTGCACAAGCGTTGCGATAGTGCATTCGGGGGCTGAAACGAGCTCAGATCGCGATTTCGGCACCACATAGTGAAGCTGTTTTGATCTCTGAAACACCCTGAGTATGCTCACCAAAATTCGTGCGAATCTGAGACTGCAAACGGAGGAGTGTCGATGGTGCCCTAGATGAAGCGACAACCTGCTCTGTGTTGACAGGATGCGGGAAGAAGCAAGTATGGACACGCATGAAGATCTAGCACTGAGGCAACCCTCATTTTTTTCAAAAACCCCCACATCATTCTAAAGTGATTCTCATCACTACGAACCCTTGTAAATATCATTTCACCTTTTTGTAGCTCCATTTTGTACAAGCCGAGGAGTCCTCGAGCTTGGGGAGCCTTAGATGTAGTTGCCTGTCAATTTTCATAATTTTTAGACCTCGTTTGGGCCCTCAAATAAGCCCCGGAACCTAATTTTTAACTAGGCCGGACACTAGGTCTGAACAGGGCCAAAGCTAGTCAAGAACTATAAATAGAGCTAGAGAGCTCATTTTGGAGGTTAGCTTCTTGTATTTTGAGCTTGTATGAGAACTTTCTTGCAATAGAAGTGATTCCATTGTCTTACTCTCTTTGTTCTTACTGTGTGTGCGCGTGTGTGTGTATGTGTGTGCATGCTTGTGTGCTTCTCACTCACGCACTTGTGCTTCCACTTGCTCGTGGTCTTCATACCATCCTCATGTCTTCCCGGATTGACATTAAAGGAGGTGCTACTCATCACTGAGCTACACCAAATTTTGGCGCCGTTGCCGGGGATCGAGCTTTGAGGACGAGCGTGTGATGGTAAGACGTAGAGAGGACGCGTTGGAATGGTAAGTAGTAGGTAAATTTCTGATTTTTCTCCATCTCTATCTTCATCTTCACCTCCTTCTCCATCTCCACCTCCACCTCCTTCCCCACTACATATCCCCTCTTCCTTTTCTTTCCCTCATTTGTTGTGTGCGAGTTTGAGAGAGAGCGATCGTGAGTGCTTGTATTTGTGCGTTTTTTGCATGTTTCTTGCAGGTGGCAGCTCCATCATCATCTCCAGCAAGCTCAGCAGGTACAGAAATTGTCTGCACAGTTCCCGAGGCGTTGAGCTCGAGCTATCGCGACACTCCGAAAATCTCGACTTCTCACGATTCTGAGTGCACCACGGCATTGCGCAGGCCTAGAGCTCCTAGGAACCCTAGATAGAACAGGAAAATTCACCATATCCTGAGCTATCGCGACACCTCGTGAGCTATCGCGACACCCCAAGGTATCGCGACACCCCGTGAGCTATCGCGACACCCATAGGTATCGCGACACTCCAAGGTATCGCGACACTCCGAGCTATCGCGACACCCCAAGGTATCGCGACACTCCGAGCTATCGCGACACCCCAAGGTATCGCGACACTCCGAGCTATCGCGACACCCCAAGGTATCGCGACACTCCGAGCTATCGCGACACCCCAAGGTATCGCGACACTCCCAGCTATCGCGACACCCCAATGTATCGCGACACTCCGAGCTATCGCGACACCCCAAGGTATCGCGACACTCCGAGCTATCGCGACACCCCAAGGTATCGCGACACTCCGAGCTATCGCGACACCCCAAGGTATCGCGACACTCCCAGCTATCGCGACACCCCAAGGTATCGCGACACTCCGAGCTATCGCGACACCCCAAGGTATCGCGACACTCCGAGCTATCGCGACACCCCAAGGTATCGCGACACTCCGAGCTATCGCGACACTTCGAGGTATCGCGACACTCCCAGCTATCGCGACACCCCGACCCGACCTATCGCGATACCCGGCCATTAACGCATGAAAAATGAGAGTTAATTTTTGAGTGAATGAAAGGGTAGTTGAGCTTGAATTTTGACATATTGGTATAACTTAGAACCTTGGTAGGGGGCAAAAGGCATAGAAACCAGAGATAGGTGGGACTAAGTGATTCTCAGAGACAGGGGGTACAGTGAGCTACCCAAGGGGGTTAAAATTATTGAAGCGGGTCTTTCAAATACTTGTGGCAATAAAGCTATACTAACTGGTGAGTTTTTGCAGGAACTTTGTGGGCACTCAAGGCAATCAAAGCAAGCTAGCAAGGGTGAGTACCGGGCCTGGGAGAAGGCTTCCTGGGCTTGCATAGCTGCCGGGTCAACCAGCTGATTGAGGTTGGAAGATCTCATAACCCTCCTTTGTCAATTCCTAGCCTAGGCTAAGTACGACTTAGGTGTGGTAATTAACTAGGGCAACGTTAGGCACGAATTAAGTCCAAGAGAATTAATCAACCAAGTGCAAGAAAATAAATAGGTCTTAAGTGCGAAAACACTAAGGGACAAAAAGGTAAACGGGAATCGATCACTCATCAAGTGCGGAAATTCATTTAAGTACTCCTGACGACGCAATTTCAGACAAGACCATAAACATACTATTCAACTAAAAAGAACAAAGTGATTGGTGCAAAATCAGCCTACAACGAGAGTGTGCTTGGGTTCCAGGGGGTGAATAAATCAGGCTTATGAACCTTAGATCAGGCAGACACTTAGGCCGAGACAGACAAAGCCTCAGATCTTCTGAAGCTAGTGTCAATCACACTGCCAGGTCTTGGGCCCAGCAGTTGAGTGATTACCCATACACTGCCAGATCAGAAACAAGTGATTCTGAGATGTCCTATCACATGGAGAGATCAGTAGGTAGTTCAGGGTTGGCTTACCTAGAGAAGCCAGAAGGGCCTTATAAGACGCAATTGGAATATATCAGGACGAATCGTCTAGGTGCTCGCATCTACGAAGACGGACTGAGAAGATCGGTGGTCCAGATTAAGAACCCCGATCAAACCCATGGATTAGACCACCCGGTAGTCAAGTTTGAGAATGGAGCATACCTAGATAAAGAGGGGACTATGTATGTAGTCACCACTCTTCCTGATAGAACTGATGAGTTTGGAAATGTGATTGCGGAGACCGACATGGGTGACATAGAGCAAGGGAACTTAGAGAGAGAGCCAAGAACCCCCCGTGGTAAGTTTGTCTTGACCAGAATCATGACTCCTGAGTGGATTCCACAAGATAACAAAAGCATAGATCTGCTTTTAAATCGGGAAACCGATGAGGCTTTTTGGAGATATAGAACTTCTCAACCTCAGGAGGGGAATACCCTCACGATCTGCGAGTTTAAAGACCCTGATAGTCCAGGCCAAGTAACCTACCTAGACACTGCATCAGAGAGAATCTTCGTGGTCACTGAGCAGGGCAGACATGCCTACACTTGGAAGGGTGAATTTGTTTTTCCCCGACCAAGGTCTAATGTGTCCTTTGGTCATCAAGGAGCTGGGACCTCCCAAGCTCATGGCGCTCAAAGAGATAGAGGTAGAGACAAACCTGAGGTAAGTTTTGTCAACTCCTTGGGAAGAGAAAGAACGGGAACAGAAAGGAATAGAGTAGAACCTGAGAGACATAGAACCCCATGGAATCACCGGGACATTGATGAGTTTCCTTTGCCAAGGCCGAGAGAACACACTAGGACCCTACGACCAACCCAACTTGTGAAGTCCATGAAGAATTATTTCGATGGCACGGGAGACCCTTATGACCATGTGGCAGAATTTCGACAAGTGTTGAAAGCTGAACAAGTGGAGGACCTATTCACACAATATAATGCTTTCGGTCTGACCCTTAGGAACACTGCCCTTACGTGGTTCCAACCACTGAATGAGAGGCATTTCAGAAACATAGACCAACTCTTGGAGGCATTTATTGTGGAGTTTTCTAAGAGTGGAATCAGGCATAACACCTCCTCACTAATTCATAGCTTCAAACAAACACCTCAAGAGACGGTCAGACTAGCTGGAAGAAGATTTAGACAGTACCTGGAGAGATGTCCTATGCCGGAGTTACCCACACCAGCCAAACAAGTGGCCTTGTTCCTAGACGGATTATTGAGCACTAAGCTCAGGTCATATGTGTACCTGAAGGACCCTAGAACGATAGAGGAGTGCGTGCGCATGTGCATAGACATTGAGGACAATCTAGGTGAGGAGTTAGAACTATCAAAAATCTATAAGGATTTTGACAGCTCTAGTAAACCGACATCTAGTCAATCCACATCCATTGAGGAACTTGCAGAGAAGGTAGCCCAAAAACTAGGTGTCTCTAGCAAGCAAATTCCAAGATTTGCCCCAGTTAAGCGGTGTTACAATTGTGGCGGTGAACATATGGCAAGTGTATGCCCCATTATGGCCCAACCTCAGGTGAATCCTAGTAGCCAGTACTGCACCATAGAGCGCAGGTACACCAATCACACGGCACAAGACTGCCCATATAACAAACAAACTGTTAGGCAAAATTATCCTCAGCCATATCCACAACATGGTAGGTACCAGAATCAGTACCCATCACCACAATACAACAGACCACAACAAACTTATCAGCCACCTTATCAAGGGCAGCAGAGACCTCAACCAGTCCTAGTGCAGCAACCCCCTGCTCCAACCAATGTGATCCCAGTGAAATATGCATCTATTGAAGAAAATCCTAATAGAGCCATAGTTCCAGTCACCCCATTGCTATCAGACAGTGATCCAAGTGACCATAGTTTTGACTCCACACATATTGATAGCCCACAGGCTTACTACATGCAGTCACCTGAGCATAACGAGTCATACTACTATGAGGACCCAAGTGAAAATAGTGGGGAACCGGAGTATTCTAACGTCATGTACACAAACCCCAACTCTAGACCTCAACCTAGGCAGATACGACCTCCATTTCCTAGAGGACCATGCTTCAGATGTCAGGGAGATCACCTTTTACGTGATTGTCCACTGCCTGCCCCCACACAGCCTCAACCAATAACCATTCAGGGCTTCTGTCAAGACTGCGGGAAAGAACATCTCCTACGAGATTGCCCAAAGAACCCTAATAACATGCCTAAAATCACTCCTATCAATGTTGTTGGGTTAGTTGTAGACTCCACAGGGAGTGTGACTTCCACTGCACCTGTGCAGGTGATCACAAGAGCCCAGGCACTTCAACGACACCAAGATGTTGTTCAGGAAAAGAGCCCCGAGGTGAGTGCAACAGAGAGCATACCCAAAAAGAGGACTAGCGCCTGGAGGGATAGTCGTGAAAGAATGAAGAGACAATGGGCAAAAAAGATAAATGAACTTGAAGAAAGCGTGAGGGAAACCAAGGCAAAAATCACAGAAATCACAGCTCAACCGCACTCCCACACACTTCCACCACTACCATCCCCATCACCCTCCATTTCTCCACCCTCTAACACACCCCTCGTAACCCACCCACCACCCCGAGTAGGATCAGTATTAGCTGACCCCACTCCTGAAGGCTTGGACATGATGTTTAAAGCCTACCAGGCTCGACTTCAAGAAGGGCCAACAGCTGTAAACCTAGACAGAAGTTACCCTAGAGCCGACTTAGAGATTGAACGGATGAAGATGTGCATGAAACTGGTAGAACAAGCTCAAGCTATACTTGAGACTAGCCAAAAGTTCAATCAGACGAACTCTGTCAAGCCGGATTTGCATTTCCAAGGCTTACTAGAAAGATTAGAGCAGTTGGTAAACAAATCACAAGTTTCTTTACCTCCTCAGGCTCAACCAGTTATTGAAAGAGGAAGCTCACCACACCTGGTAGCTTATGTTCCTAATTCTACGGATGCTGGAATACCTCCTTCAATACAACAGTATTCTCCAGAGTTCTTGCGGGAAATACAAGAAGAGAAATGGGCCAAAGAGAAGGGTGATTCCCCTCCCATTTCGGAGATTGATGATCTTCGTGATCAATTTCCCCAAGACATTCCCTCTATCTATGGGGATCAAGCAGAGCAACAAGAGGATGAGAGATTAGATTTTGAACCTAACTCTTTACGAGAGTTGCCTCAGTTCACAGGCCCCTGGGAATCTGAATCTCTCCAGATCAGAGCTCCCACGATATTGGTAAGAAATGAAGACTCAGTGATTCCCAGGAACACTGATGTTGTGAAGAACACTAAGGTTCAATGTCACCTCACGGTAGAGGAACTCCTCAAGGCAAGACCGGAGCTCTGGAATCATGTGAAGGATCAGGTCCCAGAACTTGATTCCAATGCACCAAAATTAAGCGCTAAACAAAAGGTACCCGAGGTACCTCTCGACAAGATAGGAGACATGAGTGAAGGTGAAGAAGGTAACACTTATCTTCCGATCACCTATCAAGGTTACACAACCAAAGCAATTGTGGATTCCGGTGCGGGTGTTGCTATTGCGACTACCTCCCTGTGGAAGCGATGGGGCAAACCCACCTTAAGACCAACGAGAATGAAACTTCAAATGGCAGATGGTCATTTTGAAAGACCTCTCGGATTGCTTGAAGGGATAACTCTAACCACTTGTGGCGTAGAGTTTGAACATACGTTTGCCATATGCGACTTTGAGAAGAATAATGTTTACGAGATGATCCTAGGAAGACCCTTCCTACGACAATTACAAATAGTACAAGATTGGGGAACCAACTCCTTGTACTTACAGCACTTAGGGGTCACCACCAAGGTCAATCTGAAGGATCACACCTTCAGAGATGTACCACCCCTACAGTGGAATCCTATCCACAAAGCGAAAGAAGACTCTATCTCCGTGCATTCTGGAAGTTCACCTGAACCATCCTGGTTGCATGAAGATACTCACTTGTGGATGTGCAAGGTCGCGGAGGAAGAGGAAAAGCGCCGAAAAGCGAGAGAAGAAGGAACTCCCCCAGGAGATAGACCAATAAAAGACCCAGCCTATACTCCGATGATATTTCCTGATGAGGAATTTGAGCCTCATGGTTGGGCAGAAATCTTAGCTACCATGGACATTGCGGTCAACGAGGAACAATGGACACCCCATTGCGATGAGGAGGGTTATGATATTTCAGTGTTCATGTGTCAGCCCTTGTTGGAAGAGTGTGATCCTAGTGAGTTCATAGGAGAAGAAGAGAATTACGATGATCTAGAATCCATTGTGATGGATACATACTTTGACTCAGAGGAACACTACTTAGAAGACCTAGGGGTGTTAACCCAAAAGGAAGAAGAACCCCTTGCGAGTATTAAAACGATAAGTGCAAAGAAAGGAAGTGAAGGAGGTCAAAAGAAAAAGAAAAGGAAAGTAGTGAGACAAGAAGAGGAAGAATCATTGTTTGAAGTACCAGAAAATTTCAAGAAATATGAAGTGGAAGACCGAAAAATCTTAGTACGAATGCCTAAGAGAGAGGCCATGATAGGAGAAGCATATGACAATAAAGAGAAGACTAAAATTGTAGTGACTATTGAAGAGAACGAAGAGCGATGTACGTACATAGGAGACGACCTAAGTGCAGATGAAGAAGTAGAGCTTGTAGCTCTATTAAGGGAATATAGGGATGTGTTCGCATGGCATTATAGAGACTTGAAAGGAGTAGATCCAGAGATTTGCTCTCACACGATTCCGATGATTGCTGATGCTAAGCCCACCAAACAAAAACCCTACACATACAATGACAACTATGCGGCCAAAATAAAAGAGGAAATTGACAGGCTGATTGAAGCCGGATTCATCTATGAGATTGAGCACACTGAATGGGTGTCCCCTATTGTAGTGGTGCCCAAGAAGAATGGGAAATTGCGAGTGTGCATTAACCTTAAAAAAGTTAATGCCGCTACGATTAGAGATAGTTATCCACTTCCCATCACCGAACATCTTTTGGAGCGTGTTGCAGGCAAGGAAGTTTACAGCTTCCTTGATGGATTTTCAGGTTACAACCAAGTAACCATTGCCCCCGAAGATCAACACAAAACGGCCTTTGCCACAGAATGGGGAATCTTTGCATTCCGTGTGATGCCATTTGGGCTCACCAATGCACCCGCAACATTCCAAAGACTCATGTGTCATGTCTTCAAAGAGTTCTTGCGAAAGAGCTTAGAAGTATATGTGGATGATTTGTGCGCTCATTCCCAAGAGAGAAGTTACCACATCCCTGAACTCAGGCAAATCTTCAACAAGTGTAGAGATTATCGAGTGTGTCTGAATCCAGAAAAGTGTGTGTTTATGGTACGCCAAGGTAAGATCTTAGGTCACATTGTTTCGAAGAATGGAATATCAACAGACGAAGACAAGGTAAGAGCAATAGCAGAGTTGGCCAGACCAAGAAATGTGAAAGAGGTACAAGCCTTTATGGGCCATTGTGGGTATTACCGTAGATTTATCCACATGTATGCCATCATAGCTAAACCTCTTTATGGGCTGTTGACGAATTTTGAATGGAACGAGGAATGCGAGACTTCCTTCAATGAGCTGAAGAGACGTTTGTGCACAGCACCAATATTGACTACTCCGGATTGGAGCAAACCCTTTCATGTCCATGTAGATGCCTCCAATCATGCAATAGGATGTGTGCTAGCACAACCCACAGGTGAAGGAAATCTAGATTTGCCGATAGCATATGCTAGTAGGCAATTAAATGCAGCTGAACGAAATTACACCACAACGGAGAGAGAAGGCTTGGGCATGATATATGCTGTGAAGAAGTTTAGACACTATCTATTGGCCAATAAGTTCAAGTTTTTCACTGATCATCAAGCGCTACTATATTTGGTCAATAAACCTTGCAATACAGGTCGCTTAGTAAGATGGTTTCTCTTACTAATGGAATACGACTTTGAAGTTGTTGTCAGGAAAGGTAGAACCCATCTTAGGGCAGACCATCTTTCTCGCATCACTTCAGGAGAGCCACCGCAAGGAGTGTCTGACGAATTGCCCGATGCTTATCTGTTCAATTTAGAAGTTGTTCCTAAATGGGCAAACAAGCTGGTACCAATCCTAACCTTCGGGCCTGCAAATAAGAATGTGAAAACCAGCAAAGAGGAAGTTGTAAAATCATTAAAGTATCAAATCTTGGCTGGAAGTATGTACAAGCAAGATACAGAAGGAGTATTAGCCTGTTGTGTCGAGGAGGATGAACATGCTAGTTGGCTGCAACAAGCCCATGAAGGACTGCTAGGGAATCACTACTCTAAACAGCGAACATTGCAGAATCTAAAGCGCTTAGGAGTGTATTGGCCGAGCATGGACAAAGAAATACAAGAGTGGATCCACAATTGTCCAGTATGCCAGAAGAGACCCCCAGTGGAGCATGCCACTCTTTATCACGTGTCATCAATCCCCGATTGGAGTGCTCCATTGGTCGAGTTCATGAGATCGGGAACATTACCCAATCAGGCTAGTCTTGCAAGAAAACGGAGCATGGAGCAAGAGGCTCAAGACTATGCCTTAGTAGGGGATAACCTATATAGAAGAGGCAAGGATGGTTACCTAAGACTGTGCGTACATGAATCAGACTACCTGAAAGTCTTAGAAACAGCACACAGCGGTGTTGCAGGTGGACACTTTGGGCCTGACAGAGTAATTAAGACCATTCTATTCTCAGGACTGTGGTGGCCCACTCTTCATATGGATGCACATACTTATGTGAAGAGTTGCGACACATGCCAACGTGCCCAATATCCGACAAGAAAAGATGAAATGCCCTTGAGGCCAATGATGGGAGGTCGTGCATTTTCAAAGTGGGGTATAGACTTTGTAGGTCCCATCAACCCCCCAGCTAGGAACTCCCATGCAGAATACATTATTGTAGCCACTGATTACCTTACAAAGTGGGTGGAAGTAAAAGCCACGACAAAGAATGATGCTCAAACGACGGCTAAGTTCTTATTCGAAAATATATTCACTAGATATGGGTTACCCATAGAGTTGGTTAGTGATAGAGGTACGCACTTCTTGAATGAGGTCATTGAAAATCTCCTTCAAGAATTCATGGTGGTACATAAGAAGTCTGCACCCTATCACCCACAAGCTAACGGACAAGCCGAGAGCACGAATAAGATCCTGTGTAATGTATTGACGAAACTGGTCAATAATAAACGCTCTGATTGGGACAAACAACTTCACCATGCTGTTTGGGCATACCGAGTTGCCTACAAAACGGTACTCAATGCCACCCCATTTCAGATGGTCTTCGGACAGAATGCAGTGTTACCACTAGATTTCCTAATCCCAGCGTTAAGAATAGCACAAGAGCATGAGTGGAATGGACATGAGTTGTCCTCTAGGATCTTGGATCTAGAGCGTTTAGGTGAAACAAGGCTACGAGCAGCAGCAGGTATCTACGCTGCAAAGAAACGGCAAAAGGCATACTTTGATGCCCATGTGAAGGATAAGGGCTTGAGAGCAAGAGATCTAGTGTTAGTCTACACATTGAAACAACACGCAAGGAAGCTAGAAAAGAGAGGCTACGGACCTATGATCATTAATAGGATCTCCACGAGCGGAGCTGTACAACTAGCCACTTTGAAGGGGGACGTCCTCCCAAACTATATTAGCGGGTGCAGAGTCAAGCTGTATCAAGAACCCCTCACGGAGGAGATGCTAAGCCGACTCAATACTGCTAAACAACGTAAAGAGGAGGAGAAACGAATTCGAGAAGAAGCACAGGCAGAGGCCTTAGAGCGTATCCGACGAATGAAGCTGAGGAGACAAGGAAGGGACCAGACTATGACGGACACTCAAGAGTCTCCAGGCTATCACATGGCCATGTGTGAGGCTTCAGGTGAACGTATCCATAAGATAGTGGACCGACGACCTTTTGTGACCCTAGAAATAGGACAAAGAGACAGCACAACAAGTGTGAGGGCTTTAATTGATTCAGGAGCAGCCACAAGTGCAGTTCGGCTTTCTTATTGCCAGCAGCTGCAATTGGAGGTAAAACCCATAGAAGCCTATCTGATAGGATTAGGAGGTGTTGAAACCCCCTGCATGGGAGAGGTGGATCTTCCCCTCTACATACAAGAGGTCCTCATGCCAGTAAAAGTGCTAGTGTGTGAAGACGAGGATCTGACCGAACCGCTTATCTTGGGCCAAGACTGGATCTATGATCACGCAGTCAACCTGAACCTAAGAAGTGGACTTCTTCAGGCTTGGGTAGGCCAGAGTCGTCTCATGATTGAATTAGAAAATCAAGCACTCAAACCAATAGAACAGGCAACAACTCCTGGTCCCTCCAGGAATCCACACGAAGATAACCACGTTGTGCTTGTCCAAACTTCTATGGTGCAGAGGAATGTCAATCTTACTGAAGGTTCAGGAGCCAAGAAGGAGTTCCTAATTGATCCAAAGAAGATTCTAAACGAACGGACCGAACATCACTCTATACGAAGGAGACCGCTGATCAAGAGGAAGGAGCGCCAACCCGCGCAACATGGAGCATCTCGTGGCGTGAAGCAGATCTGGAGACGCAAGGATGGGAGACCCACAGCTCCAATCGCAGATTCTCAAGGAGACAAGAAACGAGCCTCACAATCAAGGAACAAAGCTAAGAAGCCCCCTAGGATAACCCCTAGGCACACCATCTCTATTTGGGTTCCTAAGCGGTCAATGAAGGCCATCCCTAATGCTAGACAGATATGGGTGCCCAAGGCTAGCTTACAAGCCCAAATTACTTCAACTACAGGCACAAGGATGAAGCAGCTCTCACAAGCACTCTTGGCCTACAACTCAGGAAGTGACAAGATACCTACACCTCTCACTGTCCACACTCCCATCAACCCCAGGAATGTCTGGAAATGGGTACCCACAAGGTCCCAACCACATCACACACTCAGACCAAAATCTTCACCTGTCCTTAGCTCTAAGAGCTACGACTCCTGTATCAAAGTGTGGAGAATTAAACTGTGTACTAAACCCCCTGACCTTATTCTGTAAATCCGTCCACACTAACACAGAAGCATTTCGAGTCCATTGCATAACCAAAGTATGCATCTAGGATGACACTGACCTTTAATCACCACTCACACATATCATAAACACCTCACCACTAACCACTGACCTCCGGGATTGTCATGTTAGTATTGTGAAGGGAACACCATTACATCTTGTTTCCCATGCAACACTAATGTGCCTTTCGTCTTCCAGCAGATAAGCGACCTACTCTCATGGCAACCGCGGCAGGCACAAGCTCTCAGGCAGGATCTGGTGCCCCTATCAATTGGGATGCCATGCCAGTGGAAGCTCCTCCAACAGCTAGGCCTGAAGAATTCTTGAATGTGCGAAGGATTCCTATTCCAGATCCACCCAGTGGACTAACCGAAAGAGTAAAAGGGCACTCCCATTGGTTCAATGAAATGCCAGGGGATTTGGGAGACGCGGACCACATCTGGGAGTCCAAGATGGAGTGTGGAGGGGTTTGGTGGACCTTCCAATTCTTTTCAAGAGAATTTGAGACCTTACAAAATGCAGCTCCCCTTCAAGAGATCTGGCGAAAGGCAGGACTGCAAACTTACTTCAGTGCAGCTCTACCAAAACCTGACTTCCTCAGGTGTTACTACTTGATTGCTACGATGAAACCTACCGGGGATAAAGATCATTCAGGCACATTCTGGGTGCCCTCCTTATCTAATCTGGAGGAGATGAGGAAGTTTGAACTCAATGTAACATTAATCAGGGAAGCCCTTCAAATGTATGGCACTCATGTGCCTTCATATCGCGACCCCCTGATACCAGAATCAATGAAAAGCAATAGAGTCAAGAAGCTCAAAGACATGTGCGCCCTCACCCCCAACATCGCCATACCCCTGCGGATGTGCCTCCAGCACTTCGCATTTCCAGCTCAGGACCGTTTCACTCAGCCTCACAAGAAGATATGGTACGGACTGTATTTAGCAGAGACCGGAAGCTTGCCCATTAAGATGCCAGTATGGATCTTAGATCAGGTATATGAGGCAGGCAAGCGGGGGGTGAGGAAGCCCACTCTACATGGTTGCTGTGCGTTGACTAGAATCATCTACAGATGTCTGGCGTATGATGTGCCAGTTGCTCGAGCCCTAAAGTATGCACATCTGGAGTTGTTTAAAGGGCGAAAGTCAGGGAGTCAGCCTGCAAAAAGAATGCGTGGATCCCTTTCACAAGTCCTGATCCCTCCAGCAACCACTACCGAAGTCTCCACTAGAGAGGAAGCCCCGGTGGCACCAATCACAATCCATCTCCAGGAGTCTCAACCAAGAGAGGTGGTACAGCCCACTCCCTCTGCCCCTCCACTACCTACCGAGGCAGAATTTGCAGCGATGGCCACTTTCACCGAAGACCCAAATTTTGATTTTGAAACATTTCTGCAGACGGCTCATCTATCAGACAGTGAAGATTGCCCTGACAATGTCGATCCGGGGACATCAACCCAAAGAGAACATGCACGAGGCGAGACAAGCAGCGTACAGGAGCTAGGAGTGACGCAACCTCCTCAAAGACTAAACACACAAGCTCAGGAGCAGGCACCAAGGAATAACCCAGAAGAGAGTGAAGACGAAGCCCCTGCATATACGGCACAGCTCAAACGATTATACCAGACAATCAAGCAGGTACAAAGACGCCATAAAATGTCAGAAGAAGCAAATAGGGCCCTAGTAAACCAGATGTTACAGTCAGAGCATATCGACCCCCAGTTTGTAGAATCACTAAATCTGTTGGCGGACACTTGTGGCATCAGTGAAGCAATGAGAACCATGGTCTATCAAGAGAACCCTGCTTATGATCAAAGAAGAATTGATACACGGCCGCGACAAGGAAAGATGATTCAGATGGAAGTATCTACCGCGTTAGCTACGTCCACATCAGAAGATGTGCACATGATTAGCCCTAGGCACAATGATGAACTGGAGGAAATTACGCATGCCCCATCTCCCCCATCATCTCTTATCCCACCCTCAGAGCCTCTCTCCACGTGTCTTTCTACACAACCATTCTCCTCCCATAGTGAGACCCTTGTACACAACCCCATTTCCACTCTCCTGCCTTCACCCTCATCCATCTCTGTCACTCAAGTTTTTGAACCTCAATTAGGTCACCCTTCCTTCCCCCATGCCGTTGGACAACCATCTGTCACTAGTCAGACTCTTCCCATCTCTTTGCTCTCCATCCCTCCATTTCCTCCCCCCCAAACTCTACCTACCCCGTCCCTTGTAACTGCCTCAAGCACCACACTAACCACCCAACCCTCCTTCTGGACCTACCTTGTAAACATTCTTCAACAGGTTGAGGAACATAAGAATAAGTCCCATCCCCAAATTCACTCCCCCACATTCACGGCCACCACTGTCACACCACCCACCGTCCCGGTGTTCACATTTCACGAATCACACTCACTCATGTCCGATCCCATGGACATCTCACCATCCGCTGGATCACCCACCACTACTGTTCTCACAACACCGTCACAGATTATTACACTCACATCACCACTTCCACACACGGTAGGCACAACATCCACTTTTCCCATTCCCATCTCCCAACCCCCTGCATCTTCCACCTCATTTAGTCTTGCACTCGACACGATGCTCGAAGCTGCCACTCAACTTAAGCACGAATATACATTATTGGAAGAAAATAACAAAGGGCTTTGCACCCTCACAGCAACACTCCAAGAGCGTGTCAATGCTTTGGAGTTCATTCATACGGAGTCACAAAGCAAGATATCCGCCCTCGAACAGGCAAATGCGCAACTCAAAGCGGAGCATATGGAAGAGAGCAAAGCCATGGAGGAACAGCTGCGCGATCAAATGGGCCGCAATGCACGGCTTCAACGAAACATGGCTTTGCTACGACGACATCTGGCAGCAGCGCAAGAAGAGAATAGACGGCTTCAACAACAAAACCAAGAGAACCTCGAGGCTGCCATGGAAAACACCTCGGGAGCACCCATAGACCCGGTCAAATTTCAAGCGGTCCCATCAGAAAGCATACAACAAATATTGGAAACGTATGCCAATCTGTTAGAAGCACATGATCAGCTTGCCGACCAGCTAAAGGACTTACAGAGACCCCAAGAGTCTACACCACACCGACAGGAACATAAAGAAATGACAGACGCTGCTACTTCAACCGAACCTGAACATTCAACGCCCAACGACGTGCTGGAGTTACGGCAGCAGATCGCAGAATTAAAACTGAAGTTAATGCAGTACGAACGACCCCCTTCCCCACCAGAGCAACCGTCAGAAGAAGAAGCAGTTACCATCCCAGTGGAGGAAGCATTCGACGACGCCTACGAGCCTCAACCACTCCCAGGAGGACGCGTAACAGAAGAAGGTCAAGATACCTATGAGGAACCCCCATCGGCATGGATGAAACAAGTAGAGGAGATGGGGCAAACTCATCAGGAGCGGATATCCACTCAGATGCTGGCAATGAAGGCCATTGAGGACACCATCCTTCACTCAGAATACTTCAGGCACATCGCCCCTAGACGCCTTATCACTAGTTCAGAACTGCAATACAAGCCCTATTTTGTATTGTTGGCCGACTACAATGCAGAAATCAAAAGGGTCACCAACAAGTGCCCAACATTTGCCACACAGTTCGAACCAGAAGACATACCAGAAGCGGCGCGAAAAGGAGCCATATTCCAACCAACGTGGAGGCAAAAGTTACTCGAAACCTACCCAGAAATGCTTCGAACATGGGATCATGCCCCCATGCATTTGAAGTACAATCCGTGTTTTGGGCCAGTGCAAAGACGCAGATCATGGAAAGCTTTTGCCATCAAGGTTCAGAATAACGCAAACTGTAAAGAATGGCTCAATTACCCCGCTATCGCCCCCCCAACCGGTACTCCTACAGTGTCATACATGATTGCAACCATCAGACATTGGATACCACGCCTCCACCCTATGCCAGATGTCGCTGCCCAGATGATGCTCAAGATCCTCGACATGATGCAGGTCGTACTCAAAACTTTTCGCAATGTATGCCGTATTCAACCTCCTATTCCCGGGTTTATCAATGGTAACTACGACCTGCTGTATGATATGAGCACAACCCCGAGCATACGAGTGGCTTACGCATGGCATGCACGCATAAGATATCTCCCTGCCTGCTACAAGCAAACATTTGACGACATGTTCACCACGGGGTTTTGGGAAGCACATTCAGAGGTATTTGCGCCACGGCCTACGCATCTACTCCATCTCTTTGCATGCGAGCAAACGATGCATTCCGAGCTTTACACGATGCCACAACCTGACATGCCTGGTACAGTGGATTGGGAGGTCTTGCAACGAGATCTAATCAGAGGTTTAAAAATCAAAGAACAAGAATTGGCAACCGACCTCCTACAAAAATACATTGATCAAACGGCGGAAAAGAGGTCTGTCAGAGGCGACAGACCCTAGGGGGGGGAGAGTGTTGACAGGATGCGGGAAGAAGCAAGTATGGACACACATGGAGATCTAGCACTGAGGCAACCCTCATTTTTTTCAAAAACCCCCACATCATTCTAAAGTGATTCTCATCACTACGAACCCTTGTAAATATCATTTCACCTTTTTGTAGCTCCATTTTGTACAAGCCGAGGAGTCCTCGAGCTTGGGGAGCCTTAGATGTAGTTGCCTGTCAATTTTCATAATTTTTAGACCTCGTTTGGGCCCTCAAATAAGCCCCGGAACCTAATTTTTAACTAGGCCGGACACTAGGTCTGAACAGGGCCAAAGCTAGTCAAGAACTATAAATAGAGCTAGAGAGCTCATTTTGGAGCTTAGCTTCTTGTATTTTGAGCTTGTATGAGAACTTTCTTGCAATAGAAGTGATTCCATTGTCTTACTCTCTTTGTTCTTACTGTGTGTGCGCGTGTGTGTGTATGTGTGTGCATGCTTGTGTGCTTCTCACTCACGCACTTGTGCTTCCACTTGCTCGTGGTCTTCATACCATCCTCATGTCTTCCCGGATTGACATTAAAGGAGGTGCTACTCATCACTGAGCTACACTCTGATACCGATTGTTGGAGTTAGACGTCTGCAGAAGCACGCGAAGAGCACAAGGAAGAAGAAGAAGCTTGGAGCACAACACACAATACTGAATGTATTACTAGAGAATGTACAAAGATAAGTAGCCCATTAGGGCAATAGGCGTATATACAAGCCGGGGGAAAAAAAACCTCCTAAAGAGGGAAAAAAGTGCCCCGGCGGTCCTAGAGTGTTCACACACATCACTACCTAAATATATCAACATAGTGCATGCTTGATGATCCAATAACTCCCCCTCAAGCTAAGTATGCTTGGGTCTTCAATCTTTGGTAGAGTATATACCTACTATTGCTTTGAATCAGCAAAGTTGGATTCCATCAAGTGCCTTTGTCATTATATCTGCTCTTTGCTTTTCAGTTGGAACAAAATTTATGTCAAGCTCTTTTGTCATGAGCTTCTCCATAATTAACCTCTATGTTTTTGGTTCTTGCATGAAAGATAGGGTTTGCTGCTAGGTGCATAGAGCTTAGATTGTGTCCAAATATGTGCGGTTTGGAACGCACAAGTCCCAAATTTGAGTACAATGCTCTTAACCATATTTCCTCTTGAGTTGCTATGGTCAAAACTCTATACTCTGCTTCAGTTTCAGATAAAGTAATTGTTGGTCGCTTCTTGGAACTCCATGGCATCATTTCAAGGGTACCTAGGGAGCTCAAGATTTGATCACCAAGGCTAAAGGGATAAAAGAGCAAACCATTGAGAACAATGATCAACCAAGGGGGGAAGAATGTAATAAAGTGATAGGTAGGATATGGTTGAACCACACCCTTGATAGACAAGATGCTATTGAACCACAACCTAAGAGGGAGGATTAGAAATTAATCCTCAACCATGGATTTTAAGGCAAGTGCTTAGCCCATCACACTCCTAACCAAGAGGTTGTGAGTTCGAATCTCCTATAGCTCATTAAATTGGTATTAGATCCTAAGAGGTAGGCTTGTGAAAGATGGATTGACCCAATGGACTCTAAAAAAGGCACTTGGGTACTCTATCATGTGAAAAGGTAATAAGGGAGAAGGTGGCGCTTTGAGAATTGTGCCCAACAAAGGTTGGAGTGTATCTCTCAATTCGTAGGTTGTATTGAGGCATGATAGCTACTGTTGGAAAGCTCTTGGAAAAAAGTTCAAATATATTGAGATAGATAGGGAATCAAAAGCCTTCAGACACCTTGGTTGGCACTTGATTTAGGGTTTAAGATATTGAACTTGGGTGATAACGAGGTTCAAGATACTAAGGTTGAGAACAGAGTTCAAGACACCAAGGTTGCAAAAAAAGGTTCAAGAAACTATGTGAGGTTGAGGAAATAAATCGAAGGATCCTAGGGAATTCAAGCGCGGATCCGCGAGGCTAGAGGGATAAATGAGTAGATCATAGAGGAAAATGATCAACCAAGGGGGAAAGAATGTAATAAAGTGATAGGTAGGAGATGGTTGAACAACACCCTTGAAAGGTAGGAGATGGTTGAACTATGCCCTAAGAGGGAGGATTAGGAAGTAATCCTCAACCATGGCTTTTGGGGCAAGTGGTTAGCCCATCACACTCGTAACCAAGAGGTTGTGAGTTTAAATATCGTAAGTAGACTTGAAACTAAACTAAGTTTAAGTACAATTGAACATTTCGAGATGGATGGACAGATAAAGAAAATCAATCAAATTTTGGAAGACATAATCAGAGCTTATGTTACTTCCAAATAGACTTACTGGGAGGATTACCTTCCTTTGGTTGAGTTTTCTTCTAACAGTGCCAAGAATTCATCAAATAAATTTCATCCATTCGTGTTGATGTATGGGCTCCAACCGAGGTCTCCTTATGCACTAGGCCTTCAAGATGAATGAGTAAAAGTAGCTCAAGAATTATTTCAAGACATTAGCTTTAAGCTCAAGTGAGCTAAATAAAACTTTAAGAGAACTCAAGATCAAGCAAAATCTTATGCCAATCCTAAGCAAAGAGAAGTTTCTTTCCAAGTTAGAGATCAAGTTTATCTTCGAGTCCGTGAAAGGTTGGAAAGTTTAGGATAAAAAAATGCACCTAGTTGTCACCTAGATATTGCAATACAATTTTAATCACCAAAAAATTTGGGGTATGGGCTTATGAATTACAACTTCCATAAGAAAGTTGGATTCATCCAATGTTCCATGTTAGCCAACTTAGAAAAAGTATGAGAGATTTCAATAATCTGGTTGGTCAATAGATTATCCTTCGACTTCCAATAAGTGAAACAACTCCTCATGAACCTGAAAAGATACTTCCCATCTAAGACAAACATACATGAAATCATTTGTAAGAAGAGTGCTTAGTAAAATGTAAGGATCGAATTGTGGAAGACTCTACTTGGGAAAAAGTTTCCATAATCCAACAAAGGTTTCCAACTTTTTATTTGAAGTTGGTAAACAACATTAAAGGTTTTCTACTTTCAATTTCTAAGTGGATAACCAACTAAATGAATTCTTAAAATGTTCTTCCAGCTTTAGAACATGAGGCTCGAGGGATGCCTAGAGTATTTATATAGCTCTACTTTTGAGGATGAAAATGTTTTGCAATGGGGAAAGAATGTAATAAAGTGATAGGTAGGAGATGGTTGAACTACACCCTAAAAGGAAAAAATTAGGAAGTAATCCTCAACCATGGCTTTTGGGGCATGTTTAGCCCATCACACTCCTAGCTGGGAGGTTGTGAGTTCAAATCTCCTATAGATGATTACAATATTCTCACACACACACATGCTTACCACATACATATCTATGATTGCATTTCTATGTATATGTATGAATGCATGTAGGCATATCTGTATGTATGTATGAATATATACTCAAGGTTTCCAATGATCAAACCTCTAGGTTGAGGCTCAGCTTCACAAACTGCATTTAGATAGGAATTATGTTTCATAAAAATTAATGATCATCTTGGAAATTTTTCCATCTTGCAAAATAGTGATATTATCATATGGGAACACTTCTATATACTCAAGATTTCTTGTGTTCAAACCTCTAGGTTGAGGCTGAGCTTCAAAAAGTGCATTTAGATACGAATTATGTTTTATAAAAATTAATGATCATCTTGGAAATTTTTCCATATTCCAAAATAGTGATATTTTCTTGTGGGAACACTTATTCATTGTTTCATCCTTTTAGACCTTTGCTAAAGGAAATAAGTTTTTGTGGCTCACTATTTAACCCTCACTCTTTTGTCCTCCCTTGGCTCCTAAAGAAATTATGTTTGGTTCTTGGCTCACAATCGTAATCCTCTTCTATGAATTGTTGGATAGGGGTAGTCAAGGCTACTTATTAGGTCCTTCATAGAAGGTAGAAAGAAATCTAAATAGTCAAGGATCTTATATCTTCAACTAAAAGTCAACAAAGGCCAAGGACATCTATAAAGGGCCTTCTCAAGACCAAGAGAATTAATGCTAAGATATGAAGAGAAAATCAAGGGAAAGAATCTACAACTTCTCTTCAAAGAATGTTGGGTTGGCAAAGTGGATAAACTATCAAAGTAAATGTGCACTCTCTTTAAGAAAATTCAAGTAGAGATTTTCTCCCGTGAATGATCAACAAAAATGGCTATGAATGCTCCATTGAGGAAGGATATCATGACTTTATTTTTAAATAACTTTTAGAGCTTCTCGAGGTTTCCTCCATACTAGCCTCTACAAGGCATGATTGCATGGCCTACATTTTGAAAAATAGAACTAAAAATATCCCACAAAAGATTGCTCTTATGCTTGACAATTTGTTCACCAATAGTGACATGAAGGAGGATATTGATGTTCTTCCTTAATGGAAGATCTCACTCTTCATGCCCTTCATCATATATTTCCTTGCTTCATGAGGACTAAACAACCATGAACTCATGCAGATGGAAAGAGCTTCCAAAAGCTTTCTCTAGATGGAGGATCCCAACTCGTAGGGGTGTCTAAGACTAGGTGAACCATTCGCTCTATCCTTAAGGATAATGATGCACTGGGCGTTCTTGGTGTTAAGACATTGGCTAAAAAGCTTTCTTCCAAATGGTTGTTCAAGGAATAGAGTAACACTATTGAATCTTGGTGGTAGCTAATATTCAAAAATAGCCAAAGATTAATGCTTTATGGATCTCCAAAATGGAACATTTTTTATTGGATCACACTTCTTTACTTCCACATTTCCATTATCCCCAAAGGTTCGTGCCCTCTCATCTCTTTTTGTAGCTTGGAATTATTTGAAACCTGATTTTTAGGTCAATAGTACTAACTACAAATAGGTAGTTGGCATCATACATAATGAGTGCCCTATGGCTAGCATAAAGGGGGCCAACAAAGACAAGAAGCTCTACGCCAAAACCATTTGCAAGTGGGATCAAGCTTGACGACTTCGATCGAATAATTGGATTACATGATTATCATTTGTATATGTTGAGACACAAATTCTTGGGATTATTTGTAGATTTTCCTACTCCTTCGGCAAGATGCTCTAAATTCGAGGTGGCTTAAGTGGAGCAACAATGAAAAAATTGAAGATACTTGTAGATTCAATATAATTCTAGCAAGGTATGAGATTCTCGACAAAAATAGCTCTGCAATTTGACTTGGATCAAATGGGAATTTAAGTACAAAGTTTTGTGGCACCATTCAAAAAGTATAAGAAAGTGTTCCTTCTTTGACAAATTTGCATTAGAGTATTTGGACCAATGCAAAACCCAAAAGAAAATTGTAGTTCCCCTCCATAGCGTGAGAATGCATAAACATTAAAGGTAGCTATCACCTCTTCTACTCCTTCACAAAGAATCCTTATGCTATATCAACTCATCAACTAGAATCAAGTTCTACTTCGAGAGGCTATTGGTTGCACCTCAACACTCTTGATTGTCTTCCAAGGAGAAGCACTCTAGAAAATTTTATAAGAAAGGTATGTTGATAGGTTTGGTAGTTCTTCCAAATAGTGGTACATAAAGAAATCCCTAGAATGCCTCTTTAGAAGAATTAGGAACTCGAGAACCTTTCCCCCCTTTAAGCACCATAGAGTGTTTGCGTTGGAAAATAGTATCCTAAATGAATTCCTCGTAAAGGGGATGAAAGTTTTATTAGTGTTCTTTAGTCCTTTTCTGTAACCTTCTTGTTGAATTCTTATTTTTTAATTGAAGTTGTGTTACTTCAAGAAATCAAATAACTTATTTTGAGTCATAGAAGGAAAATAAATTGACCAGGACTTGATATAAAAGTCAACAAAGGACAAGAGCATTTGCAAAAGGGTCTTCTCAAGATCAACAGCATGCTCAAATTTGAAGATCAAATCAAGAGAGAGAAGCTACAACTTTTCTTTGAAGATTTTTGGGCTGGCAAAGTGGATAAACTATCCAAGAAAATGTGCACTCCATCTAAGAAATTGAAGAAGTGAATTTTTCCCCTAGAATGATCAGCAGAAATGGCTATGAATGTTTGATTAAGGAAGGCAACCATGACCTAATTCTTAATCACTTTTTAGAGCTTCTCGGGGTTTCCTCTCTAATAACTTCTCAAATAGCTTTCCTCTCCATGTTCCTCGTACCTTCCCATGCATTGTAACTCTACTTCTTTTTCTCACTTGCCGTCTCTTCTCATCATTTTTCTCATTTTTTTCTTACCTATTGGAAGGTCATGATATGTAGCAGCTGCTATATAGATCTATTTCGAGTTATTTCCACCTACTAGTCCTCATTTATCTTATATTGTCTCAATTAAGACTTGAGAGAATTTTCTCAGATTCATTGGGTACACATTGCAGAAATGAGTTTGCATATATTGTTGTCGCAAGATTGAGGATACCAAAAGATAATATTTCAATACAGAAAACAAATAGAAATCTCTTATCACACTATGTATTGCAAAAGGGGTTGTTCTCATATTTGGATGTATTTGCAAAAAGGGTTTGTTTCTGTGTTTGGATGTATGTACCAATGCATATGCGTACATCCTTTTGTGTAATATGTGTGCACATTTGGTATTTGATAGAACCAAGAAGCATATCTCTCTGATACAGGAAACAAAACAGATACCTCTGTATGTTACGAGATCAGACAATGTTTCACGGATAAGAACGACTCTCTCTCTCTCTCTCTCTCTCTCTCTCTCTCTCTCATCTGTTTTAAGGAATATGCCAGTATGATACCCACGCATGAGATACACACGCCCAAGAAGATGCGCTTTTTTATGCAAATTTCTGTGTGCACATTTGGTGTTTGATAGAAACAAGAAGCATATCTCTCTGATACGGGAAACAAAACAGATACCTCTGTATGTTACGAGATCAGACAATGATTCACGGATAAGAATGACTCTCTCTCTCTCTCTCTCTCTCTCTCTCTCTCTCTCTCTCTCTCTCTCTCTCCCTCTCTGTGTAGTATCTGTTTTTAAGGAGTATGCGAGTATGATGCCCAGCATCTTCCATATCTCGTATGCATAAGATACAGACGCCCAAGAAAATGCGCTCTTTTATGCAAATTTCTTTATAGATTGAAGTCACAGAGACCAAGATCAGCTAAAAAATTCATTGCATCATTGCTAATTCGCTTGCGATGGCCTCATGTTCTGGCATGTGCTCATTTACCTCCTTAAGTTCAGGATACACAGATTCATCAGAGTCAACAATGGACGTGGGATTTCAAAAGCCAAAGAAATTGTGGCAATGTTAAGTTTTAACTCCTCTTTGGCTTCTCTCTACATGCATCGTTCTCCGACGCACAGAAACAAGAGAGCACAAAAATGTCAAAGGACAGTGAGATCCAACGTTGTTTTCTATTTGAAAACCTAACAAAATTTTTAAAATGAGAAGTTGTACAATCTTAAACATATTATCTTAAAACATTGAAGTAGTGTGGTCAGAAAAAGGTCGAAGTAAACTGAAAAATTCGGAGGTATTTTTTGACAACACTTATCGTCTGAAATAATATGAAATGAAAATCGTGACATCCTCATTGATATTTAGAAATGAAATCAAAGGTTTTTTTTTTATAAGACCCTACATTTCCCTTTGTCTTATGAAAGGCTTCCTTAAAGATCCCTTAGCTTCCTCACCCCTCTAGAAGCTCAACATCCAATTAATATATCTCAAACTCAACTTATGATTTTTAAGAAAAAATAGTTCAAATTTGCATAATTTGAAACGAGCTCTCCAACAAACTCAAAATCTCAAAAAACAGATTTAGGATGAAAAAGATAGGTAGTTCAAGCTCTTGGGGTCAAAACAGGCAAACAAGCAAACAAGACTCCTCAAAATATTTGCTTAGGGGCCTAACAATGCTTCATTTATTGGAAATTTCACCAAATTTAACTCAAAATTGGGAAAATTAAAAACCCTAAAAAAATCTACCAAACTTGCCTATCTATCATAATTGGTAGGTCTATCAATCGCAATGGACAGAGCTATCCATCATGGCATGTCTATCGTGATGGACAGTGTTTGTTGCCATGGACACCTGTTTGTCACAATAGACAAGTTTGTGGCAATGGGCACGTCTATCATAATTTTTTGGTATTTTGCATCAATTCGTGTCAGTTGTGGACCTTTCCATCACAATGGATAGGATTCTTGTGGTTTTCAAGTGTTAATCGTGATATTTCTTTCAATCACGATGGGCAAGGTTGTCCATCACAATGGACCTATCTATCACGATGGATAGTCCATCCATCATGATGGACAATGTCTGTCACGATGGATGTTGTCTATCGTGATGGACAAAAAAATGCAAAATTCTTTACAAATTTTATGGATGTGTGATGTGCAAGGCTTCTACTCTATGATGGCACACTTAGTTTTACCAAAAGACCACTTTTTTGTCTGTCATGATGGACAGAGATCAATGCCTCAAGACTTGTGTAGAGGTTTTTTGTACCTACTAGAGTTGTTGTGGATGGTGATACCTATAAGAACGCTCAAGAAACACGCAAAAACAATGCCCACTACAAGTCCACTGTCTCTCTCTCTCATGCTCACTAGTGAAATGAGGAAATGGAGATGGAATGTGGGGATATGACCAAAATGGTGAAGATGATGATGGAAGGAGATGGAGAGCAAAGATAGTGGTGGTGATGATGAAGGAGGTAGAAAAGTAAAAAGTAAGAGATTACCTATGATTCGAACATCATGTTTCTACGTCTTATCATCACACGCTCATCCTCAAAGCTCGATCCCCGACAACGACACCAAATTCGGTGTCACTCTAGCACAATGACAAATACCAACGTGAGTAGATCCACCTCATAATTGTCAATTCAAGAAGACATGAGGAGGGTATGACAACCGTGAGCAAATGAAGTGCAGAAGTGAGTGGGTGAGAAGTAGATAGGCATGCACACACATACACACACACAAGGCAAGACAAAGAGATGGAGCAATGGAATCCTTCATTAGCCAGAAATAAGATTAGAAGCTCTTTTATTCACTTCAATTTCCCATTTGCTTCCCTAAAAAATGACCTCTCTAGCCCCTTGTATAGTTTTTTACTAACTTTGGCCCTATCTAGACCTAATGTCTAGCTTAGTGAAAAAATAGGTTCCTAGGCTAATTTGAAGGCTCAAACAAGCTCTGAAAAATATGAAAATTGTTACATACTTAGATCTAATACTCCTCAAGTTTGAGCATTCCTTGGCTTGCACAAAATGGAATAAGAATAATAAAAAATGGTATTTACAATGGTATGTAGTGATTAAAATCATTGTTGTAAAAGATTTATCATTTGAAATTATGTAGGCCTAGTTGTGAGGCCTTTGTTGACTGCTCTGCCTGCTTCTACTTGACTCTCCCTCAGTTTTGATTCTCTACAACAGCTTCCTTATCTTGTAAATCCACCTTGACTACCCTGGCTACTACCAATAGCCCCTATGTATAACATACATAGTCATTTATATGTGTTTTCTTCCCATATCCTTCCCCTTAACAAAAAAATTGGGAAGTCAAACTAAACATTGAAAATTAAATTATTGAATGTCTCCATTTTCCCCGCATAATCATCTTGCTCCAAATTATCACTCCCATAGAATACACATCATCCACGTGACGTGAGTCCATAAAACATGATGTATCTTACTGAGTAATAATGTGAAATCCAAATTTGGAACACTATACCATATGAAATAGAATAAAAACCCATAATAAAAAATGACTTCAAACCCATCTTGAACAAATATAATAGATTTTTGCTCATCTTACTTGAGGCATTCTAACCTCAAATGCACTCATAAGCAATAGTTTTTCCTGGACTATCCTTATGTCTATGAGAATTCATTACCTTAGCACATATATCCTTGTTTTTTCATCCATATAATCTGGGACAAGTTCTATTGGAAGACTCTTTATTACCACTATAATGAGACTTTCTTAACACTATGATGCAAACTTTGGTCTTTCTCTTTCCCGTAGTTGATCGCATTAGTGCATAAGCATTCTTTTTCAACATCAGATAATCCATTATACCATCTAAGTGATGCTAATCATCATCCTTATGAATACATCAAATAATATGTTGATCCCTACAAGTCACATCTATCTCCATGTCGTCCAACTCTAGAGTGAAAAATCATTAGTCTACTTTTATTCCAACAACTAGATCTTTCTCATCTAGTAAAAAGAACATGATCCCAAATAGTCATAATAGGTTCTCCTAGAGTCTTTAGGTGAGACCATACCTCATGCCATTAACTAGATCTTTCTCATCTAGTTAAAAGAACATCAATCCAAATACCCATAATAGGTTTTGACTTAGAGTCTTTAGGTGAGACTCGATCTCACTAATATGACCAATTGATCTGCTGATTCCCTAGAGTAGGATAGTTTCACTCCTATCTAGGTAGTCTAAAGTATAAATCATAATCTATCTCAATCTAAACTATTCCTCTAGGAGTAGGCTAAAATTACTTCCTATAGAGACAAATCCCTATTATGAATGATCGTTACAGGTAAATTAGAATTACTTCCACTAAAGTAATAATCTAAATTGAGGATGATTACTTCCCTTTATCTTCAAAGAGACTATGAATGAATAAACCAATATCCCTTCCTTAGGATAGATCATAATATCCATACATTCTTATAGAATCATGAAAATATCTTAAGCATACTCTTTCATAAGAATAAATATTCCCCATGAAAAGTCAATTTCCGAAAGATATCGAAGGAGATATTTACTTCTTTTAGTTTAATGAGAAATGTTGTCCATAGATGACGAGTTCTTTTCTTCGTACACTTAGAAAAAAATATCTCAAAGAGAATTCGGTTCCACTACCTAACACTAGTTATATTTCCTCCATATGTTTCACACCCTAATCAAGCTTATTATGAATTCCAATTTTAGGATGTAATGACCATAGAATCCCATAGAAGAGATTCTTATGAAATTTGGATTCGTGTTGATGTATGGGCTCCAACCGAGGTCTCCTTATGCACTAGGCCTTCAAGATGAATGAGTAAAAGTAGCTCAAGAATTATTTCAAGACATTAGCTTTAAGCTCAAGTGAGCTAAAGAAAACTTTAAGAGAACTCAAGATCAAGCAAAATCTTATGCCAATCCTAAGCAAAGAGAAGTTTCTTTCCAAGTTAGAGATCAAGTTTATCTTCGAGTCCGTGAAAGGTTGGAAAGTTTAGGATAAAAAAATGCACCTAGTTGTCACCTAGATATTGCAATACAATTTTAATCACCAAAAAATTTGGGGTATGGGCTTATGAATTACAACTTCCATAAGAAAGTTGGATTCATCCAATGTTCCATGTTAGCCAACTTAGAAAAAGTATGAGAGATTTCAATAATCTGGTTGGTCAATAGATTATCCTTCGACTTCCAATAAGTGAAACAACTCCTCATGAACCTGAAAAGATACTTCCCATCTAAGACAAACATACATGAAATCATTTGTAAGAAGAGTGCTTAGTAAAATGTAAGGATCGAATTGTGGAAGACTCTACTTGGGAAAAAGTTTCCATAATCCAACAAAGGTTTCCAACTTTTTATTTGAAGTTGGTAAACAACATTAAAGGTTTTCTACTTTCAATTTCTAAGTGGATAACCAACTAAATGAATTCTTAAAATGTTCTTCCAGCTTTAGAACATGAGGCTCGAGGGATGCCTAGAGTATTTATATAGCTCTACTTTTGAGGATGAAAATGTTTTGCAATGGGGAAAGAATGTAATAAAGTGATAGGTAGGAGATGGTTGAACTACACCCTAAAAGGAAAAAATTAGGAAGTAATCCTCAACCATGGCTTTTGGGGCATGTTTAGCCCATCACACTCCTAGCTGGGAGGTTGTGAGTTCAAATCTCCTATAGATGATTACAATATTCTCACACACACACATGCTTACCACATACATATCTATGATTGCATTTCTATGTATATGTATGAATGCATGTAGGCATATCTGTATGTATGTATGAATATATACTCAAGGTTTCCAATGATCAAACCTCTAGGTTGAGGCTCAGCTTCACAAACTGCATTTAGATAGGAATTATGTTTCATAAAAATTAATGATCATCTTGGAAATTTTTCCATCTTGCAAAATAGTGATATTATCATATGGGAACACTTCTATATACTCAAGATTTCTTGTGTTCAAACCTCTAGGTTGAGGCTGAGCTTCAAAAAGTGCATTTAGATACGAATTATGTTTTATAAAAATTAATGATCATCTTGGAAATTTTTCCATATTCCAAAATAGTGATATTTTCTTGTGGGAACACTTATTCATTGTTTCATCCTTTTAGACCTTTGCTAAAGGAAATAAGTTTTTGTGGCTCACTATTTAACCCTCACTCTTTTGTCCTCCCTTGGCTCCTAAAGAAATTATGTTTGGTTCTTGGCTCACAATCGTAATCCTCTTCTATGAATTGTTGGATAGGGGTAGTCAAGGCTACTTATTAGGTCCTTCATAGAAGGTAGAAAGAAATCTAAATAGTCAAGGATCTTATATCTTCAACTAAAAGTCAACAAAGGCCAAGGACATCTATAAAGGGCCTTCTCAAGACCAAGAGAATTAATGCTAAGATATGAAGAGAAAATCAAGGGAAAGAATCTACAACTTCTCTTCAAAGAATGTTGGGTTGGCAAAGTGGATAAACTATCAAAGTAAATGTGCACTCTCTTTAAGAAAATTCAAGTAGAGATTTTCTCCCGTGAATGATCAACAAAAATGGCTATGAATGCTCCATTGAGGAAGGATATCATGACTTTATTTTTAAATAACTTTTAGAGCTTCTCGAGGTTTCCTCCATACTAGCCTCTACAAGGCATGATTGCATGGCCTACATTTTGAAAAATAGAACTAAAAATATCCCACAAAAGATTGCTCTTATGCTTGACAATTTGTTCACCAATAGTGACATGAAGGAGGATATTGATGTTCTTCCTTAATGGAAGATCTCACTCTTCATGCCCTTCATCATATATTTCCTTGCTTCATGAGGACTAAACAACCATGAACTCATGCAGATGGAAAGAGCTTCCAAAAGCTTTCTCTAGATGGAGGATCCCAACTCGTAGGGGTGTCTAAGACTAGGTGAACCATTCGCTCTATCCTTAAGGATAATGATGCACTGGGCGTTCTTGGTGTTAAGACATTGGCTAAAAAGCTTTCTTCCAAATGGTTGTTCAAGGAATAGAGTAACACTATTGAATCTTGGTGGTAGCTAATATTCAAAAATAGCCAAAGATTAATGCTTTATGGATCTCCAAAATGGAACATTTTTTATTGGATCACACTTCTTTACTTCCACATTTCCATTATCCCCAAAGGTTCGTGCCCTCTCATCTCTTTTTGTAGCTTGGAATTATTTGAAACCTGATTTTTAGGTCAATAGTACTAACTACAAATAGGTAGTTGGCATCATACATAATGAGTGCCCTATGGCTAGCATAAAGGGGGCCAACAAAGACAAGAAGCTCTACGCCAAAACCATTTGCAAGTGGGATCAAGCTTGACGACTTCGATCGAATAATTGGATTACATGATTATCATTTGTATATGTTGAGACACAAATTCTTGGGATTATTTGTAGATTTTCCTACTCCTTCGGCAAGATGCTCTAAATTCGAGGTGGCTTAAGTGGAGCAACAATGAAAAAATTGAAGATACTTGTAGATTCAATATAATTCTAGCAAGGTATGAGATTCTCGACAAAAATAGCTCTGCAATTTGACTTGGATCAAATGGGAATTTAAGTACAAAGTTTTGTGGCACCATTCAAAAAGTATAAGAAAGTGTTCCTTCTTTGACAAATTTGCATTAGAGTATTTGGACCAATGCAAAACCCAAAAGAAAATTGTAGTTCCCCTCCATAGCGTGAGAATGCATAAACATTAAAGGTAGCTATCACCTCTTCTACTCCTTCACAAAGAATCCTTATGCTATATCAACTCATCAACTAGAATCAAGTTCTACTTCGAGAGGCTATTGGTTGCACCTCAACACTCTTGATTGTCTTCCAAGGAGAAGCACTCTAGAAAATTTTATAAGAAAGGTATGTTGATAGGTTTGGTAGTTCTTCCAAATAGTGGTACATAAAGAAATCCCTAGAATGCCTCTTTAGAAGAATTAGGAACTCGAGAACCTTTCCCCCCTTTAAGCACCATAGAGTGTTTGCGTTGGAAAATAGTATCCTAAATGAATTCCTCGTAAAGGGGATGAAAGTTTTATTAGTGTTCTTTAGTCCTTTTCTGTAACCTTCTTGTTGAATTCTTATTTTTTAATTGAAGTTGTGTTACTTCAAGAAATCAAATAACTTATTTTGAGTCATAGAAGGAAAATAAATTGACCAGGACTTGATATAAAAGTCAACAAAGGACAAGAGCATTTGCAAAAGGGTCTTCTCAAGATCAACAGCATGCTCAAATTTGAAGATCAAATCAAGAGAGAGAAGCTACAACTTTTCTTTGAAGATTTTTGGGCTGGCAAAGTGGATAAACTATCCAAGAAAATGTGCACTCCATCTAAGAAATTGAAGAAGTGAATTTTTCCCCTAGAATGATCAGCAGAAATGGCTATGAATGTTTGATTAAGGAAGGCAACCATGACCTAATTCTTAATCACTTTTTAGAGCTTCTCGGGGTTTCCTCTCTAATAACTTCTCAAATAGCTTTCCTCTCCATGTTCCTCGTACCTTCCCATGCATTGTAACTCTACTTCTTTTTCTCACTTGCCGTCTCTTCTCATCATTTTTCTCATTTTTTTCTTACCTATTGGAAGGTCATGATATGTAGCAGCTGCTATATAGATCTATTTCGAGTTATTTCCACCTACTAGTCCTCATTTATCTTATATTGTCTCAATTAAGACTTGAGAGAATTTTCTCAGATTCATTGGGTACACATTGCAGAAATGAGTTTGCATATATTGTTGTCGCAAGATTGAGGATACCAAAAGATAATATTTCAATACAGAAAACAAATAGAAATCTCTTATCACACTATGTATTGCAAAAGGGGTTGTTCTCATATTTGGATGTATTTGCAAAAAGGGTTTGTTTCTGTGTTTGGATGTATGTACCAATGCATATGCGTACATCCTTTTGTGTAATATGTGTGCACATTTGGTATTTGATAGAACCAAGAAGCATATCTCTCTGATACAGGAAACAAAACAGATACCTCTGTATGTTACGAGATCAGACAATGTTTCACGGATAAGAACGACTCTCTCTCTCTCTCTCTCTCTCTCTCTCTCTCTCATCTGTTTTAAGGAATATGCCAGTATGATACCCACGCATGAGATACACACGCCCAAGAAGATGCGCTTTTTTATGCAAATTTCTGTGTGCACATTTGGTGTTTGATAGAAACAAGAAGCATATCTCTCTGATACGGGAAACAAAACAGATACCTCTGTATGTTACGAGATCAGACAATGATTCACGGATAAGAATGACTCTCTCTCTCTCTCTCTCTCTCTCTCTCTCTCTCTCTCTCTCTCTCTCTCTCCCTCTCTGTGTAGTATCTGTTTTTAAGGAGTATGCGAGTATGATGCCCAGCATCTTCCATATCTCGTATGCATAAGATACAGACGCCCAAGAAAATGCGCTCTTTTATGCAAATTTCTTTATAGATTGAAGTCACAGAGACCAAGATCAGCTAAAAAATTCATTGCATCATTGCTAATTCGCTTGCGATGGCCTCATGTTCTGGCATGTGCTCATTTACCTCCTTAAGTTCAGGATACACAGATTCATCAGAGTCAACAATGGACGTGGGATTTCAAAAGCCAAAGAAATTGTGGCAATGTTAAGTTTTAACTCCTCTTTGGCTTCTCTCTACATGCATCGTTCTCCGACGCACAGAAACAAGAGAGCACAAAAATGTCAAAGGACAGTGAGATCCAACGTTGTTTTCTATTTGAAAACCTAACAAAATTTTTAAAATGAGAAGTTGTACAATCTTAAACATATTATCTTAAAACATTGAAGTAGTGTGGTCAGAAAAAGGTCGAAGTAAACTGAAAAATTCGGAGGTATTTTTTGACAACACTTATCGTCTGAAATAATATGAAATGAAAATCGTGACATCCTCATTGATATTTAGAAATGAAATCAAAGGTTTTTTTTTTATAAGACCCTACATTTCCCTTTGTCTTATGAAAGGCTTCCTTAAAGATCCCTTAGCTTCCTCACCCCTCTAGAAGCTCAACATCCAATTAATATATCTCAAACTCAACTTATGATTTTTAAGAAAAAATAGTTCAAATTTGCATAATTTGAAACGAGCTCTCCAACAAACTCAAAATCTCAAAAAACAGATTTAGGATGAAAAAGATAGGTAGTTCAAGCTCTTGGGGTCAAAACAGGCAAACAAGCAAACAAGACTCCTCAAAATATTTGCTTAGGGGCCTAACAATGCTTCATTTATTGGAAATTTCACCAAATTTAACTCAAAATTGGGAAAATTAAAAACCCTAAAAAAATCTACCAAACTTGCCTATCTATCATAATTGGTAGGTCTATCAATCGCAATGGACAGAGCTATCCATCATGGCATGTCTATCGTGATGGACAGTGTTTGTTGCCATGGACACCTGTTTGTCACAATAGACAAGTTTGTGGCAATGGGCACGTCTATCATAATTTTTTGGTATTTTGCATCAATTCGTGTCAGTTGTGGACCTTTCCATCACAATGGATAGGATTCTTGTGGTTTTCAAGTGTTAATCGTGATATTTCTTTCAATCACGATGGGCAAGGTTGTCCATCACAATGGACCTATCTATCACGATGGATAGTCCATCCATCATGATGGACAATGTCTGTCACGATGGATGTTGTCTATCGTGATGGACAAAAAAATGCAAAATTCTTTACAAATTTTATGGATGTGTGATGTGCAAGGCTTCTACTCTATGATGGCACACTTAGTTTTACCAAAAGACCACTTTTTTGTCTGTCATGATGGACAGAGATCAATGCCTCAAGACTTGTGTAGAGGTTTTTTGTACCTACTAGAGTTGTTGTGGATGGTGATACCTATAAGAACGCTCAAGAAACACGCAAAAACAATGCCCACTACAAGTCCACTGTCTCTCTCTCTCATGCTCACTAGTGAAATGAGGAAATGGAGATGGAATGTGGGGATATGACCAAAATGGTGAAGATGATGATGGAAGGAGATGGAGAGCAAAGATAGTGGTGGTGATGATGAAGGAGGTAGAAAAGTAAAAAGTAAGAGATTACCTATGATTCGAACATCATGTTTCTACGTCTTATCATCACACGCTCATCCTCAAAGCTCGATCCCCGACAACGACACCAAATTCGGTGTCACTCTAGCACAATGACAAATACCAACGTGAGTAGATCCACCTCATAATTGTCAATTCAAGAAGACATGAGGAGGGTATGACAACCGTGAGCAAATGAAGTGCAGAAGTGAGTGGGTGAGAAGTAGATAGGCATGCACACACATACACACACACAAGGCAAGACAAAGAGATGGAGCAATGGAATCCTTCATTAGCCAGAAATAAGATTAGAAGCTCTTTTATTCACTTCAATTTCCCATTTGCTTCCCTAAAAAATGACCTCTCTAGCCCCTTGTATAGTTTTTTACTAACTTTGGCCCTATCTAGACCTAATGTCTAGCTTAGTGAAAAAATAGGTTCCTAGGCTAATTTGAAGGCTCAAACAAGCTCTGAAAAATATGAAAATTGTTACATACTTAGATCTAATACTCCTCAAGTTTGAGCATTCCTTGGCTTGCACAAAATGGAATAAGAATAATAAAAAATGGTATTTACAATGGTATGTAGTGATTAAAATCATTGTTGTAAAAGATTTATCATTTGAAATTATGTAGGCCTAGTTGTGAGGCCTTTGTTGACTGCTCTGCCTGCTTCTACTTGACTCTCCCTCAGTTTTGATTCTCTACAACAGCTTCCTTATCTTGTAAATCCACCTTGACTACCCTGGCTACTACCAATAGCCCCTATGTATAACATACATAGTCATTTATATGTGTTTTCTTCCCATATCCTTCCCCTTAACAAAAAAATTGGGAAGTCAAACTAAACATTGAAAATTAAATTATTGAATGTCTCCATTTTCCCCGCATAATCATCTTGCTCCAAATTATCACTCCCATAGAATACACATCATCCACGTGACGTGAGTCCATAAAACATGATGTATCTTACTGAGTAATAATGTGAAATCCAAATTTGGAACACTATACCATATGAAATAGAATAAAAACCCATAATAAAAAATGACTTCAAACCCATCTTGAACAAATATAATAGATTTTTGCTCATCTTACTTGAGGCATTCTAACCTCAAATGCACTCATAAGCAATAGTTTTTCCTGGACTATCCTTATGTCTATGAGAATTCATTACCTTAGCACATATATCCTTGTTTTTTCATCCATATAATCTGGGACAAGTTCTATTGGAAGACTCTTTATTACCACTATAATGAGACTTTCTTAACACTATGATGCAAACTTTGGTCTTTCTCTTTCCCGTAGTTGATCGCATTAGTGCATAAGCATTCTTTTTCAACATCAGATAATCCATTATACCATCTAAGTGATGCTAATCATCATCCTTATGAATACATCAAATAATATGTTGATCCCTACAAGTCACATCTATCTCCATGTCGTCCAACTCTAGAGTGAAAAATCATTAGTCTACTTTTATTCCAACAACTAGATCTTTCTCATCTAGTAAAAAGAACATGATCCCAAATAGTCATAATAGGTTCTCCTAGAGTCTTTAGGTGAGACCATACCTCATGCCATTAACTAGATCTTTCTCATCTAGTTAAAAGAACATCAATCCAAATACCCATAATAGGTTTTGACTTAGAGTCTTTAGGTGAGACTCGATCTCACTAATATGACCAATTGATCTGCTGATTCCCTAGAGTAGGATAGTTTCACTCCTATCTAGGTAGTCTAAAGTATAAATCATAATCTATCTCAATCTAAACTATTCCTCTAGGAGTAGGCTAAAATTACTTCCTATAGAGACAAATCCCTATTATGAATGATCGTTACAGGTAAATTAGAATTACTTCCACTAAAGTAATAATCTAAATTGAGGATGATTACTTCCCTTTATCTTCAAAGAGACTATGAATGAATAAACCAATATCCCTTCCTTAGGATAGATCATAATATCCATACATTCTTATAGAATCATGAAAATATCTTAAGCATACTCTTTCATAAGAATAAATATTCCCCATGAAAAGTCAATTTCCGAAAGATATCGAAGGAGATATTTACTTCTTTTAGTTTAATGAGAAATGTTGTCCATAGATGACGAGTTCTTTTCTTCGTACACTTAGAAAAAAATATCTCAAAGAGAATTCGGTTCCACTACCTAACACTAGTTATATTTCCTCCATATGTTTCACACCCTAATCAAGCTTATTATGAATTCCAATTTTAGGATGTAATGACCATAGAATCCCATAGAAGAGATTCTTATGAAATTTGGATTCGTGTTGATGTATGGGCTCCAACCGAGGTCTCCTTATGCACTAGGCCTTCAAGATGAATGAGTAAAAGTAGCTCAAGAATTATTTCAAGACATTAGCTTTAAGCTCAAGTGAGCTAAAGAAAACTTTAAGAGAACTCAAGATCAAGCAAAATCTTATGCCAATCCTAAGCAAAGAGAAGTTTCTTTCCAAGTTAGAGATCAAGTTTATCTTCGAGTCCGTGAAAGGTTGGAAAGTTTAGGATAAAAAAATGCACCTAGTTGTCACCTAGATATTGCAATACAATTTTAATCACCAAAAAATTTGGGGTATGGGCTTATGAATTACAACTTCCATAAGAAAGTTGGATTCATCCAATGTTCCATGTTAGCCAACTTAGAAAAAGTATGAGAGATTTCAATAATCTGGTTGGTCAATAGATTATCCTTCGACTTCCAATAAGTGAAACAACTCCTCATGAACCTGAAAAGATACTTCCCATCTAAGACAAACATACATGAAATCATTTGTAAGAAGAGTGCTTAGTAAAATGTAAGGATCGAATTGTGGAAGACTCTACTTGGGAAAAAGTTTCCATAATCCAACAAAGGTTTCCAACTTTTTATTTGAAGTTGGTAAACAACATTAAAGGTTTTCTACTTTCAATTTCTAAGTGGATAACCAACTAAATGAATTCTTAAAATGTTCTTCCAGCTTTAGAACATGAGGCTCGAGGGATGCCTAGAGTATTTATATAGCTCTACTTTTGAGGATGAAAATGTTTTGCAATGGGGAAAGAATGTAATAAAGTGATAGGTAGGAGATGGTTGAACTACACCCTAAAAGGAAAAAATTAGGAAGTAATCCTCAACCATGGCTTTTGGGGCATGTTTAGCCCATCACACTCCTAGCTGGGAGGTTGTGAGTTCAAATCTCCTATAGATGATTACAATATTCTCACACACACACATGCTTACCACATACATATCTATGATTGCATTTCTATGTATATGTATGAATGCATGTAGGCATATCTGTATGTATGTATGAATATATACTCAAGGTTTCCAATGATCAAACCTCTAGGTTGAGGCTCAGCTTCACAAACTGCATTTAGATAGGAATTATGTTTCATAAAAATTAATGATCATCTTGGAAATTTTTCCATCTTGCAAAATAGTGATATTATCATATGGGAACACTTCTATATACTCAAGATTTCTTGTGTTCAAACCTCTAGGTTGAGGCTGAGCTTCAAAAAGTGCATTTAGATACGAATTATGTTTTATAAAAATTAATGATCATCTTGGAAATTTTTCCATATTCCAAAATAGTGATATTTTCTTGTGGGAACACTTATTCATTGTTTCATCCTTTTAGACCTTTGCTAAAGGAAATAAGTTTTTGTGGCTCACTATTTAACCCTCACTCTTTTGTCCTCCCTTGGCTCCTAAAGAAATTATGTTTGGTTCTTGGCTCACAATCGTAATCCTCTTCTATGAATTGTTGGATAGGGGTAGTCAAGGCTACTTATTAGGTCCTTCATAGAAGGTAGAAAGAAATCTAAATAGTCAAGGATCTTATATCTTCAACTAAAAGTCAACAAAGGCCAAGGACATCTATAAAGGGCCTTCTCAAGACCAAGAGAATTAATGCTAAGATATGAAGAGAAAATCAAGGGAAAGAATCTACAACTTCTCTTCAAAGAATGTTGGGTTGGCAAAGTGGATAAACTATCAAAGTAAATGTGCACTCTCTTTAAGAAAATTCAAGTAGAGATTTTCTCCCGTGAATGATCAACAAAAATGGCTATGAATGCTCCATTGAGGAAGGATATCATGACTTTATTTTTAAATAACTTTTAGAGCTTCTCGAGGTTTCCTCCATACTAGCCTCTACAAGGCATGATTGCATGGCCTACATTTTGAAAAATAGAACTAAAAATATCCCACAAAAGATTGCTCTTATGCTTGACAATTTGTTCACCAATAGTGACATGAAGGAGGATATTGATGTTCTTCCTTAATGGAAGATCTCACTCTTCATGCCCTTCATCATATATTTCCTTGCTTCATGAGGACTAAACAACCATGAACTCATGCAGATGGAAAGAGCTTCCAAAAGCTTTCTCTAGATGGAGGATCCCAACTCGTAGGGGTGTCTAAGACTAGGTGAACCATTCGCTCTATCCTTAAGGATAATGATGCACTGGGCGTTCTTGGTGTTAAGACATTGGCTAAAAAGCTTTCTTCCAAATGGTTGTTCAAGGAATAGAGTAACACTATTGAATCTTGGTGGTAGCTAATATTCAAAAATAGCCAAAGATTAATGCTTTATGGATCTCCAAAATGGAACATTTTTTATTGGATCACACTTCTTTACTTCCACATTTCCATTATCCCCAAAGGTTCGTGCCCTCTCATCTCTTTTTGTAGCTTGGAATTATTTGAAACCTGATTTTTAGGTCAATAGTACTAACTACAAATAGGTAGTTGGCATCATACATAATGAGTGCCCTATGGCTAGCATAAAGGGGGCCAACAAAGACAAGAAGCTCTACGCCAAAACCATTTGCAAGTGGGATCAAGCTTGACGACTTCGATCGAATAATTGGATTACATGATTATCATTTGTATATGTTGAGACACAAATTCTTGGGATTATTTGTAGATTTTCCTACTCCTTCGGCAAGATGCTCTAAATTCGAGGTGGCTTAAGTGGAGCAACAATGAAAAAATTGAAGATACTTGTAGATTCAATATAATTCTAGCAAGGTATGAGATTCTCGACAAAAATAGCTCTGCAATTTGACTTGGATCAAATGGGAATTTAAGTACAAAGTTTTGTGGCACCATTCAAAAAGTATAAGAAAGTGTTCCTTCTTTGACAAATTTGCATTAGAGTATTTGGACCAATGCAAAACCCAAAAGAAAATTGTAGTTCCCCTCCATAGCGTGAGAATGCATAAACATTAAAGGTAGCTATCACCTCTTCTACTCCTTCACAAAGAATCCTTATGCTATATCAACTCATCAACTAGAATCAAGTTCTACTTCGAGAGGCTATTGGTTGCACCTCAACACTCTTGATTGTCTTCCAAGGAGAAGCACTCTAGAAAATTTTATAAGAAAGGTATGTTGATAGGTTTGGTAGTTCTTCCAAATAGTGGTACATAAAGAAATCCCTAGAATGCCTCTTTAGAAGAATTAGGAACTCGAGAACCTTTCCCCCCTTTAAGCACCATAGAGTGTTTGCGTTGGAAAATAGTATCCTAAATGAATTCCTCGTAAAGGGGATGAAAGTTTTATTAGTGTTCTTTAGTCCTTTTCTGTAACCTTCTTGTTGAATTCTTATTTTTTAATTGAAGTTGTGTTACTTCAAGAAATCAAATAACTTATTTTGAGTCATAGAAGGAAAATAAATTGACCAGGACTTGATATAAAAGTCAACAAAGGACAAGAGCATTTGCAAAAGGGTCTTCTCAAGATCAACAGCATGCTCAAATTTGAAGATCAAATCAAGAGAGAGAAGCTACAACTTTTCTTTGAAGATTTTTGGGCTGGCAAAGTGGATAAACTATCCAAGAAAATGTGCACTCCATCTAAGAAATTGAAGAAGTGAATTTTTCCCCTAGAATGATCAGCAGAAATGGCTATGAATGTTTGATTAAGGAAGGCAACCATGACCTAATTCTTAATCACTTTTTAGAGCTTCTCGGGGTTTCCTCTCTAATAACTTCTCAAATAGCTTTCCTCTCCATGTTCCTCGTACCTTCCCATGCATTGTAACTCTACTTCTTTTTCTCACTTGCCGTCTCTTCTCATCATTTTTCTCATTTTTTTCTTACCTATTGGAAGGTCATGATATGTAGCAGCTGCTATATAGATCTATTTCGAGTTATTTCCACCTACTAGTCCTCATTTATCTTATATTGTCTCAATTAAGACTTGAGAGAATTTTCTCAGATTCATTGGGTACACATTGCAGAAATGAGTTTGCATATATTGTTGTCGCAAGATTGAGGATACCAAAAGATAATATTTCAATACAGAAAACAAATAGAAATCTCTTATCACACTATGTATTGCAAAAGGGGTTGTTCTCATATTTGGATGTATTTGCAAAAAGGGTTTGTTTCTGTGTTTGGATGTATGTACCAATGCATATGCGTACATCCTTTTGTGTAATATGTGTGCACATTTGGTATTTGATAGAACCAAGAAGCATATCTCTCTGATACAGGAAACAAAACAGATACCTCTGTATGTTACGAGATCAGACAATGTTTCACGGATAAGAACGACTCTCTCTCTCTCTCTCTCTCTCTCTCTCTCTCTCTCATCTGTTTTAAGGAATATGCCAGTATGATACCCACGCATGAGATACACACGCCCAAGAAGATGCGCTTTTTTATGCAAATTTCTGTGTGCACATTTGGTGTTTGATAGAAACAAGAAGCATATCTCTCTGATACGGGAAACAAAACAGATACCTCTGTATGTTACGAGATCAGACAATGATTCACGGATAAGAATGACTCTCTCTCTCTCTCTCTCTCTCTCTCTCTCTCTCTCTCTCTCTCTCTCCCTCTCTGTGTAGTATCTGTTTTTAAGGAGTATGCGAGTATGATGCCCAGCATCTTCCATATCTCGTATGCATAAGATACAGACGCCCAAGAAAATGCGCTCTTTTATGCAAATTTCTTTATAGATTGAAGTCACAGAGACCAAGATCAGCTAAAAAATTCATTGCATCATTGCTAATTCGCTTGCGATGGCCTCATGTTCTGGCATGTGCTCATTTACCTCCTTAAGTTCAGGATACACAGATTCATCAGAGTCAACAATGGACGTGGGATTTCAAAAGCCAAAGAAATTGTGGCAATGTTAAGTTTTAACTCCTCTTTGGCTTCTCTCTACATGCATCGTTCTCCGACGCACAGAAACAAGAGAGCACAAAAATGTCAAAGGACAGTGAGATCCAACGTTGTTTTCTATTTGAAAACCTAACAAAATTTTTAAAATGAGAAGTTGTACAATCTTAAACATATTATCTTAAAACATTGAAGTAGTGTGGTCAGAAAAAGGTCGAAGTAAACTGAAAAATTCGGAGGTATTTTTTGACAACACTTATCGTCTGAAATAATATGAAATGAAAATCGTGACATCCTCATTGATATTTAGAAATGAAATCAAAGGTTTTTTTTTTATAAGACCCTACATTTCCCTTTGTCTTATGAAAGGCTTCCTTAAAGATCCCTTAGCTTCCTCACCCCTCTAGAAGCTCAACATCCAATTAATATATCTCAAACTCAACTTATGATTTTTAAGAAAAAATAGTTCAAATTTGCATAATTTGAAACGAGCTCTCCAACAAACTCAAAATCTCAAAAAACAGATTTAGGATGAAAAAGATAGGTAGTTCAAGCTCTTGGGGTCAAAACAGGCAAACAAGCAAACAAGACTCCTCAAAATATTTGCTTAGGGGCCTAACAATGCTTCATTTATTGGAAATTTCACCAAATTTAACTCAAAATTGGGAAAATTAAAAACCCTAAAAAAATCTACCAAACTTGCCTATCTATCATAATTGGTAGGTCTATCAATCGCAATGGACAGAGCTATCCATCATGGCATGTCTATCGTGATGGACAGTGTTTGTTGCCATGGACACCTGTTTGTCACAATAGACAAGTTTGTGGCAATGGGCACGTCTATCATAATTTTTTGGTATTTTGCATCAATTCGTGTCAGTTGTGGACCTTTCCATCACAATGGATAGGATTCTTGTGGTTTTCAAGTGTTAATCGTGATATTTCTTTCAATCACGATGGGCAAGGTTGTCCATCACAATGGACCTATCTATCACGATGGATAGTCCATCCATCATGATGGACAATGTCTGTCACGATGGATGTTGTCTATCGTGATGGACAAAAAAATGCAAAATTCTTTACAAATTTTATGGATGTGTGATGTGCAAGGCTTCTACTCTATGATGGCACACTTAGTTTTACCAAAAGACCACTTTTTTGTCTGTCATGATGGACAGAGATCAATGCCTCAAGACTTGTGTAGAGGTTTTTTGTACCTACTAGAGTTGTTGTGGATGGTGATACCTATAAGAACGCTCAAGAAACACGCAAAAACAATGCCCACTACAAGTCCACTGTCTCTCTCTCTCATGCTCACTAGTGAAATGAGGAAATGGAGATGGAATGTGGGGATATGACCAAAATGGTGAAGATGATGATGGAAGGAGATGGAGAGCAAAGATAGTGGTGGTGATGATGAAGGAGGTAGAAAAGTAAAAAGTAAGAGATTACCTATGATTCGAACATCATGTTTCTACGTCTTATCATCACACGCTCATCCTCAAAGCTCGATCCCCGACAACGACACCAAATTCGGTGTCACTCTAGCACAATGACAAATACCAACGTGAGTAGATCCACCTCATAATTGTCAATTCAAGAAGACATGAGGAGGGTATGACAACCGTGAGCAAATGAAGTGCAGAAGTGAGTGGGTGAGAAGTAGATAGGCATGCACACACATACACACACACAAGGCAAGACAAAGAGATGGAGCAATGGAATCCTTCATTAGCCAGAAATAAGATTAGAAGCTCTTTTATTCACTTCAATTTCCCATTTGCTTCCCTAAAAAATGACCTCTCTAGCCCCTTGTATAGTTTTTTACTAACTTTGGCCCTATCTAGACCTAATGTCTAGCTTAGTGAAAAAATAGGTTCCTAGGCTAATTTGAAGGCTCAAACAAGCTCTGAAAAATATGAAAATTGTTACATACTTAGATCTAATACTCCTCAAGTTTGAGCATTCCTTGGCTTGCACAAAATGGAATAAGAATAATAAAAAATGGTATTTACAATGGTATGTAGTGATTAAAATCATTGTTGTAAAAGATTTATCATTTGAAATTATGTAGGCCTAGTTGTGAGGCCTTTGTTGACTGCTCTGCCTGCTTCTACTTGACTCTCCCTCAGTTTTGATTCTCTACAACAGCTTCCTTATCTTGTAAATCCACCTTGACTACCCTGGCTACTACCAATAGCCCCTATGTATAACATACATAGTCATTTATATGTGTTTTCTTCCCATATCCTTCCCCTTAACAAAAAAATTGGGAAGTCAAACTAAACATTGAAAATTAAATTATTGAATGTCTCCATTTTCCCCGCATAATCATCTTGCTCCAAATTATCACTCCCATAGAATACACATCATCCACGTGACGTGAGTCCATAAAACATGATGTATCTTACTGAGTAATAATGTGAAATCCAAATTTGGAACACTATACCATATGAAATAGAATAAAAACCCATAATAAAAAATGACTTCAAACCCATCTTGAACAAATATAATAGATTTTTGCTCATCTTACTTGAGGCATTCTAACCTCAAATGCACTCATAAGCAATAGTTTTTCCTGGACTATCCTTATGTCTATGAGAATTCATTACCTTAGCACATATATCCTTGTTTTTTCATCCATATAATCTGGGACAAGTTCTATTGGAAGACTCTTTATTACCACTATAATGAGACTTTCTTAACACTATGATGCAAACTTTGGTCTTTCTCTTTCCCGTAGTTGATCGCATTAGTGCATAAGCATTCTTTTTCAACATCAGATAATCCATTATACCATCTAAGTGATGCTAATCATCATCCTTATGAATACATCAAATAATATGTTGATCCCTACAAGTCACATCTATCTCCATGTCGTCCAACTCTAGAGTGAAAAATCATTAGTCTACTTTTATTCCAACAACTAGATCTTTCTCATCTAGTAAAAAGAACATGATCCCAAATAGTCATAATAGGTTCTCCTAGAGTCTTTAGGTGAGACCATACCTCATGCCATTAACTAGATCTTTCTCATCTAGTTAAAAGAACATCAATCCAAATACCCATAATAGGTTTTGACTTAGAGTCTTTAGGTGAGACTCGATCTCACTAATATGACCAATTGATCTGCTGATTCCCTAGAGTAGGATAGTTTCACTCCTATCTAGGTAGTCTAAAGTATAAATCATAATCTATCTCAATCTAAACTATTCCTCTAGGAGTAGGCTAAAATTACTTCCTATAGAGACAAATCCCTATTATGAATGATCGTTACAGGTAAATTAGAATTACTTCCACTAAAGTAATAATCTAAATTGAGGATGATTACTTCCCTTTATCTTCAAAGAGACTATGAATGAATAAACCAATATCCCTTCCTTAGGATAGATCATAATATCCATACATTCTTATAGAATCATGAAAATATCTTAAGCATACTCTTTCATAAGAATAAATATTCCCCATGAAAAGTCAATTTCCGAAAGATATCGAAGGAGATATTTACTTCTTTTAGTTTAATGAGAAATGTTGTCCATAGATGACGAGTTCTTTTCTTCGTACACTTAGAAAAAAATATCTCAAAGAGAATTCGGTTCCACTACCTAACACTAGTTATATTTCCTCCATATGTTTCACACCCTAATCAAGCTTATTATGAATTCCAATTTTAGGATGTAATGACCATAGAATCCCATAGAAGAGATTCTTATGAAATTTGGATTCTTCTAAATCATAAAATATATTCTTATAGATATAGAATCTTAAGAAAAGACTATGGATTCTCATAAAACCCTTTTACTCTTGAAACTAGTGAACTTAGTTCAAATGATCACTTAATCATTGGCCATCCTTATAAAATTGAACTCCTTTGTCTTATATATCAAAATCAAATCTATGTACTTCTCTAAATTCTCATACTTCTCATGGTTCTTTCTCTTGGTCCTTGGTCACATTCTTTTTCTGCCTTTACACATTCTCATACATCCTTAGATCTCCACCTTTGAATTTGCGATTCTTTGACCCACTTACATCCTTGAGCACTCTAACTCTCTCCCTTGGGATCGTTACTCTAGGACATAAAGCTAGTGGCAATGCTTATATAATCACTTGGAACTTTTAAGCACCAGTCAAGATCTTAGTTATTCTATTAGTCGATATCTTAATATGGGTGGTCATGAAACCATGATTCATTCTACATCCCAATTCGGTGAGCGGAACTAACATAACATGTATGTGAGTATGCATCAACATATGCCTATATACATAGTTTACTTTTCATAGTCAATGACACATATAAGTGTCCCTACACCATCATGATGCATCTATGCGTCCCTACATACTTGGAGATAAAGACCTCTTACTCCTCCTAATGATAGGTGGAAGTTAGGTTGCACATATGATAGGACATGTTAAAGAATTTGAACAAGCATGCGTTCTCCCTAACTCTTCTTTGCATATATGCAAGGGGTAGGTGCGAGAGACTCACAATCCTTTTGTTTGGATATAGTTTATTCATTATGTGAGTTTTTCATCTTTGTTTCAAGTGTGTATGCATTGGTGTCCCTCAAAAAGTTTCCTTCTCTCAACTTGGATTTGATACCACATTTTAGTAAGTTGAAGGGATGAAGAAGGAGATGTATGCATGAGAGAGAAGACATCTCAAATAAAGATTGTAATGGGTTGTTTCCCTCTCCACACAATCATCCTTATATCCATATTCCAAGTGGTGAAGAACTAGCTCCATCCCTCCAATCCCACTTATAACTCCAACCAAAGGAGTGGTGTATATCCCAAAACCTTTTAGCCTTAGATCTTTATACTAAGGTTTAAGACCTTACTTTATAATAGAATCCAACATGGGCACCGAATATTCCAAACTTTAAAATTCAATGGGTGTAAGAATGGATAATTTGTTCTTTCTTGACTTTCAGAATTTTACAATTTCTATTCAAATGATTCTTATTCAAAGCTTAAAAAAGATAAATTTTCAACTAGCTTTCTTGTGGGCAAAGCACAACTTTTTCAAAACATTTTGTGACATATTGTGGAGCAACCTACAATATGGGAAACATTTCAAGAGAATTTGAAATAATCTTTTCTACCCCTTCAATTGCAATTAATCAATTAGTCTATTAACTAAAGCCAAACCATCAAGAATACACAAACCCCCACCCCTCAATTTCTTTTGTATAGTGGAGATATCCTACTTTATTCAGGGAATCTCTCTTTTGTTATGGTCCCCCATCTAGAGAATACTTTTTAAAGCTCTTTTCATTTTACCAAATTCTTTGTCATTCCACCTCCAACATGGCATAAAGTAGATGATAGAGGAAATCAGAAATGTGTTGATCACCACAGCCTTCTTAACCATGTTTAGCTACATGCTCCTCCAAAGTTGGAACTTCCCTTCAAGTTTGTTCAACATAAATTCAAAATGTTGAAGCTTAGAAGGATGCCCGACAATCTTAACATTTGACGCAAAACCATTCCCCTACATCTTTGATCATGAATATTAAACTATGGAGGCAATTGATCAAAGGTATCTCACCAATGGGAATGTTTGGGATGGGGTTTGTATGCTCTAATGGGTAGGAAAGTTGTCTTTCATGGGCAGAGAACAACAATTCATGCTTCGCTTCCTTTGCTATTGTGGATGAACTTGCATTGTGTGAGTCAAATCGCCCCAGTGATGGGAATGTTTGGGGTAATGTTTGTGTGCTCTAATGCGACAATGCATGCATTCCATGACATCTTTTCTCAAATTTTTTAGAGCGCTTCATTTTTAATGGCATTCCTGACAGTAGACGATGATGAAGAGATCAGTTCATCAAGAAGATCTTGCGTTCTATTGATAAAGGAGAGTGGACTAAAAAGCACCATCTTTTTGTGGTTGGTGCCAATGATTCTATATCCTCAAATTAAGGAGGTAAACAAGCTCATGGCAGAACTGATGTCATCTTAAGCAGAACAGCAATGCTCTAGTCTGTGTGAGATTGAATAATAAAGGACGAAGTCTGTGCATGTTAGCGTTGCTGGTTGGCGCTTTATTTCTTGAGGCAAGCGTGAGGGTTCAACCCCCCTCTACGGAAGGACATGTGTAGGCCTAAGGCCAGTGTAATGCCTTCAAATAGTATGCCTACAGGGAGTTTCTCCTAGTGTTTGCCTTCGAGATATCTAAATCCTGTTTTATGAGATATGGGAGGTCCATCATACTATGCCCATTGAGTTGTAGAGTTATTATTTTAATTAATTCAAACAAAAAGGAGATTAGACTTCTGCCGAACTTACTCTTTAAAAATAATAAAGAAATTTGGAAAAAAAAAACTCACTTCTTCGGCTTCTTGTATCTTATTTTACACGAGTCAAGGAAGATGCGAAGAATCATGCTCGCATATTTTGAATAAAATCTGTCTTGTTGTGGTTAGCATGATATCACACACCACGTGAATCAAGAGGGCTGACAGGTCAGTGTGCGCACCAGCATTCACGTCCTTCATGAAATCAAACTGCATATATGAGCGCATAAAATACAGAGATGTGTTTGTCCTCTTTGTCTTCCTGTCGAAATATACCGAATGTACACACGCGGACATACACACATACATACATTGAAACATACGAACATACACACACTATACATACGTACACGCGCACGCATACACACTATACATTCATTCATACACACATTCATATGTAAATAGCTTCAACCTAAATGCATATTGCACCTAAGTATGGAAACAACTCCGATAGCCTTGAGTTTGGGAAGGTTAAAGTGCCGGGGAGCTCTTGTGATTTTAGAGTGAAGTTTTTTTTTTCTTTGTGAATGGTCAACCGATGTTTACTTCCCGACCTTTAACTTTGAAATTACAATTTTACAGGGTGAATGAGCATAGTACCCAGGGGATTTCTTTTATCTCACAAGAGAATAGTTAGATTGGTTTTGACATAGACTTATAACCGTTTGAAGGTGATATAACAATTGGTTTAAACTAATTACACATGCCCAACAGTCTAGTTTAGATGTCTTTGTTCTCTCAAGGATTCTTTTGCCTAAAAGGAAAAGAGATTTTTCGATCGACCGTTCTTTAGGGGGGCTACCAAAGTTGGAAGCACACCTCGCTTTCCACATCTTCCAAAGGTTCTCACCTCTTATAGCATTCCACAATGTTGAAGAACAACTGATCGCTTCACCCAATAGCACTTGCTTCCACTGGATTTGTCCCTATAGCAACATCATTCTCCCAAGGGCCTGCCAAACAAACATTGGCTTGGCGCAATCAAAGAAGAGGTGTCCCAAGTCTTCCTTGCCATGAAGGCATCTTTTACACCATGGAGGGGCTCCACAAATCTTGTTATCTTTTACATTGGTCCAAATTCCCTCATGGAGGATTCGCCACATAAGAACCGATTTTTAACCTCAATGAGGGGATGCCAAAGGGATAGGAACTTGAGATCCCACCTAAAACTCGACCAATCCAAACACCATCTCCTATTAAACATGACATGAAATTCCACATTCTTCTTAAATCTCATAATTTTATCAAGAGTGTTGTTGTTGTTCCAGTTAAGACCCTCAAGGTGAGGGGAGTCACACCCAATAAGGAGGCAAATCCTCGATCCCTCCTAAGCATTGAATCTTCTTTGCAATGGGTGTTGGAGTTAGACGTCTGCGGAAGCATGCAAACAACACAAGGAAGAAGAAGAAGCTTGGAGCACAACACACAATATTGAATGTATTACTAGAGAATGTACAAAGATAAGTAGCCCATTAGGGCAATAGGCGTATATACAAGCCGGGGGAAAAAAAACCTCTTAAAGAGGGAAAAAAGTTCCCCGGTGGTCCTAGAGTGTTCACACACATCACTACCTAAATATATCAACAAATCCCCCCTGGGAGTGATGCGGTGAACAAGTAGTTGGCACTCATGTATAAGGAACCTGCTCTGATACCAATTGTTGGAGTTAGACGTCTGCCGAAGCACGCAAACAACACAAGGAAGAAGAAGAAGCTTGGAGCACAACACACAATACTGAATGTATTACTAGAGAATGTACAAAGATAAGTAGCCCATTAGGGCAATAGGCGTATATACAAGCCGGGGGAAAAAAACCTCCTAAAGAGGGAAAAAAGTGCCCCGACGGTCCTGGAGTGTTCACACACATCACTACCTAAATATATCAACAATGGGCACCATTCTTCATAGTCCACTCTCTTAGCTGCATCAATTTCCTCAAAACTAATCCATTGGCATGTTTTCTTTATTTCAAAGGTGTTGCCACTAACAAAAACCTTTGTTCCAAAGCTTCCTAGATTTTTGGAGGTTCCAAGGCTCAACATCTCTCATGCCCTTAATAGGGAATAAAATCTAATCATTTTCTCTAATATCGACAGCCCATTTCTATTCTTCATTGATCTTGATAAATTGTTTCACCTTCTTCCAACTTTTCCATAGGGAGCAAACTAAGCTCAAGCCTCTAGGAGTCACCTGATAGGGGAAGAACAAAAGAGTGAGAAGATCCTGACCCTTCCACCCTAGAAGGTCCAAAAGTCTAAGAGCACTCTTGTTTCTAAAAATCAGTTTGGCCCAAGAGGCATCCCTATTGCTCCAAGCTTTAATTAACCATTTGGCCACTAGTGTGTTGGCCATTCCTTCAATGTTTAGAATCCCCAAACCAGCTTGATCTTTTTGACTTATGCAAGTAGCCCATTTAATTTTGGGGACATCCCTTCTATAAGGGTCTCCTGTCTAGAAAAAGTTTCTGCAAAATTTTTCCAATTCGACAATCTCTTGGTCCTTTGATCTCCAACAAGAGAGAAAGTAAATAATCAAAGAAAGAAGGAATGTGTTAACCACCATAGCTCACTGTGCTAGGTTGAGCTGCATACCTTTCCAATATGCCAACTTGTTATCGAGCTTAGAAAGAACCCAATTTGATTGTTGACCCATTGAAACATCAAATCCCATCATAATACCTAACAAGTAAAAGATTTGGGGATCAATCAACAACCATGGTTAATCAAAATCTGAGGTGGATGCCCAATAATGGGCCTAAAGGCGATTTTAGAGGGGTTGATTTCGGAACCTCATGCCTTATATGTTGAGATATCAAGCTCAACATGTGATGATCCACGATGACACGTACCAGTTTTTCGTTTCTCTGACATGTATAGTGGTCACACTGGTATATGTCAGGGATACTTCATTGAGCTTTATTAGATTTATATACCGAGAGTGATGGCACATTTGTTTCTTGCCAGTGCACTCATTCGCAGACATTAGGTTTTTCCTTATGTATTGGTCTTTATATATTGCACTCATTGTATTCTTGTTTAAGGTCATTCTTGTACATTCCTTTTTATGTAATAGAAGAAGAAGAACATCATTCTTCTTTGCCCCAATCTGTGTGTGTATGCTTCTCCTTGAGAGTGAGAGTGTGTGTGTGAGCTCTCTTCCTTATCTCCTTCCTCCTGACATGGTATCAGAGCCAGCGTGGCCATAGAGAGCTCATGGAGAAGGCAACAGTGAAGAGTACACAATAAGGCGTGGAGAAAACGCGATTCACAAACGACCTCCGTTTGCTATGAAAATCGGCGTGAAGGTAGAAGACCTTCGTTTCAAGCCCGCAAGGTGGGGCCCATAGAAAAACCAGGTCAGTTTCAAAAACTGTAACTTGCATTGTGTTCGGCAACACTCATATATTCCAGATCCACAATTTCAAGCGATTCCGTGTACTGTTGATACACGAAAACTATGTTTTACTGAGATCGAACTATCACATCATAGTGCGATAGTGTTCAAGCAGAAGTGCTGCTTGTAGTGTTTTGCAGTGTTGTAAATTGTTGCAGAAATGGCAAATGCAGATGGAATGAGTCAGCTTATGAGCGATAAGCTGGACAAGAACAACTTCCATGCTTCAAGATTCAGAATGACTAATTTTCTGATGGGAAAAGGCTACTGGAAGTACATCGAAGGAGAGAACGAAAATGCTCCGCAGTTACTAGAAAGGAATCGGACTACAGATCAGGTAAGAGCATATGAGGAATGGAATCAAGGAACACGAAAGGTAATGTATTGGCTATCTGTTAGCATACAGGATATCATGATTGGACACATACAGGATGCCAAGACTCCGAAAGAGGCTTGGAATAGTTTGGTCACATTATATGAGACCAATACAAAGGCACAGAAATTGCAATTCAAGAACGAGCTGCACACCTTGGAGAAAAAGAGCATGTCGGTAAGTGACTATACCCTAAAAGTCAAAAGCATATGTGAGTCACTTGCATCTATTGAAGTGAATGTAGATGATGATGATAAGGTGGAAGTATGCCTCCGTGGTTTAGGAGCTGCATATAAGGAGTTCAGAACTTCTATACAGACCAAGGAAAATATTCCAAAGTTGATCTGGTATCTATGCTGATCATTGAAGAAAAGAATCTTGGTGAGGATTCAAACTCCCAAGGAAAGTCCAGTTCTGAGCAGGTTTTCTACTCTGGCAGAGGAAGAGCTAGAGGTAGAGGTTTTGGAAGTGGAAGAGGAAACAGTAACCAAGACCAAGGTCAACAACAGAATCATGCAGGAGGAAGAGGACAGTTTTGAGGCAGGGGGAGCCAAAGAGGTCACAGAAATTTCCAAAGAAATGATTCAGGTAATGATAGTAAAGGATGCTGGAATTGTGGTAAACTTGGACACTTTGAACATGATTGCAGGTTGAAGAATCAAAATAACAGAAGGCAGCAAAACAACTATGCATCCACAAGTGTAGATGATTTTGAGACGTTGTTCATGGTTCAACATCACATGATGAATACGATGTCTGTTGGTGTTTCAAAGTCGAATGATAATGTCGGGTATGTTGATTCAGGTGCTTCAAATCACATATCCAGTCATGCAGAATGGTTTAGTACTTTGCAAAAATTGCCAGTTCCTAGATATGTTGAAACAAGTGATGAGACATCACATCCTATTGAGCATACAAGAAAGATAGCACTATCTATGGAGGATGGAAAGGTAAAACATCTTGTTGATGTGCTGCATGTTCCAAATATAACGAAGAAACTGGTTTCTGTTGGACAAATGGTTGACCAGGGATTACAAGTCAGGTTCAATGCTCATGGATTATATGTAGAGGAGTACAAGCAAGATGGACGATTGGTTGCCAAAGGAAACAAAGTGGGTACAATGTTCACCTTAAATGTGAAGATTCTTGAAATGAATGCAATCATGTTTGCAAAAGGTGCAGGAGTTATTGCTGATATAGAGATCTGGCACAAACGAATTGGACACGCAAATCTGCAAAGGCTAAAACTGATGCAGTCAAAGGAGATTGTTCATGGACTACCAAATTTCAAGGTTTCAGAGATGCAAAAGGTATGTGGAGCATGTCAATCTGGTAAATAGTCAAGATCATCGTTTCCACATGACAAGCATGTTAGTGAGAATGTGCTATAAATAGTACATACAGATGTTTGGGGTCCTGCAAAGACCACATCTATGGGCGGTTGTAGGTTTTATGTTACTTTCATTGATGACACTATGGGTATATTTCATGAAAGAGAAGAGCCAGGTGTTCACTCACTTCCAGAATTTTAAAGCTATGGTGGAAAAATAGACAAGGAAGTACATTCAGACATTAAGATCTGATGGAGGAGGTGAATACATGTCAAATGAGTTCAGTAGTTTTCTAAAAAATCATGGAATTCAACGTCACTTTTCATGTAGGTGCACACCACAACAGAATGGCGTTGGTGGATGCAAAATTAGACATATTGCAAAAATAGCAAGAGTTTTGATGGCTGAAAAGAATATGCCTCATTATTATTGGGCAGAAGCTGTGCATACAGTTGTATACATCATGAATAGAACTCCAACTGTTTTTGTACATCAAGACCTGAAGAGAAGTTTACAGGTAAAAAGCCAAACTTATCACATATGAAAGTTTTTGGCTGTATTGCATATGTACATGTTCCACATGAGTTGAGGATGAAGCTTGATTGAAAAGCAGAAAAATGTGTCTTCATTGGATACTCCCTTGAGCAAAAGGGGTACAAATGTTATAACCCACTCACATGACAAGTGAAGGTGAGCAGAGATGTGGTATTTGATGAAATGTCAAGATTCTATGCAGATGCCAAAGAAGGACTGAATCTTGAACCAAATGACAAAGAAAATGCTAAAAAACCAAGTGTAGAATCTCAAGTTTTGAGTGGACCGGATGAATCACCAAGAAATAGTCCCAACTCAAATCCATGGAGTGGAAGATTGCGTGGAAATTTTAGTCCAGCAAATTCATCAAATACATCCAAGAAAGGTAAAGAAAAGCTTTCTGCTAGTAGTAAAACATGTGCAGGTTTTGAAGACGTTGATGGAGATTCAAGCGGTTCAGAAAAGAGTCTTGATGAGGAACTTGGATTGCCCTATGTGAAGACTCCAGGAGTAAGAAGGGCACATGCAGATGATACAAGGAGAAGTGACCCAGGACCAAGAAGATCTAGGAGGATGTGGAATTCAGTGCAATGATTTACGTATGACAATTATATGGATCGTCATTGTGCCTACATGACCAAGGTAATACAAGATGTTGAACCTTCTTGTTTTGAAGATGCAATTGTAAATGCAGATTTGGAAAAAGCTATGGATGAGGAGATGGCCGCACTTTATGGAAATGATACATGGAAGCTGGTTCCATTGCCGCGAGGAAAGAAACCCATAGGCTGCAAATGGGTTTATAAGGTAAAGCATAATGCTGATGGTAGCATAAGCAGGTATAAAGCACGATTGGTAGCTAAAGAATATGCACAGACATATGGCATTGATTATGAAGAAATATTCAGCCCTGTAGCTAAAATGTCTATTGTCAGAACACTTGTTGCATTAGCTACAGCAAAATGATGGACCTTGCATCAGATGGATGTGAAGAATGCTTTTCTACATGGTGAGTTACAAGAAGAAGTATATATGGACGAGCCACAAGGATATGAAGATTAAAAGCATCCAGAATATGTTTGAAGGTTGCAAAAGGCTTTGTATGGGCTGAAGCAAGCCCCTCGTGCATGGCATGCAAGGATTGTTGATTACTTAACCAGCATTGGGTTTTCTATGTGTGATGCAGATTACTCACTATATGCAAGGAAGGTTGATGATGGCATCACTATTGTGGCTCTTTATGTTGATGACCTAATTGTAGGTGGTGATAATGAAGGAAGCATCAAAGAGGTAAAGAAACTTCTTATGCAGGAATTTGACATGAAAGATCTTGGTGTGCTGCGCTATTTCTTGGGCATTGAGTTTATACATAGAGAAACAAGTATATGGGTGTTGCAAAGGCAATATGCCTTGAATATGCTGCAAAAGTATGGTATGGCTTATTGTAAGCCAATTTCTATGCCATTAGATCAAAATTCAAAGTTGGATACTACATCAGGTGAAGCATTGGAAAATGCTACTATGTACAGGAAAATTATGGGAAGTCTTATATATCTCACAACTACAAGGCCTGATTTAAGCTATACTATTGGACTTGAAAGTCAGTTTATGCAGGTTCCCAGGAAGCCACATTTGGATGCTCTGAGGCGCACTCTATGTTATGTGAGTGCTACTTTGGATTATGCATTGTTTTATGAGGCTGGTGTAGATTTGCAGATCTTTTGATACACCGATGCAGATTGGGCTGCTAGCATTCCAGATAGAAGATCTACTAGTGCTTTTCTATTCTCACTTGGGAGTGTAGCTATTACATGAAGCAGCAAGAAGCAACCCACTGTTGCTTTGTCGAGTACAGAGGCTGAGTATAGAGGTGCTGCAATGGAAGCTTGTGAGGCATCATGGCTGGAGATGCTACTTGCAAATTTAGGTGTGGAAGTGCAAAAGCCTATCACTATCTATTGTGATAATCTTAGCAACAGATAGTTAGCACGGAACCTTGTTTTTCATGCCAGAACAAAGCATATCGAGGTACATTATCACTTCATCAGAGAGAAGGTATTAGCAGGCGATATTGCTCTTGTTTATGTGAGAATAGATGAGCAGATTGCTGATATTTTCACCAAAGCATTTGGAGCTAAGAAGTTGAAGAAGTTTCGGGAGATGCTTGGATTACATTGAGCTTCAGATGGAGTATTGAGATATCAAGCTCAACATGTGATGATCCAGGATGACACATACCAATTTTTCATTTCTTTGACATGTATAGTGGTCACGCCGGTATATGTCAGGATACTTCATTGAGCTTTATTAGATTTATCCACCGAGAGTGATGGCACATTTGTTTCTTGCTAGCTCACTCATTCGCGGACATTAGGTTTTTCCTTATGTATTGGTCTTTATATATTGCACTCATTGTATTCTTGTTTAAGGTCATTCTTTTACATTCCTTTTCATGTAATAGAAGAAGAAGAACATCATTCTTCCTTGCCTCAATGTGTGTGTGTATGCTTCTCCTTGAGAGTGAGAGAGTGTGTGTGAGCTCTCTTTCTTATCTCCTTCCTCGTGACATAAAATGTATTTAGGCAACACCAAAAGGTATCAATGTGATTCGCATCATTATGCACAAAAGCATTTGTGTCATTGGCAAGGAGTCTCATGATCATCTGGCCTTGATTGAGGGGGAGAAAGAGCCCTTGCATGAGACATAAATGTGCATGATGTTTAACAAGGCACTTGAGACCATCCGTGGCAATCGCAAAGATAAGAGGTGCCAAGGGGCATCCTTGCCTAACAGAAAGTTTTAATCGAATATTAATGAATTTTTGACCGTAACCCAAGTCTTTTAGAGATTGGAGAATGAAGTCTCACTCGAGTCTGTCACACGCTTTGAAGTCAGTCTTAAGGAAGAGAAAATCTTGAGTGGACTCTTCAATAAAATCTAGAGCTTCCCAAACCTCAATGATAGCCTCGAGGATGGAAATCCCCTTGATGGACCCTTTTTTATCCTAACTAATCTAGTTTTGTAAGCGACATGCAATTTATTAGCAATAACTTTAGCAAGGATCTTCTAACCTGTTTGTAACATCTTAATTGGATGCCTGTTTTCAATTGAATTTTTGCTGCCTCTTTTGTGAAAAAGCTTGATAATGCCTTCATTGAGACATTTGGGCAACACACGAAAAGAAATGGCCTCTTGCCACACCAAACATAATGGAGTAGTCACCACATGCTTGAACGTCTTAAAAAACCCATTGCTGAGGCCATCTATCCTTGGGCTTTTGCCATTAGGAATCGAACAATAACTTCAAGAATCTCATCATTCGAAATGGGAGCTTCAAGAAGAGGCTTCATATTTTGTGGAATTCCTTTGGTTCTAACTTTAGAGTTGTCCACCACACAATCATGCCTATTATGAGAAAGAGGCATGAAAACTCCCAAAAGCAAGGTAAAGTGATTGAATTTTCTCTTCTAGCCCGATGAATGTTTTAAAGATTCTTCTAAGTCTTGACTGAGATGTGTTGTGTTTTCATGACCGCCATCCTCCAATACTTGGCTGCGGAGGAGCGCGTGGCAAAGGCCCAGGGAAATGGTAGTTTCTTCTAAGGATTTCATTTTTTTCTAAATTCAATAAGACTTTAATCTTAGTTGGGAAAGATCATGGAACGAATCATTTTCAAAGGGAGAAAACGTTGAAGTCTCCTAGGTCCCTTTCTTTTGGCATACATTAAAGGTTCCCCTTCTTTAATGTTCTCGGTTTGCATCCTGATTTTTTTTTATTGATTATCTTTCAAGTTTTTAAAATTTTTGATGAAAAAAAATGTTTCTTCTCAAACTTGTGATTCCCTGCCTCAACCGTCTCTCTCCCCAATATTTCTTTTCTGATTGGTATGGGTTTTACTTATACTTATAGGCTGGCAAGACTCATTTGATCATGTAGATCCCTTTTTATTAGTGATTTCTCATGGCTTAGGTTTGGAGAGAGGATTTTAGCTCTTGTTGGAGTTAGATATCTACGGAAGCGTGCAGAAAACACAAGGAAGAAGAAGAAGCTTGGAGCACAATAGACAATACTGAATGTATTACCACTAGAATGTACAAAGATAACTAACCCGATAGGGCAATAGGCATATATACAAGTCACGGGAAAAAAACCTCCTAAAGTGGGAAAAAAGTGCCTCGACAGCCCTAGTGTGTTCATGCACATCACTACCTCAATATATCAACAAATCCCCCCTGAGAGTGATGCACTGAACAAGGGGCTGGCACTCATGTATAAGGAAGTGCCAAACTATCTGGAATCAATCCACAAAAGGAAGTAACCCCAAAGCTTTGCGGAAAGCTTCAAAATTCTCCCTAGGCAGAGCCTTCGTGAAAAGGTCTGCAATGTTCTCCTGCATGGGCACATATGCCAAGCTGATCTCTCCAGCAGAGAACCTCTCCCTGACATAATGATAATGCACCTCAATGTGCTTAGTGCGAGCATGGAGCACAAGGTTCCTCGCAAGTGCCAATGCGCTCTGATTGTCAGTGAAGATGGTGGTGGCAGAAGAGTGACCAACACCCAAATTAGCCATAAGGCATCTGAACCACACACACTCAACAGACACTGTGAAAGTTTCCCTATACTCAACCTCACAACTGGAAGTGACCATAGTAGGCTACTTCTTGCTCAGCCAAGATATGCATGAGCTACCAAGCATGACGCAAAAACCACTAGTGGACACATGTGTTTCATAGCAACCAACCCAATCAAAGTCAGAAAAAGCATGCAAATGTGGCGGTAGTGATCCCCCCTTGGGATAAAACAACCCAAGTAGTTGGGTACCACTCAAGTAGCGAAAGATGTGCTTAACCACCTGCCAATGCTTTACACCTGGACAATGCATAAACGTGATCATCTATGAGACATAAAACTGAATATCTGGTCGAGTAATGCATAAGTAAATCAAGCATCCAATAGTGTGCTGATAGAGAACAACATCAAATGCATCTCTAGCATCATGAAGACTCAATCGTAAACCTGTCTCCATAGGATTGGCAATAGGTTTACAGTCTTCAAGGCCAAAAACCTACAATAATCTATCAATATATTTGGTTTGACATAAAGTTATTCCACCATCAAATTGCATAAAATAAATGCCCAAATAATGATGCTAATGCCCTAAATTAGACATCTCAAATGACGCATGCAAATCAGCCTTAAAATCAACAATATGCTTCTCATGAGGACCAGTGAGCAGCATGTCATCAACATACACAAAAATGATTAGAAGTACATCATTAGAACGCTTAACATATAAGGTGCTTTCAGTTGGACTATTCTTAAAACCATGTGCAATCAGATAGGCATGTATCTTTTCATACCAAGCACGCGGTGCTTGCTTTGAACCATATAATGCCTTCTTTAACCTACACACCTGGTTTTCATGCCCTTTCTACACAAAGCCACGGGGTTGAAACACATACAATTATTCATGCAAATCACCATTCAAAAATGTTGTTTTAACCTCCAACTGATGTATGTTCCAACCATGATGAGCTGCAAGTGCACAAATCCTACGAATAGTAGTCATTCAGCAAGTAGGAGCAAAGGTTTCATCAAAATCAATGCCGCTTCCTATGCATAACCCTTTGCAACAAGCCTAGCCTCATACCTATGAACTGTTCCATCACTTTTACACTTCAGCTTGTATATCCACTTAGTGCCAATGGCCTTCTTGCCAGAAGTAAAGTCACATAAAGACCACACCATTTTTCATGATAGCAGCATATTTAGATTGCATTGCAGCCATCCAATGTGGAGAATTTTGTGCTTCATCAAATGAAACAGGCGCAGTCTCATCAGAGAGACTAGATGCCACCATAGCATAGCAATGTGATGCAAAAGAGTCACTGTGAGAGCCTGAACGAGTACGGTATGACAAAGATGTATCTAATTTGTTGTCACGCAAAGTCTACACTAACCATTTTGGCATAGTTTTTGCCTCCTTAATATCACCTCTCTCATCAAAAACTGCATCATGGAAATCTACATCAGAAATGGAATGATCTGCATCATCACATGAAACATGCAATGGTTGAGAAGTTGCCTCACTAGGACCAGCACTAGATTGTTCACTTGTAAAAAGAGGCAGCAAAGTATCATACATGTGTTTGGAGCTAACAAATGTCTCCTTCATACATGAAAGTAAAGGCTGAATACCCTCTTCCACAAAAACAACATCACGGCTAACCAGAATGTGTTTAGTCTGTGGATGATACAAACGATAGCCTTTGCTTTCAGAGCTGTACCCAACAAAAATACATTTTACAGTTTTATCATCTTGACAACCAAAAAACATGCAGATGAGCAACAGATGGCTTACGACCATGCCAAGCCTCGTATGGAGTGATAGACTACAATGCTTTACTGGGAAACCTATTAAGTACATATGCTGCACACATGATAGACTCAAGCCAGAAACTATGTGGTAAAGCTTGACTCTTGATCATACATCTCGCCATCATGAGTGACATGTTCTTCCATTCAGCAACTCCATTCTGTTGAGGTGTATACGGAAGTGTACACGAAAGTTTTATCCCACATTCAGCCATAAATGCATTAAAGTCAGAAGACATATATCCCCCTCCCCATCAGAATGAGGGGTGCCCATTTTACATGCTGACAGATTTTCAGCCATAACCAAAAACTGTTTGAAGCACACAAACACTTCGAGCTTTGCTTTGAGTGGATATACCCATGCATGCATGGAAAAATTATCAATAAAATTCATGAAGTAAGGATAGTTTCCAAAAGAAGGTGTTTGCATAGGACCACAGACATCACTATGTACAAGCTACAATTTCTGAGTAGCCCGAACTGAACCATCTTTTGGAAAGGAGGAACACTACATTTTGCCCAAGATACAACCTTCATAGACATTTTTTTTGGGTGCCTCAATTTTGGGCAAAGAGCACACCATTTCAGATTTCTCCAGGTGTAGCAAACTAGCAGAATTCAAATGACCAAAGCATGCATGCCAAAGCTTTGCATTTGACATAGCCTAAGAATCATGTACTGCACATGTTGAATCATTCATAGATTTTTCATAGTCTATGATCTTATACAACCCACGACGTAAAATGCCAGAAGCAATAATCATGTCACCATTTGAGAGATCATGAAATGTACATGTGTCATCAACAAATTTCACAACCAAGCCAATCTTGGCTAATGAAGAAACTGATAATAGATTTTTCTTGATCCTTGGCATAAATAAAGCATCCGACAAAATGAAAGAACTACCATCAACAGTAGTCAGAATGATCTTACCAACTCCCATAATATGATAAGAGGGGTTGTTGGTGCATGTGACAGTATTGCTCAAGTGAAGTGAAGAAACTCTGTTGCGAGATAATATGTTTGGTTGCCCCACTATCAAAATACCAAACACGTGAGTCTACTACAGACATACACTGCTCATGAGAAGATGGGTCAAAACTGCAAATAGTAGTAAATGCACATTCTTCATTCTACACAAGATTAAGAGACTCTGTTTTTGGAGGAGAGGCCTCTACAAAAACCATTCTAGAATCTTTCTTCTTTGCCTCTTTAGCAACCAATTTTGGACACCTCTTAATGACATGATCATTTGCTTTACAGTATTTGCAAAACAATTTCTACCTTTTTTATTTCTTCTCATCTTTGTCTTCCATCTTTGAATGTGCAACATTTATAGATTTCTGCTTACTAGTAGATGAGCTCCATTTACCTTTGCCCTTCTGACTAGCTAGGAAAGCTTGATCTCGAAGACACATAATGGACCTGTTCTACCTAGACTAATCTTCCTACAGTAGAACAGAAACTAACTCTTCAAATGAGAGGGCATTTGGATTGCCTTTCATCATCAAACAAAGAGTAGAAGCAAAACCCTTACATGAATCAGGAAGACCATTCAGAATGGTCTGCACAAGTGAGCTATCTGGTATAACATCAATTACAGAAATCAATTGTACCTTCAAATCCTTGATCTTTGTCAGCAAACTTTCCATAAAATCACATTCATTCATATGCTCTTTCTCCAACTGTTTTTGGAGGTAAGAAACAGGAGCCTCATTCCTAGCCTGGTACAATGTGGTAAGTGTATCCCAAGCATCTTTAGTTGTTCTATAAGAGCGAATGTGAGGAATAATGGCACGTTTGAAAGACAATGCTATCAATGCATGTGCCTGAGCATCTGTACCATCCCAACTAATTTGCTCGACAATAGGTGCAGTAGAAACCGCAAGACAAATAGGAATCTAAAGAATATCAGCATCTTCAAAGCCATCTACATCAGCTTCAATACCTATATTTGCAGGTGTAATAGGATGTTTTTCAACACCTTGCACAATGTTCCACAGTCCTTTTGCAACCAATACATGTTGCATCATATAAGCCCACAATGGGTAATTGGTACCGTCCACCTTATCCTCAACAACCAATATGCGGAATACATCACTGCTTTCAGCCATGGCCACTGACTAAAATACCCTGATGCAAAAAAATGATTGTATCTGAAAAAGTTGATCAGAACTACCCTGACAAGTTCTACTAGACCTGTAGTAGACTTGGAGATGCTTATACTGGCGAACCAAAGCTTGTATATATATTTGGCACAACAAGACAAAATAGCCTACACAAGCGCTACAATAGTGCATTCGGAGGCTGAAACGAGCTCAAATCGTGAACCTTGAGTATGCTCACCAAATTTTGTGTGAATTTGAGACTATGACTAGAGGGGTGTCGACGATGCCCTAGATGAAGTGGCGACCTGCTCTGATACCAATTGTTGGAGTTAGATGTTTGCGGAGGCACGTGAACAGAACAAGGAAGAAGAAGAAGCTTGGAGCACAACACACAATACTGAATGTATTACCACTAGAATGTACAAAGATAAGTAACCTGTTAGGGCAATAGGCATATATACAAGCCGGGGGAAAAAAACCTCCTAAAGAAGGAAAAAAGTGCCCCAACGGTCGTGGTGTGTTCACACACATGACTACCTAAATATATCAACAGAGTAAGCCTCAACCTCGTTCTTGAGTGCCCCCACAATGAGCTATCTTCCAAGTGAAAAAATCAAGAATGTTCTAGTTCACCTCAGATGATGTTGTCTTATTGTCACTCTAGAACAATGATGAGTATAAACATGAGGAAATCCACCTCATGATTTTCAATCCAAGGAGATGTGAAGGTGGTATGATGACCATGAGCAAGTGAGATTAGAAGTGTGTGAGTGAGAAGCACACCAACATGCATACACATACACACACATATATTGTACCACATTTGTGCATAGCCTCGAAGATTGAGAGATATTATTTTCATGTATATATAGTCACAAGAAATTATCTCATTCTCTCTTGTACAATTGATCTCCAATGATTTTGTAATGCCAACTTTCTTTTTCCAATGCTCTTCTGCTCATAGACATACATTCTTCTAGATATCTCCAATGTCATGATACCATCTTGATATAGTGTAATATGGTCTATTGGTGCACGTTGTTGGCACTTTTAGTATTCACACATAAATTTCTAACATATCTTACATCTCTGGCCAAGATACTCATGAACTTTGTAGCTTCTAAATGGTTTTGTTCTTAGAATTGTGTCTAGCTAAGACACCATTTTGACAATTATCAAACTTCCTTTTTACTCATCTCCAACATAGTATCTCCAAGCTATCTTGTATATATGCTAGGATATGGTATTTCTTTGATTCATTCACTTGATTTTCACTTGTGGAGATCAATTTTGCCTTAATTCTTACATTAGAGCTAGCACAATCGCTTTTGGTGGTATGTAGTTTGTCACTCTACAAAAGTGATATTTACATATGCACATGTTTCCTTTCTTGACAAATAACTCGAAATTGTACTTCATGATTAAGAAACATCATCAATAAGCCTTTGCTGTGAATACTTGGAGAAGCTTGAGTAGTAGAAATTTGTATTGCAAAGTGTTGAAATTGGGTCCAAGCAACCAGCACAAAATCAGCCCCTTTGCTTTTGGAGAGTTTAATGCACCTTATGAAATTGAAATTAATGCAATAAAATACCCTATGTGTTTTTGAAAGTCGCTGAGAAAATTTACATTCAAAACAGATAGATTTGCACATTTACTAGTTCAAGAAACTTGGTATTTATGGATGAATCATGCAATTTCTAAAGATTGGTGCTCCTTGCTTGATTGCAATTGACTGAATTCATCTTAGATGAAAGTGGATTATAGGATTGTGTTGCTAGTATGCACAAGATTTCGATTTTTCATAAAGATATGTGCTAATTACAAACTTAGCATTGATAGGTGGTGATCCCCGCTTTTCAAGAATGTGCAGATATAGAGCCCGAGACCATAAAAAACCTCTTTCCAACAATTTATTGAACCAAATGATGTCACATTTGTACACATAAATTACACTAATAGCTTTGAAGTGATCCCTTATTCATAATAAGTGAATCTCTAAAGAGTGAGAACGAGCATCTGCAACTTGATATATCTTGGAGAATAAGATGAGCAAAGTGAAGACAAAAAATGAATGTATACCAATCTAACATATTGTACAAGTGTTTGTAAAATATTTTAGATCAATATACATTCAAGAATCTCTTAAAAATAATTTTAATTCAAATTAGCATGGGATAGGTAGTTGTAACTAGGATCTCTTTTCCTACAATTTAGGAACTAGAGAATCAAGCTTCAATAAAGTGAATTAGGTAGTTGTTTTGGTACTTGATTGAATAGCAACCTCAAACTCATGAATTTTTGGACTTATCATCTTTAGTACCCTTGTATGTCTAGCATAGATTAAGCTACCTACCAAACTTTGTTACTCTTTTATGTATTCAATTTTTTTCGTCTTCATAAGATTCATTTCCAAAGATGTACCTCTAGGTTTTGCATTATCCAACTTGAACTTCAATAATAGATCTTGAATGTACCTCCTTTGAGTTAAGTACATCCCTTTATCAATGTATTATGACTTGCATACCTATGAAAATGTGAGCTCTCCAAGGTCACTAGTCTTGAATTCTTCCAACATATCTCTTTTGATCCTTTCTATTCCAATGATTTTATCACTTTCATAATTATGTCATCTAGATACACACATAAATAGATAACCTCATTATAAAGCTTCTTGATGAACAAAGAAGGGTCTGCATTACTTAACTTCAAACCTTGATCTTGTAAACAGGTCACCAATCTAAAGTTCAAATCTCTTGGAGCTTGTTTTAATCCATATAATTCCCTTTTGAGCTTGCACACATAAGTAGGATAATTAAGGTTTTCAAATCCTAGGGGTTGTGACATGTATACCTCTTCATTGATCCATCCATTGAGAAAAGCATTCTTCACATCAAGTTGAAGTAGCTTCCAATTTCTTGCAATTGCTACGCTAAGCAAAGTCTTGATGGTGGTCATCTTGGCAACTGATGAGAAGTTTCCTCATCGTCTATGCCCTGAGTTTGAGCACATCCTTTAGCGACCAACCTAGCTTTGTACCTGGAAATTGATCCATCTGAATTCCTCTTCAATTTATAGACCCATGTGCAACCTATTACCTTTTGATTGGTTTGTGTTGTAACTAACTCCCATGTGACCATTTCCTTTAGAGCTTCTATCTCCTCTTTCATGGATTTCTCCTAATGATGGTTTCCTTTGGCTTTTTCATATGTTGAGGGTTCTTTTGAAACTGAGTCTTTGGCCAAATAGATGGAATGCTTTGTTACAAATGTAGAGCCATATCCATACTATCAGGTTGCTTTCTTTCCCTTATTGATATTCTAGGAGTATGCTTGGAGCATTCTCCACATTCTTGCATTTTCCTTTCCTCTTGATTCCAAAGCTTGTAGTATCTCTCCTTCTCATCTTGATCATCATCTCATTCACTTTCAAAGTCCTACAGTTGTGTATCATACTTGCTATCTAATGGATGAAAATATGAATCAAGATCATAGGGTAAGTTTACCTTTTGTTTATCCTCTTCATACCATGATCTATGTTCTTCAAATACAACATCCTTGCTTGTGGTAAATTGCTTTGTTAATGGATTGTAGAACCTATACCCCATGTCAGTTGAATCATAGCCAATGATTAAAGCGTTGGTTGCTCTTTCATCCAATTTCCCTCTAATTTGTGAAGGTACATGTACATATGCTAAGCAACCAAAACTGTGTAATGAGCTAGACTTGGTTTTCTACCATTCCAAGCTTCATAAGGAGTCATACCTTGAAGAGATTTGGATGGAACTCTATTCACAAGATACACAACAATAGATATAGCTTCTCCCCATAAATAATGTGGTAGGTTCTTCTCTTCAAGCATATCCTTGCTGATCCAACTAGGGTTTTATTCCTCCTCTTTACAATACCATTCAGTTGAGGAGAGTTCCTGGTAGTGAAATCCTTTCTAATGCCTTTATCTTCTAAATACATCAAACTCTTCGGAGAATTATTCTTCCCCTCCATCTGATGTGAGTTTCTTCAATAATCTGCCTACATGATTTTCCACATGTGCTAGGTACTTCTTGAAACATTCAAATACTTCACTCTTATTTTTTGTAAAGTATAGAATTGCCAATCTACTATGAACATCAAAAAAAGATACATAATATCCTGAGCCTAATAATGAAGGTTTTTGACTTGTTCCCCACACATCTATGTGTACTAATTCTAAGAGATTGTTGTGGATGTAGCCTTTGTGGTTAAACGGTTGTCTTTATACCTTCCTAATTGGAGAATCGTTACACCTATTGATCGTGTGTTGCTTTGATATGTGTGGTGGCCCTAGAACACTTTGATCCTTGTATATATCCTTCAAGGTTGGTTCATTCACATGAGCAAGTCTCGTATGCCACACTTCAAGCTCGCTTAGGGTTTGAGACCCAAACTTGAACAGAGCTATACTGCTGCTTTCTCCTACTTCAAAAGTTAAGATTCGACCATGCTTCTCACATCTAGCTATCTTCTTGAAGCCTTGACATGGATCTTCCACATAAGATCCATATTGGGTGAACCTAACTTGTAAGCCTTTTGAACTATTTCTCCTAAACTTATTGGGTTTGAAGACCAAGATCTATATGGACCATATGCTCATCTTCTTCACCTTCTTTGTGGCTTAGATTCATTAGGATTAATGAATCTTCTTGTGATTGATCCTCTGAGTTGTTGTTATAGTCCCTTCTATTGTAATTCCTATTATAAATGTTGTAATTTTTTCCACCTTTGCATCTTGTGTTACTAAATCCACCTCTACCACCTCGTTTCCGATTCCTTCCATTGAACTAGCAATTTTGAGTGGTGTGTTTGGTCTTATTATTGTTGGAGTTAGACGTCTGTGGAAGCACGCGAACAGCACAAGGAAGAAGAAGAAGCTAGGAGCACAACATACAATACTGAATGTATTACCACTAGAATGTACAAAGATAAGTAGCCCATTAGGGAAATAAGCGTATATATAGGCCAGGGGAAAAACCTCCTAAAGGAAAAAAGTGCCCCGGTGGTCCTAGAGTGTTCACACATATCACTACCTAAATATATCAACAAAGCCCCCCCTGGGAGTGATGTAGTGAACAAGGAGCTCGCACTCATGTATAAGTAAGTGCCAAGCTATGTGGAAATCACTCCACAAAAGGAAGTAAGCCCAAAGCTTTGCGGAAAGCTTCAAACTTCTCCCTAGGAAGAGCCTTCGTGAAAAGGTCCGTAATGTTCTCCTGCATGGGCACATATGCCAAGCTAATCTCCCAAGCAGAGAACCTCTCCCTGACATAATGATAATGCACCTCAATGTGCTTAGTGCGAGCATGGAACACAGGGTTCCTCGCAACTGCCAATGTGCTCTGACCGTCAGTGAAGATGGTGGTGGCAAAAGACTGACCAACAACCAAATCAGCCATAAGGCGTCAGCCACACACACTCAATATTCGTTATGAAAGCTTCCCTATACTCAGCCTCACAATTGGAAGTGGCCACAGTAGGCTACTTCTTGCTCAACCAAGATATACATGAGCTACCAAGCATGAAGCAAAAGCCACTAGTGGACATACAAGTGTCATAGCAACCAGCCCAATCAGAGTAAAAAAAAGCATGCAATTCTAGCGGTAGTGATCCCCCCTTGGGATTAAACAACCCAAGTAGCCGAGTACCACTCAAGTAGCGAAAGATGCACTTAACCGCATGCCAATGCTTGACTCCTAGGCAATGCATAAACTTGCTCATCTCTGAGAGAGCAAACTGAATATTTGGACGAGTAATGCATAAGTAAATCAAGCATCCAACAGCCTGCTGATAGAGAACAACATCAAATGCATCTCTAGCATCATGAAGACTCAGTCATGAACCTATCTCCATAGGAGTGGCAATAGGTTTACAGTCGTCAAGGCCAAAATGTGGCAATAATGTGTCAATATATTTTGTTTGACACAAAGCCATTCCACCATCAACATGCATAAACTGAATGCCCAAATAGTGATGCAAATGCACCAAATTGGACATCTCAAATGAGGCATGCAAATCAGCCTTAAAATCAGAAATATGCCTCTTATGAGGAACAGTTAGCAGCATGTCATCAACATAAACCACAATGATCAGAAGTACATCAATAGCACACTTAACATGTAAGGTGCTTTCAGTTGGACTATTCTTAAAACCATGTGCAATCAAATAGGCATGTATCTTTTAATACGAAGCACATGGTGCTTGCTTTAAACCATATAATGCCTTCTTTAACCTGCATACTTGGTTTTCATGCCCTTTTTGCACAAAGCCACGAGGCTGAAAAACATACACTTCTTCATGCAAGTCACCATTCACAAATGTTGTTTTAATGTACAATTGATGTACATTCCAACCATGATGAGCTGCAAGTGCACATATGCTATGAACAGTAGTCATTCGACAAGTAAGAGCAAAGGTTTCATCAAAATCAATGCCTCTTTCTTGTGCATAACCCTTTGCAACAAGCCTAGCCTTATACCTATCAACTGTACCATCAGGTTTACACTTCAGCTTGTATACCCACTTAGTGTCAATGGCCTTCTTGCCAGGAGGCAAGTCACATAAAGAACAAGCACCATTCTTCATTATTGCATCATATTCATATTGCATAGCAACCATCCAATTTTTTGAATTTTGTGCTTCATCAAACGAAACAGGCTCAATCTCATCACAGAGACTAGATGCAGCCATGGCATAGCAATCTGATGCAAAAGAGGCACTATGAGAGCCTGATCGAGTACGATATGAAAGAGGTGCATCTAATTTGCTGTCACACAAGGTCTGCACCAGACATTTTGGCATAGTTCTTGCCTGCTCAATATCATCTCTCTCACCAACAAGTGCATCATGTAAATCTGCATCAGAAATGGAATGATCTGCATCACCACATGAAACCTGCAAAGGTTGAGAAGTTGCCTCATTAGGACCAGCGCTAGACTGTCCACCTGTAAAAAGAGGCAGCAAAGTATCATACATGTCTTTGGAGCTAACAGATGTCTCCTTAGTACATGAAAGCAATGGCTGAATAGCATCTTCCACAGAAACATTATGGCTAACCAGAATGTGTTTAGTATGTGGATGATACAGACGATAGCCTTTACTTTCAGAACTGTTCCGAACAAAAATACATTTTACAGCTTTATCATCCAATTTTCTATGATGTTGTTTAGGCACTAATGCATATGCCAAACAACTAAAAACATGCATATGAGCAACAGATGGCTTGCGATCATGCCAAGCCTCATATGGAGTGATAGACTACAACACTTTAGTGGGACACCTATTAAGTACATACGTTGCACACATGATAGCCTCAAGCTAGAAACTATGTGGTAAAGCCTTACTCTTGACCATACACCTCACCATCTCCATGAGTGACCTGTTCTTTCGTTCAGCAACTCCATTTTGTTGAGGTATATACGGCACTGTGCACTGGTGTTTTATCCTACGTTCAGCCAGAAATTCATTAAAATCAGAAGACATATATTCCCCGCCTCGATCAGAATGGAGGGTGACCATTTTACATGCTCATAGATTTTCAGCCAAAAGTAAAAATTGTTTGAAGCACATGAACACTTCGGACTTTTCCTTCAATGGATATACCCATGCATGCCTGGAAAAATCATCGATGAAAGTCACGAAGTAAAGATAATTTCCAAAAGAAGGTGTCTACATAGGACCACAGACATCACTATGTAGAAGGTGCAAATTCTGAGTAGCCCGAACTGAACCATCTCAGTTGGAAAGGAGGAATGTTGCATTTTGCCCAAAATATAGCCTTCACAAACATGTTTTCTGGGTGCCTAAAGTTGGGCAAAGAGGACACCATTTCAGATTTCTGCACGCGCAGCAAACTAGCAAAATATTTAGCTTGAGTTGAAGATAAAGCAATTGTTGGTTGCTTCTTGGAACTCCATGAAACCAATTTGGAACTGCTAAGTATGAAGATGTGCTTCTTCTATCATCCTTTGCTCTTGCCCAATGTGCATCTAAATATATTTTGATATCCAAATCTAAAGAATCATGATAAATAACTTCATTAAGTGTCCCTTTGAGGTACTTGATAACTCTCTTTGCTGCATCCATGTATAATTTTCTAGGTGAGTGCATAAACTAGTTGAGCACTCCTACACTATAGGATCTATCTGGTCTTTTGTGAGTAGCATATATCAAGGTACCAACTAGACTTTGATACTCTTTAGGATCATCAATCTGCTTACCTTCATCCACACTTAGCTTGTGATTTATTTTCAAAGGTGTACCTCCAAACTTTGTATTTTCCAATTTGAATTCATGAACTATATCTTGAATGTACCTTTTTTGAGCTAGATACATCCCTTCATCTAAATAAATTACCTGCATACCTAGGAAATTTGTGAGCTCACCTAAATCAATAATTTTGAACTCCTCTTGCATGTGTCTTTTGATCCACTGAACGTCATTCATATCATCACCTATCACAAAAATATCATCTACATATACGCATAGATAGATAACCTCATTGTGATCTCTTTTTATGAACAGAGAAGGATTTGAGTTGCAAGGTCTAAATCCCTGATCTTGAAGAAATGTGACCTATTGAGATATCAAGCTCAACGTGTGATGATCCAAAATGACACGTATCACTTTTTCATTTCTCTAACATGCATAGTGGTCACACTGGTATAGGCCAGGGATACTTCATTGATCTTTACTTAGATTTATCTACCAAGAGTGCTAGCACATTTGTTTCTTGCTAGCTCACTCATTTGCGGACATTAGGATTTTTCCTTATGTACTGTTGTTTATATATTGCACTTATTGTATTGTTGTTTTAGGTCATTCTTATACATTCCTTTTATGTAATAGAAGAAGAAGAAGAAGATTATTCTACCTTGCCTCAATTTGTGTGTGTGCTGCTCTTTGAGTGTGAGAGTGTGTGTGTGAGCTCTCTTCATTATCTCCTTCATCGTGACATGGTATCAGAGCCAATGTGGCTATAGAGAGCTCATGGAGAAGGCCGATGGTGAAGAATATGCGAGAAGGCATGGAGAAATCACGATTCATAAATGACCTCAGATTGCTATGACCTTAGATTTTTGTTTCGGAGCCATCTTGTCCTCCATTTAAGCTCATAAGCTGGAGCCCACAAAAAAACCAAGTCAGTATGCAAAACTGTAACTTGCACCCTGTTTGGAAACACGCAGATACTCTAGATCTAGAATTTCAAGTGATTTTGCATACTGTTGATACATGAAATCTCTGTTTTTTTGAGATTGAATTGTCACGTCAAAGTGCAATAGTGTTCAAGTAGAATTACTGCTTGTAGTGATTTTGCAATGTTGTGAATTGCTGCAGAATGGCAAATGTGGATGGAATAAGTCAGCTTATGAGCGATAAGCTAGATAAGAACAACTTCCATGCTTGGAGATTCATAATGAAGAATTTCCTGATGGGAAAAGGCTACTAGAAGTACATCAAAGGAGAGAACAAAAATTGCTCCGCATTTACCAGAGAGGAATCGGACTGCAGACCAATTAAGAGCATATGAGGAATGGAATCAAGGAGCATGAAAGGTAATGTATTGGCTATCTATTAGCATACAAGATAGCATGATTGGGCACATACGAGATGCCAAGACTCTGAAAGAGTCTTGGAATAGTTTGGTTACATTGTATGAGACCAATACAAAGGCACGAAATTGCAACTCAAGAATGAGTTGCATACATTGGAGAAAAAGGGCATGTTGGTAAGTGACTTCACCCTAAAAATCAAAAGTATAGGTGATTCACTTGCATCTATTGATGTAAATGTAGATGATGATGATAATAATTTGGAGGTGTGCCTTTGTGATTTAGGAGCTACATACAAACTAGTGATAATATTCCTAATTTTGTTGGTCTGGTGTTCATATTGATTATTGAAGAAAAGAATCTTGGTCAGGACTCAAAATCCCAAGAGAAAACTAGTTCTGAGTAGGTATTCTACTCTGGCAGAGAAAGAGGCAGAGGTAGAGGCTTCAAAAGTGGAAGAGGAAACAGTAGCCAAGATGAAGGTCAACATCAGAATCATGTAGGAGGTAGAGGATAGTTTCGAAGAAGGGGGAGCCAAAGAGACCCCAGAAATTTCCAAAGAAATAATTCAGGTAATGATAGTAAAGGATGCTAGAATCGTGGTGAACCTGGACATTTTGAACATGATTGTAGGTTGAAGAATCAAAATTACAGAAGGAAGCAAAACAACTATGCATCCACAAGTGTAGATGATTCTGAGAAGTTGTTCATGGTTCAACATCATATGATGAATATGATGTCTGTTGATGTTTCAAAATCAAATGGTAATGTCTGGTATGTTGATTTAGGTGCTTCAAATCACATGACCACTCATGGAGAATGGTTTAATAGTTTGCAAAAATTGCGAGTTCTTGGATATGTTGAAATAGGTGATGACACATCACACCCTATCAAGCATACAGGAAACATAGCATTGTCTATGGAGGATGGAAAGGTAATACATCTTGCTGATGTGTTGCATGTTCCAAATATAACAAAGAATCTGGTTTCTGTTGGACAAATGGTTGACCAGGGATTACAAGTGAGGTTCAATGCTCATGGCTTATATGTAGAAGAGTACAAACAGGATGGACGATTGAATGCCGAAGGGAACAAAGTGGGTAGGATGTTCACCTTAAATGTGAAAATTCTTGAAATGAATGCAACCATGTTTGCAAAAGGTGTAGTAGTTATTGCTGATATAGAGATATGGCACAAACAAATTGGACATGCAAACTTGCAGAGGTTGAAATTGATGCAATCAAAGGAGATTGTCAATGGACTACCAAATTTCAAGGTTGCAGAGATGCAAAAGGTATGTGCAGCATGTCAATTTGGTAAATAGTCAAGAGCATCATTTTTGCATGACAAGCATGTTAGTGAGAATGTACTAGAAATAGCACATATAGATGTTTGGGGTCCTGCAAAGACCACATCTATGGGTGGTTGCATGTTTCATGTTACTTTCATTGATGAACATACACGAAAACTATGGGTATATTTCATGAAAGAGAAGAATGAGATGTTCACTTACTTCCAAAATTTTAAGGCTATGGTGGAAAAGCAGATAGAAAAGTATATTCAGACATTAAGTTTTGATGGAGGAGGTGACATGTCAAATGAGTTCAACAACTTTCTTGAAAATCATGGAATTCGACGTCAATTTTCATGTAGGTACACACCACAACAGAATGGAGTTGCTGAATGCAAAAATAGACATATTGCAGAAATAGCAAGGGGCTTTATGGCTGAGAAGAATATGCCTGATTATTATTGGGCAAAAGTTGTGCATATTATTGTATACATCATGAACAGAACTCCGATTGTTGTTCTACATCAAGTTACACCTGAAGAGAAGTTCAGAGGTAAAAAGCCAAACTTATCACATAAAAAAGTTTATGGTTGTATTGCATATGTAAATGTTCCAGATGAGTTGAGGATGAAGCTTGATCCAAAAGGAGAAAAATGTATCTTCATTGGATACTCTCTTGAGCAAAAGGGATATAAATGCTATAACCCACTCACACGATAGGTGAAGGTCAGCAAAGATGTGGTGTTTGATGAAATGTCAAGCTTCAATGCAAATGCCAAAGATGGACTTAATCTTGAACCAAATGACAAAGAAAATGTTGAAAAACAAGTGCAGAATCTCAAGTCTTGAGTGGACCGGATGCATCACCATGCAATAGTTTCAACTCAAATCCATGGAGTAGAAGATTGCATGGAAATTTCAGTCAAAAAATTCATCCAATACAACCAAAAAAGGTGAAGAAAATCTTTCTATTGGTAGTAAAACATCTACATGTTTTGAAGACATTGATGGAGACTCAAGCGGTTTAGAAAAGAGCCTTGATGAGGAACTTGGATTGCCTTCTCTGAAGACTCCGGTAGTAAGAAAGGCACATGCAGATGATACACGGAGAAGTGAACCAGGACCAAGAAGATCTAGGTGTATGTGGAATTGAGTGCAATGTTTGACATATGACAATTACATGACTCGTCATTGTGCCTACATGACAAATGTAATACAAGATATTGAACCCTCTTGTTTTGAAGATGCAATTGGAAATGCAGATTGGAAAAAAGATATGGATGAGGAGATGGCTACACTTTATGGAAAGGATACATGGAAGCTGGTTCCATTGCCACAAAGAAAGAAACCCATAGGTTGCATGTATAAAGCATGGATGGTAGCAAAAGGATATGCATAGACATATGGCATTGATTATGAGGAAACGTTCAGCCTTGTAGCAAAAATGTCTATTGTCAGAGCAGTTGTTGCATTAGCTATAGCAAAAGGATGGATTTTGCATCAAATGCATGTGAAGAATGCTTTCCTACATGGTGAGTTACAGGAAGAAGTATACATGGAACAGCCACAAGGATATGAAGATTCAAAGCACCTAGAATATGTTTGCAGGTTACAAAAGGCTTTCTATGGGCTTAAACAAGCCCCTCTTGTTGACATGCAAGGATTGCTGACTACTTAACCACTGTTGGGTTTTCTATCCGTGATGCAGATCATTCACTATATGTAAGGAGGGGTGATGATGGCATCATGATTCTAACTATTTATGTTGATGATCTGATTGTAGGAGGTGATAATGAAGCAAGCATTAAATAGGTAAAACAACTCCTTATGCAAGAATTTGACATGAAAGATCTTGGTGTGCTACGCTATTTCTTGGGCATTGAGTTTATGCATACAGAAATAGGTATGTGGATGTCACAGAGGAAATATGCCTTGAGTATGCTACAAAAGTATGGCATGGTTGATTGTAAGCCAATTTCTATGCCGTTAGATTAGAATTTGAAGTTGGATACTACATCAAGTGAAGCATTGGAAAATGCTACTATGTATAGGAAAATTGTGGGAAGTTTGATATATCTCACAATTACGAGGCGTGATCTAAGCTACACTGATGGACTTGAAAGTCAATTTATGTAGGTTCCCATGAAGCCACATCTAGATGCTCTCAGGTGCAGTCTACGATATGTGAGTGCTACTTTGGATTATGCATTGTCTTATGAATTTGGTGTAAATTTGTAGGTTCATGGATACATCAATGCAGATTGGGTTGGTAGTATTCCAGATAGAAGATCTATTAGTGGCTTTCTATTCTCACTTGGAAGTGAAGCTATTACATGGAGCAGCAAGAAGCAACCCACTATTGCTTTGCCGAATACAGAGGTTGAGTATAGAGGTGCTGCAAGGGCAGCATGTGAAGCATCCTGGTTAGAGATGCTAGTTTCATATTTAGGTGTGGAAGTGCAAAAGCCAGGTATCACCGTCTATTGTGATAATCTTAGCAGCATACAATTAGCATGGAATCCTTTTTTTCATGCTGGAACAAAGCATATCGAGGTACATTGTCAATTCATCGGAGATAAGGTATTAGCAGGTGATATTGATCTTGTTTATGTGAGAATAGATGAGTAGGTTGCTGATATTTTTACTAAAGCACTTGGAGTAGAAAAGCTGAAGAATTTTCAAAAGATGCTTGGATTAGAGGACATGACGTTGAGTTTGAGGGGGAGTGTTGAGACATCAAGTTCAACATGTGATGATTCAAGATGACACGTATCACTTTTTCATTTCTCTGACATGTATAGTGGTCATGCCAATATATATCAGGGATACTTCATTGAGCTTTACTAGATTTATCCACCAAGAGTGATGGCTTATTCGTTTCTTGCCCACTCACTCATTCACGGACATTAGGATTTTTCCTTATATACTATTGTTTATATATTTCACTTGTTGTATTGTTGTTTTAGGTCATTCTTGTACATTCCTTTTATGTAATAGAAGAAGAAGAAGAAGAAGAAGAAGAAGATTATTCTACCTTGCCTCAATTTGTGTGGTGTGCTCCTCTTTGAGTGTGAGACTGTGTGTGTCAGCTCTCTTCCTTATCTCCTTCCTCGTGACATGACCAACATGTAATTCCAAGCTCAAAGAGCTTATTTTAGTCTATACAATGGTTTTTGAAGTCTGCAAACATAAGATGTATGATCAGGATTTTCAAACCCTAGATGTTGTGACATGTATACCTCTTCATTTATCTAGCCATTCAAAAATGCATTTTTCACATCAAGTTGGACGGGTCTCCAATTTCTTGCAACAAATAAACTTATTAACGTTCTGTAGTCACCTTTGCAATTGGTGAGAATGTTATCTCATAGTCTATTCCATGAGTTTGTGAGCATCCTTTGGCAATTAATCTAGCAGATTGCTCCATTTGAATTTCTTTTTAGTTTATTGTTGCAGAAATGAAAAAACGCGAGCCCCAAATTTTTCATTTTTCTTTCAAAATCCTTTATAAAATTTCAAAGAGCCATGTAAATGCTCTAGAGGAGTCCTCTAAAAGCATGATTCCTGAACATTGTAACGTTAACATTGTACAATAGTAGGGATTTGGTGATTTACAATAAAAGTGTCAATCTCCTATGTGAAAGGACCATTTTTAGGGCACATGTATATAAGTCACTTGGTGACTCTTTGTAAGAAATTTTTGCCATTGGAGTAGAAATTTTTGAATTTGCTTCTTCCCTACCATCTTTTTCTCCAAGGCTTGCATGTGTGTGATTCTTGAAATGTGTGTCTAGAGGTGTTGTCTACCATTCTCCCTTCTATTTTTGCCATTATAGCATATGTGTGAAGCTTGGTGAGTTGTCAAGTAAGACTTGGTGTTTCCCACCACCCAGTATTTTGTTCATAACTTGAAGTATGCTTTTTGTCAGACTAGGCTAAAAAAACCACCGTTGGATGTGTCATGTTGAGAGCTTTCAAGAAAACCTAGTATTCACTATATTCGAGTATTGCGATTGCAAGAAAATGTCTAATTTGTGCTTACTACTCTAGCAAGTATTACGAGGTATGCTTTAAGTGAAACAGGTGACTCGAGAGGTAGTTCTACCTAATTTACATGCATTGTTTGCACATTCACTTCATTTGCTATTGCATATGCACATGTCCTCATACACTTGATATTTCTATGTCTAGGTATTGATAATTTAAAGTCTGTATTAATCTAGTGCTATACACACTTGTTTGTAATTGAGGTGTAGTCTCAATTATCACAAGTATCTAAGTCATCTTGGCTAAGGTACACACGTTTTTGGTGCCATTGCTAGGGACCAATCCGATCAAGGTGCCTACATGATGGTTATGGCTATGGAGTGAAGGTATGAAGGTATTGTGTGCTAAGAAGTGATTTCAATGGTGTGGCAAGTCAGCACTTTTCTATCACTTGTTGCTTCATACCTCCAAAGTGTGTGTGACAAGTTTCTAGGGTTAGGTGAGAACGTGAAGGAGCTAGAGTAGGGAATAGAAGTGAAGGAGTGTAAGGGAGTAGGTTACATCTTTTGCATCAAAAATACCCAAAAAAAAAATCTATTTCAATTCTTGAGTTTTTGGTTCAGCCAGAGACTAAAGTCAAGAGTCACTAAAAGTGAGCTCACTTGTTTTGACACAAGTATCATGGAGAGCAGTGACTAGTATCCTTGAGCTCGTATCATGGAGAACATGGCCTATCACAAGAATCTGGTAGCAAAAACTGGTGGGATTACTCCTAGAGGTGAGAACTTGGCTATGCGAATTGTGAAAAACTGAGTGATCACCCACAAAATGAGAAATGACACAAGCCATGTGATATCATCGGTTTGGAGAGAGGTTTTGGATCCAAAGGCACATGATGGTAATGAGGGGAACATGAAGAGCACATCACCACAAAAAATTTTGAATCTGGACTTCTCTAAGTCCAAGTACCATGACGGATTGAGTTCAAGTATCGCGTTACCAAAATTCCCATGTGTCGAGATACTCGGCAAGTATCGTGTATCGTCGATACTTGTTGCTCCCCATGTATCACAATACTTTACAAGTATCATGTATCGCTAGGTCGAGTATCATTACCAACTATGTATCATGTATGGTAGATAATTATCGAGTGTCGCGTATCGTGGGAGGGTAGGTATTGTATATTGTGTATCATGTGCGACCCGAGTACCGTATATTGTGACCATTTTTGGGATCGTATCATGGAAAATTGAATATCATGTATCATGTATCATTTTATATTCATGTATCATGTATCATGTATCATCAAGAGAAGAAGTATCATATCGTGAAGTTAATATCATGTATCGTCCAGTCCAAGGTATCGTGTATCATCGATACTTCATTAGTATCCTGTATTTGTTGGTATCGTGTATCATATGGGAGTCAAGTATCGTATCATTGAATATTGTGTATCATGTTTTTATTTAACATAAATGGCCTATTTGATTTTAAGCATACCTCTCCTCTTGGGATCTCTTGTCAAGACCAAATTTCTATAAGTCTTTTCCAACTTCACCAAATCAATGAAAGGAGGAAGGTATTGATCACCTATGGCACACCCTACCAATTTGGGTTGCATGCCCTTCTAGTAAGCAAGTTTATTATCAAGCTTGGTGAGAACCTAGTTCCACCACAGACCCATTGAAACATCAAATTCCATCCAAATTTTGAGTAGTGTAAAGATTTGTCCAATAGGGAGCTCCTTACATCCCTCATTAATCAAGAATTGTGGAGTAGGCCTAGAAATAACTTTGAAATCTATTTTTGAATGATTTATTGTAGATCCACAAGCAATGCAGCATGTGTATATTATTAAAAGAGGCCACTCTTGTATTGAATGATAGGTGGTCATAGCCCAATGGTGTGTGCCAACCAAGCATAGAATAAAGTGGCTTATTTTTCACAATATGTATACATATATCTATCTAAAATTCATTCATAGATGACGTATATGATATACGATCTTATGAGTGCAATATGATGCCTACGCACAACCTTTAAGGACCCCATGATGCTTAAAATGCTGCACATCAGTGTCACGATCAAGCCAAAGTTCAATTCTTAGGTATTGTAGAATGCCTAGAGAGCCGATGTCGCCCTACATGGGCATGCCATTTAACCATTGAAGCTCTTCCTCCATCTTTCACACGCGCATTCATTCTCTCTCTCTCTCTCTCTTTCTCTCTCTCTCTCATACACACATACACAATTTCAACGCTGTTATTGTACTTTATTTTCTATGACAACGACCATGACATTATGTGCCGCTATTTCGACGTTGCTGTTGCACTTTCGTTTCTACGATGACTTACGTTCGGATTTTCGGGCTGCTATGTTATGCATGTTATTATATCAAAAGCTCTCTCTCTCTCTCTCTCTCTCTCTCTCTCTCTCTCTCTCTCTCTCTCTCTCTCTCTGACCATTACGTTTCGCTGCCCGAGATCGCTGGAAATTGAGGAAACATGATGGCCTTTCTAAACTTAACCATGTACTACCTTAAAAGTTGTACATGATTAGACATGGAGAAGTGCTGCTAGTTTAGCGCATGCTGGCTGTAAATCCGACCAATACGAAGGAATTTTGAAGGAACTCGTGGTTTCTACTAGTTTTGCACATGGGTTTCCTGTACGAGTACTCTGAGCATGCGTACCAATTAAGGCCCAAGCACATGGTAGGGACAACCTTGGTTTTGGATGTATGTGCGTGTATTTTTGACATAAGACAATTTCCCATTGGTACACACAAATCAAAGCTAAATCTGGATGTCGATATAGCAAGCTAGATCACAATTTGGTATTATCTTCCCTTTCAAGCTGGCAAAATCTCTAAGAGGCTTTCTTTTTCCACGAACCTTTCATGCTATGTTGAGGAAGGAGAGTAGCAAGTCTTGTGTTCTAAGGATTGTCTCATCATTATCCAAATGAGTTGTCATGGAGAATTCCATATCTATAGTATGAAAAATTACTGATTCTTCGTTATTGAATCATATTTTTCATGTGCTAAAAAACTATGTTATGTGCTATGGTCGGATTCTCAAAATACAATGTTACATGCAGATCATTAATGGGTGAAAGACATGGGAGGGAAGAAAGAGGAAATTGAAAGGATACTACCATCCGCTAAAGCAAATTAGCATCCCCAAAACCCAACCAGATTTTTGGCCTACTATCACTTCTTGATATAAACTTCCATGACGCTCTTGAAGTTTGCAAACACTCAAAAGAGAGTAAACATTTTGTTTTGGATTTTTTGTTGAACCTACATTCTATAGGTGCTCACAGCTCTTTAAGAATTGTAGAGGGGGAGTGGCAATGAAAAAAATCCATATATGATCTCTATATCTTCATTGGAAAGTCCACTTGAAAAGGTCTCAAGTCGTAGATATTTGTACCATAGAGATTCTTCTTGTTGCTCCATGTGCTCCTAATTAGGTCAACAGCATCGATGGCCTCTCTTTATATATATATATATATATATATATATATATATATATATATATATATATATATATATATATATATATATATATATATATATATATATATATATATATATATATATATTGGAGTGAAGAAAGTGATACATAAACTTCATGCATTGTATTTAATCAGCCCATCATTAGGCTCTCAATATGAAAGGTTGTAAATGTCTGGTGGCCTATATTGATCTATCCATAGCTTGCATTGAAGAAACTGATACATAAATTTCAAGTATTGTACTTCATATCCTTTGGCTCTCAATATCATAGGGTGCAAATGCCTTAAAGAAAATCATATAGCACTATGATTTTCCTAGTTTTGGATTATGTCTTCTTAATTTTCAAGGCAACTTAATAGATTCTTCACTAAGGGCAATCCAAGTTCCTCCTCAAGGCTGTTTTTTGAATTGCTTGAATTTTCATCAATGTCTTCAAAACTTATAGATGTTTTATTACCAATAGAAACCTTTTCTTTGCCTTTCTTGGACATAGTCAATGAATTTGTTAAACTGAATTTTCACGCAATCTTCCACTCCACCGGTTTGAGTTGGAACTATTCCTTGGTGACACATAAGGTCCACTCAGAACTTGAGATTCCGCACTTGCATTTTCAACATTTCCTTTTTCATTTGAGTTAATACTAAGTGTTTCTTTGGCATCTACAAAGAATCTTGAGATTACATAAAACACCACATCTTTGCTTACCTTCACCTATCATGTGAGTGAGTTGTAACATTTATATCTTTTTTCCTCAAGGGAACACCCAATAAAGATACAGCTTTCTACTTTTGGATCAATTTTTGTCCTTAGCTCATGTGGAACATGTACATACACAATACAACCAAATAATTTCATATGTGATAAGTTTTGCTTTTTACATGTAAACTTCTCTTCGGGTGTAACTTGATGTACAACAACAATCGGAGTTCTATTCATGATGTATACAATAGTGTGTATTGTGCAGGGTGTTGAGAAACATCTTATTACACCTACAAAAACAATTATTGAAGGCGATGTAGATGACATTGAAAATGATGATCTTCAATCTCTTGTTCATGCTATGGTTCCCATTGCACCTACTATGAAGAAACCTTGTTGGGATGTCAGAGATGCTTATGCACATGCATTGATAGCTTTGTTTATCAAATGTGTCATTATCGCACACATTCACTCCTGCAAGACAACAAAGGATTGCTAGATAGTTCACTTGTGCAAACCATTCTTAATGGTTTTCCATATTCATTTTAGAGTTTTGCTTCTACTCTTTTATTAATGATCAAAGGCAATCCAAATGCCTTAACATTTGAGGAGTTAGTCAAGCTTTAATTAATAGAAAGAACAACTATACAAGTGAACGAGACTAGCACCCATGGGACCCCCGCAAATCCCACAAAGCAATGGTAGCTTAAAAAATCTTGCTAGAATTAGAGAGCATTAAAAAGAAGGTTGATAACTATCTTGTCCCCCTCATGGGGGCCACTTGAATTTAATCTTGTTGCTCTCGAGGAAGGAAACTCTATGATGTCTAAATGGAAAGGATCTCTTACAATTGGAAATTTTCTTGCCTAAAAGGAAAAGAGATTTTGTATCAACCATTCTTTAGGGAGGGTTGTCAAAGTTGGCATCACACCTCTCTTTCCATATCTTCTAGAGGGCCTCGCCTCTTATAATATTCCACAACACAACAAAACACCCAATCGCTTCACCTACTATCACTTGCTTCTAGTTGATTTGTCCTTGTGGCAATAAGATTCTTCCAAGGGCATACTAGAGTGACACTCACTTGAGGCATGAAAAGAAGAGGTGTCCCAAGTCCTCCTTGCCAAGTAGGCAATGTTTACACCAAGGAGGAGCACTGCAAATTTTGTTAGCTTTTACATTGGTCCAAATTCCTTGTTGGAGGATTTTCCACATAAGAATTGCTTTTTTTATCTCAATGAGGGGATGCCAAGGGGATCAGAACATAATATCCCACCTTAAACCTCACCAATTCAGACCACCTCCTATTGAGCATGTATGAAAGTCCACATTCTTCTTCATTCTTGGACTATTTTCAAGACTATTGCCATTGTGCCATCGTAGACCCTCTAGGCAGTATCAATAAGGAATAGGCCAAGGAGTGGAGAACAATAATTGTAAAAGACTACAAACATTTGCAGATCAAGACCATGTACTTTCTATGGGTTATTGGGTCATCATCCAAGACTCCTATGTGAGTCATGGTATAAACATAGGATGGAGTGTTGAATACCAATCCTTAAATCACCTTTGGCTGGACACATGCAACAATTTTGATAATGGATGTAAATGGTAAAGGACCATTACAAGCTATTATGATTGAGCAATTGGATGAGTTTGAGATATCCAAAACAACCAAGGGTGCAAATTATTTGCATCCTTAGAAATGTGATTGTAGCATGTGCATATTAAAGATGAATGAGTCGACATTGTTGGCAGTAACCAAGTACAAGGCCAAAGCAAAAGAATGAGAAGATAATTCAAGAGAAGTGTTCAGACCATCGATAGATTGGATAGCTCAGGACCAAGTCTTGGGAGAGGAAGATAGATTGGATAGCTCAGGACCAAGTCTTGGGAGAGGAATTATGGAGTCTACTTATGGAAACTGGACAACCAAACTTTGGAAAACATGAAGAGAATGATGTGATGCCATGGTCCTAAGAGAGGTATTGTGGAATCTAGTTATGGAAAGTGAATAACCACTATTCAAAAAACATGAAGCCAATGATCTAATGCAATATCAACATTAGGAATCATGGAAGAAAACAAGGGAAAATGTATAGATGAACATAATCCCAGTGCAAGGAGGGTTGGACATATTGTTTGTAGCATTAGTAGATGCTTCACTCACAATTTAATTAGGACTACTTCTTGCATTAGTAACTAATTTTAAAAAAGAGGATGGTACATTATTTAATGAATGAAACACACACAAAAATATAACAAGAGGGTTGGGGTACATAACAATGGAGGTAGCCACTATGGACAAATCCCCCATTAATATGCATTATCCAATTCATATGATTGATTTAGCATTTCACAAAAATGGTTATAAGGGGATACTTATTGACAATGGTTCAAGCATGAGTATATTTCTTGGGTCATTGTGCTGGCATCTTGATTTGGAGGATTGGGATCTAGCACAATTTCAAGTGAAGATGGTTGAATAATATCGGGTGCAATTGTTGGGACCTCTCAAGAACAAGCAGAAATGCACATGGAAGTGGACTAGAATGAAGAAAAGGACAGGACGATGGATGTATATATATATATATATATATATATATATATATATAGAGAGAGAGAGAGAGAGAGAGATGCATACATACATATGTACATACATATGTACATACTATGTACATACTATGTACATACTATGTACATACACACATATATACATATTTTGGAGGAGAAATGCACATGGAAGTGGACTAGAATGAAGAAAAGGACAAGAGGATGGATGAATTTTGTAAAGAAGGCAATCATGAACAAAAAGCAAGTGGCAAGTGTAGAGATTTAAGAAGTATCCATTGGAGGACCAAATATCCTAAATTATGTCCAAAATACATGTAAAAAAACTTCTCTGGTGTGAAAAGCCTAGTTTTGTAAATATCCTCCATATATTTAGAGTCCAATGATTGGTCATACATACATACATACGTATGTACATACATACATACATACATACATACATACATACATACATACATACATACATACATACATACATATTTTTGGGGAGAAACACACATGGAAGTGGACTAGAATGAAATAAAAAAGGACAAGAAGATGGATGGATTTTTAAATAAAGCAAGCATGAACAAAAAGAAAGTGGAAAAGGAACACTATGCCCAAAATACATGTAAATCACCTCTTTAGTGTGAAAATCCTAGTTTTCTGAATATCTTTGACATATTTAGCATCCTGATTGTCTAAGCCTCTACCTTTGCAATGCATTGTTACAGCTTAGACTGGATCCCAAATGTGGGTTTAGGAATATTTTCTACTATCATAGACACAAGAATGTGACAGCATCCAATGTTCTGAAATGCCTATAAAAGAGAGTAGCTTTCTCATTTGAGAAGTTATATTGTCATGTACTTTTTTCTCTTTTGTCGATTGAACGTGAGTTTCTTGGAGTTATGTTGCATGTATGAGGCATTGATTGTATGCATGTTCGTGTATGTGTTTGTATGTGTGCGTGTTTTCTTATTCATTGGCATCTCATGATTGCATGGAGGTCTTCATAACAATGAAAATAGTGCTTGGGTTCAAATTATGGGTTTGGGATGCTACACTTGAAGACGGCTTCAACTTGTGAGAGCTTGAGGCTATGATGCAAACATTTCCACCATTGTCAGGAAACAACCTTGTTTGCCACCACATTTGATGGTTTTGCTAGTTTTCAAGGTGCATGCTTCTTAAACTCTTTCTCTTCTGTCTTGGAGTGTTTGAGAGGACTCATGCCTAGATTTGTATCCATTTTCATATGGTAGATTTAGAGTCGTAGGTTAGGCCAGAAGATCAAGAAAAGTCTAGGAAAATAATCTTATCCACCTTCTTCTTCTTCTTATTTGCCTTCTTTTTTAATCAATGTGTATTAATTTTTGTGTCTATTGAAGTGTCTGGTCCATTGTTGGGGATGTTCAAGTTGTGGCATTAGAGCCATTGTATCATTGTTGGGTGGTTGATATGGTTCTAGTTCTATGATGTGAAGTTGTTGGGGATGTTCAAGTTGTGGCATTAGAGCCATTGTATCATTGTTGGGTGGTTGATATGGTTCTAGTTCTATGATGTGAAGTTCTAGGAAGCTTGTGGAGTCAACCTAAAGAGGGGGGCTCTTGTATCCTAATTTCTTATCCTTTTGGCCTTGACAGGCAAGTTTTTTAGGTTTGAATAAGCTTAATGTAGCCCTTGTCAAATTTTTAAAGCATGCTAAGCTAAGAATGAGGGATTAGAGAGTTGAAGGAAGCCAATGGATGGAAACCAAGGAAGAAATATTCCAAGGAGAGATAAGAAGCCTTTAGTGGTATCCTTCAATAAGAATACATAGGTACGACGAATGGAGCTCTTGGCATTGAAGCTTGAGTCTCCCACAAGTGTTGCAAAAGTGGAGAGATGGAAGTGTGACATGGTGATAGATGTGTTGATGTGGCATGATTCAAAAGTAATAGGATAGGACTAAGGTCAACAACAAAATCATGTAGGAGGTGGAGGACATTTTCAAGGTAGGGGGAGCCAAAGAGGCTGCATAATTTTTCAAATAAATCATTGAGGTATTGACAGGAAAGGATTCTTGAATTATGGCAAACTTGGTGACTTTGAATGGGTTTGCAAGTTGAAGAATTAAAATAGCAGAAATCATTAAAAGAACTATGCATCCACAAGTGTACATGATTTGAAAAAGTTGTTCATGGTCCAACATCACATGATAAATACAATGTTTGCTGATGTTTCAAAATCGAATGGTAATGTCTGGTATGTTGATTCGGGTGCCTCAAATCACATGACCAGCCATGCAAAATGGTTTAGTAGTTTCCAAAAATTGTATGTTCCTAGATTTGTTGAAATAGGTGATGATACATCACATCCTATCTATCATAGAGGAAACATAGAACTATCTATGGAGGATTGGAAGGTAAAACATCTTGTTGATGTACTACATGTTTTGAATATAATAAGAACATTATTTCTATTGGACAAATGGTTGACCAATGATAAGAATTGAGGTTCAATGCTGATAGTTTATATGGAGAAGGGTACAAACACAATGGAAGGTTGGTCACCAAAGGGAATAAAGTTGGTAGGATGTGCATGTTGAACATGAAAATTCATGAAATGAATGCAGCCATGTTTGCAAAAGGTGCATGTGTTATTGTTGATATAGAGATTTGGCACACACAAATTGGACATGGAAATTTGTAGAAGTTGAAGTTGATGCAGTCAAAGAAGCTTATCAATGGACTACCAAATTTCAAGGTTGCAGATGCAGAAGGTATGTGAAGCATGTCAATTTGGTAAATAGCCAAGGGCATCATTTTTGCATGACAAGCATGGTAGTGAGAATTTTCTAGAAATAGGACATAGGGTTGTTTGGTGTCCTTCAAAGCCCACATCTATGGGAGGTTGCAGGTTTTATGTCACTTTCATTCATGATCATACACGAAAGCTATGGGTATACTTTATGAAAGAGAAGAGTAAGGTGTTCACTCACTTTGAGAATTTCAAGGTTATGGTGGAAAAGTAGATAGGGAAGTATATTTAGACATCAAGATCTAATGGAGGAGGTGAATACATGTCAAATGAGATCAGTAGTTTTCTAAAAATTCATGGAATTTGAATGCAGTTTTCATGCCGGTACACACCACAACAAAATGGTGTCGTTGAATGCAAAAATAGACATATTGACAAAATACACAGAGCCTTGATGATTGAGAAAAATATGCCTCATTTTTATTGCATCATATATGTTGAAAATGCGTAATTATTACCATCCAAATTATCCTAAAGAGCCAATATAGGGAACACATCATTGCTTTCAGCCATGGCTAGTGACTAAATACCCCAATGCAAAAAATTAATTATATCTCAAAAAGTTGAATAGGAACACCATGTCGAGCTCTGTTAAACTTCTAGCATACTTCGAAGATCTTGTACTAGCAAACTAAAACCTATAAATATGTTTGACACAAAACAATAAAATTGCATGCCCAATCGCTACAATAGTGGATTCGGAGGCTAAAACGAGCTCATATCAAAATTTTGATGCCACATAGCAAAGTACTTTTGAACTTCAGTCACCTCGAGTATGCTCACCAATTTTCATGTGATCCTCAAACTATGACAAGAGAGGCATTGACGACACTCTAGATTAAGCGACCACTTGCTCTGATACCAGTGGTTGGACTTCAAGGTCTACGAAAGCAATTGAAGAGCAGAAGGAACAAGAAGAAGCTTGGAGCACAACACAATACAGAATGTATTACCAAGTGGATGTACAAAGATAAGTGACCCATTTGGTTTATCGGCATATATAAAAGTGGGGTGGGGGGGGGACTCTTAAAGGGGGGAAGGGGGGGGGGGGAGTACCTCAGTGGTCTTAAGTGTGTTCACACACATAACTACCAAAAAATATCAACAAAAAACCAATCCTCATTTGGTAGATTCTCCACCAAGGGATTGAGACCAAGGTCAAATCTACTAAAATTTATGGTTCTCCTTGTGGTGCAACCAATGCTTTAGTGGCATTGAAGACTTGGGTCACTTTTCTTTTCCTATCCTAAGAGCATCATGATGTGGTGGTACCTCAATTAAGCTCCCCTTGTTTGCTCATCAAGTCAACTAGACGCAAGCTTTGCTCGATGAAATGATCAGTTGCTTCTCTACATTGTGGAACACCACTAGAACTGATGCAATGTTGAAAATATAAAAAGAAAGCTGTGTGTTCAACTTTGACAAGCCTCCAAGAGAGTGATCGATAGAGAAACCCCATGTTTGTCTATGTAAAGGGATTCAAGATTGTTAAAAAATTACCCTCCCTCCCCCCCTTTAGGCACCACAAGGTGTCCATTTTAGGAAACAAGAAGTTGAAAAACAAGTGGGTCTTTTTTGAAGGGGACAAAAAAGTTATAAACCTTCTTTGTGACTCCCTCTAACATTCTTCTAGCTTTTCTTATTTTTTTAATTTAAAGCGCGTTTATTTTTAAAAAATAGTCCTCTCAGTAGATAAGGCTTTTTTATATGAGGAATGATGATGTCAAATGTTTGATGGGATAACGATAAACAACACAAAGAAAGGTCGAATGGATTTCAAATTACTTTGCCACTCTGCAATGTGCTTCTCAAGTACAATAACTTTACTCCTTTGTACTTGGACTTGTTGTCATTTCCCAAGAGGCATGTGCTTCTCAAGTACAATAACTTTACTCCTTTGTACTTGGACTTGTTGTCATTTCCCAAGATGCCTCAGGGGAAGGTGACTCCTTAGCGCTAATAAGAGAATATTTTTGGAAAGCAGCTTTTACTGATTGTACTCTTTTAATTTCAATCTTTTGTGTACATATATGGAACTCTCTCTCTCTCTCTCTCTAAGTGAGCATGTCCTTATGGGACCCTTTCGAAGAGTATGTATTATGGGGAAGTGAGGATTCCCTTATGGGACCTTTTTAGGAGAGCATGTCATCTCTCTTTGTCACTCTCAATCAATTTATGAGACCTTTAAAAGAGGTTCCTCTTTTTTTTTTCTCTTTCTCTCTCAATCATTTTCATGTACACATGAGACTTTTAAAAGAGGTTCCTCTCTTTCTTTTTCTTTCTCTCTCAATCATTTTCATGTACGCATGAGACTTTTAGAAGAAGGTCCTCTCTTTCTTTCTCTTCCTCTCTCAATCACTTTCAAGTACTCTCTCTCTCTCTCTCTCTCTCTCTCTCTTTCTTTTATGGAAATGAGAATGTCGTTATGGAACCTTTTGGAAGAGCATGTGCTTTGTCCTTCTAAATATAACTGGTATTGTCTTATTTCTTTCATCTTCTTAAAAGAGAAATTCAACTCTTATTAACTAGAATCCATGGTGCAAGAGTGTTCATCTCTTCGTTTCCAAACTATTTTTTCTATCAGCATACTGTCTCTCAGAACAAGTATTGTTTCCATTATCAGTATCATTGGATTGGGTCTTTAATTGCAAATTTGTGTGTCCAAACCAAACCAAATTGGTGTATTTATTTCTTGAATGTCATGAGCTAAAACTCTAATTAGTAATTACACACTCTTTGAACTTGGAACATGAAGTAAAAGACTTGAAGTTCATTTTTCTAAGCATTGGCAAACCTATTTTCTTCATTCTCTATCAACATCTCATAGGATCAACCCATGTATGATCGGCCCTAAAAAATCACTAAATCTTTTATATAAATTTCCCACCTATTTAGTAGTTCTAACCAAGTTCTCTAAATAATTACTCAAATGTTCAATCAAATTAGGCACTCAAGGAAATTCATGGTCTTGGGGGAAAAAAAAATTCTCTAAATGTAAAAGAATTTTGTAGATTCATGTACCTTTCAAAAGGTGCTCATCTGCTTCTGCTTATAAATAGGTGGATCTTCTAGATGCATAATGTTCTTCAATACCATTAGACTACTCAGGTTGGTGCATTAATGTTCCTCATTTTCCATAGTGCTTGATTAATAGGCATGTTCAAATACAAGAGTGAGTTTGGTTGATGTTGCAGAGCTAAAGAAAGCACAAAGCAGAGAAAAAGACGGGCCCCAAAATTTTTCCGATTTGGACATCATATTTTTGTATCATAATCATTCTTGTAAGATATTTTCCGTTGTAAATGCACTAGAGGAGTCCTCTAGATGCATCCCCACAGAAGATTGGAGATTTACCCATGTAAAATAGTAGGAAATTAGTCTTTTAGTGAATAAAGTGCCGGTCTCTTGTGTGAAAGGACCATTTTTAGGGCACTAGTATATAAGTCAAATGTGACTCTTTGTAAAGAACTTTTTTGGCCATTGTGAGAATAGAGAGCACAAAAATTCGAATTTGTGTTTTCTTCACTCTGTATTTTCTTCTCTGTGAGCTTGTATGCATGTGTATTGCTTGGAAAGAGTGCTTGCGAGTGTTGTTTATCCATGAAAGTGTTTATTTGCTGTAGGTAAGGTGTGTGCGAAGTGTAAGAAGTGCTGAAGTGTAGGAAGGTATTTCCCGCGACTCAGTATTTTGCTCATAACTTAAAGTAGGAGCGTCAGAATTGAGTGAAACCACTGCCATTGGATGCGTCTTCTCGAGAGCTTCGAAACGCATATGCTATTCGCTATATTTGGAGCTCGGAGCTGGGAGAAAAGTCCAAAATACTGACGGCTGCTGCACCAAGTATCGTTTCGCCATGACCAACAGTTGAAGCTTGTTTGGATAAGTCTTTGCCTTATTTACACTCTTTGAGTAGTTCATTTGCATTGATCATCACATGATTGCATGTCCTCATACACTCGGCTAGGTTTGTATACTCTTTGGATTGATAATTAAAAGCGTGTATCCCCACTATATGCACTTGAGAGGGGATTGAGGTATAGTCTCTTTCTCCGCAAGTCCCTAAGTTGGTACTTAGGTCAACACACTTTTTGGCGCCGTTGCCGGGGAGGAACGAATCAAACCGAGGCATTCGTGTGATGGTAAGTAGCTTTTTTGCATTGAAGTAAGTGGAGGAGTGGAAATTTTCTCTTCTTTGGTAAGTCATTTTCAGCCGCACTTGCTACTTCTCATTCTTGGAGTGTGTGTAGTGAGTTGTTAGTTTAGGGAAGTGAGTTGAGTGAGTAGAGTAGGAGTAGTGAAAGAGTAGGTCAAGTCATTGGAGTAGGAGTGAGTCATAGATTAGTGGAATTTGTCCTTTTTTGAAGCAAGAAAACCTCAAGTATAAAAGCCCAAAAATCATTTTTGCAATTCACTTGCCTAGAAAGCAAGTATCGTGAGCTGCAGTGTCGAGTATCGTGAGGGCTGCGTCAGAGATCGTGTGAGCAAATGGGCAAGCTGGGGTTGCACAGAGCAAGGGGAAGTGACAAAGAGATTATAGGAGCTACCAAGGTAAGCTAACCCACCCTTTTGATCAAAATCTCTCAGCAAATCAATTTAGGAAAGAAAAAACGATCTGCGTCAGGTATTGTTTGGTACTGACAGAGGTGAAAAGGAGTGTTTGGAGTGAGGCAGAGAGTGAGGAGAGGAGAGAGGAAAGAGTAGAGCATGTGTACAACCAAAACTTAGAAAAAATCTTTCCCAAAATTTGTCTAAAGGTCAAGTATCGTTTTGCTCCCGCGGTCGAGTATCGCGATACTTAGCAAGTATCGTTTTGCTCCTGTGGTTGAGTATCGCGATATTTTCCTCCGATCGTGTATCGTTTCATACCGATCGCGATACTTGGTCAGAGATCGTTTTGGCCAAAGATCGTAGATCGTGTATCGTTTCGGATTAGAGATCGTTTTGGCTATCAATCGTTGATCGGGTATCGTTTCATACCTAACGCGATACTTCGTAAGTATCGTGTATCGTGTATTGTTTGGTGGGCCAAGTATCGTGTATCGCTCCTCAGAGATCGCGATACTTACCAGAGATCGCATATCGTTTGGTTCAGGTATCGTCGATCATTTCCATTCCAGAGATCGGTATCGTTTGGCCCAGAGATCATTCTGATCAAAGATCGTGATATTTACCAGCGATCGTGTGTCGTCTGGATCAAAGATCGTGTATCGTTTCGTTTAAGTATCGTGTATCGCTTGGCAAAGATCGCGATACCGGTCAAAGGTCATGTATCATCAGTGGCAAGTATCGCTTCGGTCAGGTATCGTGTATCGTCACTTTTGTCGATCGTGTATCGTTTGGTTCAGCGATCGCGATACCTGACAAGTGTCGTGTATCGTTTTGCTAGCGATCGTCTGCGAAAGATCGTTTTTAGAGATATCGTATTGTCTGCGATCGTTTTGCCAGCGATCGTCTGCGAAAGATCATTTTTAGAGGTATCGTTTTGTGAGAGATCGTGTATCGTTTGGCTGAAGTATCGTGTATCGTTTTGCAGAGATCGAGATACTTACCAAAGATCGCGTATCATTTTGTTCAGGTAGCGTCGATCGTTTTGTGCCAAAGATCGTGTATCGTTTTCTCCCAAGTATCAAGTATCGTTTCCAGCAGGTATCGTGTATCGTTTTGAGCCAAGTATCGTTTGTGCTAAAGATCGTTTTGATCAAAGATCGCGATATTCATCAGCGATCGTGTATCGTTTGGTTCGTAGGTCGTGTATCGTTTGTATGCAGAGATCAAGTATCGTCTGTAGTCAGAGATCGTGGAATTTGGAGGTTAAGTATCGTGACTTGAAAAGTTATTTTCAGTCAATTTTTAGCCAAAATTCTTCCTAGAATTCTAACCCTGAGTGAAGAGTGCCAAAGGCTAAAGGTTAGCAAAGACTGATCAGAGTTTAGAAGTGGATGAACCTGAGATCCGGAAGAACTCTAGGAAGCCGAAGAAGTGTAATCTCTTCTATAGGTAGTGTAGCAGAGCAAAGTAACCGTTCACATTATTCAGAGCCCTCCAGTGAGTCAGAGGAAGAAATTCCCATGGCTTCAGAGGATATGCAGAACACAGTACCCATGATTGGCATGATGTCGATCATTGAGGGAGAGTACAGGACCTCCTTGGAGTATGTGAACACCAACCAAAATGAGATCCCTATTTATTTGGATGGTCTAAATAGATCAGTGGCCAGGTTAAAGAAAGCGTCGGAGGCTTACATAGTGCCTAGACCAGCAGTCAAGTACGTAGGAGGATTTTACATGGACAAAAGAGATATCCAATATGTTGTCACAGAACACCCAGAAAACATTAATGAAATTGGTGAAGAAAATAATGCTTCAAACTTAAATGGAGGAGGGAATGAAGAGCAAGTAACTACACCTAGAGGGAGATCTACGGTTGCTAGGATATGGAGAGGAGACCTGATTCCCCAAGATGACACCTTAATGGATGTATATTTGATCAATGGGATAGAGCATCTTCTTAGAGCACATTCTTCAATTTGGGAAGCTTCTCCTAATCCAGTCACCATCTATGAGTTACAAGATCCTGATTTCTCCACCATCATCACGTATCTGGATAAGAATCAGAGAAGATATTGGCCCTTAACAGAAGCGGAAAGAGCTGAGTTGAAATATCAGAATATCCCAGTGTTTCCCCCTAGGGACCAAGCCACTACTTCAAGAAATCCACTTGGAACATCCCATAATGATTCATACCAACAGTCGGGCCAAACACAACAAACACAACAAACTCAAATCCCAGTCAGACCACCTGTGCAGTTCGCAATGCCTGCAAATAACCCTAATTACCGACCTCAACCAACTATTGACCCAAGACATGGGATTCATGCTCCAGTCAGACCGCCGGTAGTAAGAGGACCAGGCATGCCAATAGGAAGACCAATTTTTCCAGTAATGCCTAGACCACCCGAAGTAGGAAGAAGATTAAGGCCAATTCAAGTGGCCAAATGCATGAGAAATCACTATGATGGCTCTAGTGAACCTTACAATCATATAGCGGAATTTAAACAAGTAATCAGAGCCGAACAGGTAGAAGACTTTTTGATTCAATATGAGTCCTTTGGCCTTACTTTGTCAGACACAGCGTTAGCATGGTTTCAACCATTGGACCCTAATACTTTTCAAAACATGGAGCAAGTATACCAAGAAATGATTGAGGAATTCACTAAGTCAGGAATTAAAAACAATTCTTCATCATTGATCCATAGCTTTAAGCAAGCCCCTACCGAATCAGTGAGATTGGCTGCAAGAAGATTCAAGCAGTATGTAGACAGATGCCCAGTAGAAGAGAGACCTACCCAAAATAAAATGGTGTCATTATTTTTGGAAGGATTGTTGAACGGATCTTTGAGATCATTGGTATATGTAAAGAGAGTTCAGACTTTGCAAGAATGCATGAAGGAATGTATAGATCTAGAAGACAACCTAGCAGAGGACCTGAAAATACCTCAAGGTAGCTTGAAAAGTGAAGATTCGGCCAGTAGCACATCAATCCCTAAAAACAATGTAGAGGAAATAGCCGATTTGATCGCGAAGAAGTTGAACGTTCAAGGACAGAGGAACTACCCCAATAACCCTATGAGAGTACCCATGCTCAAAAGATGTATGCAGTGCAGAGGAGATCATCCTTCTCACTTGTGTACTAGGGGAGTAGTCCCACCACCTGCTTATGTTTATAATAGACCCACTGTCCTAGGACCTCTACAATATTGCAGTGTGGAACAAAAATATACAAATCACAATACAGAAAATTGCCCTTACAATAGGCAAGCGAGACCAGCACAGCCATACATGAGACCTTATGGATACCCTCAGAGAGATCAGGGAGGTGAAGCCTTTAGATATCCCACTTATCAGCCGCAGGCACTAGTGCCACGACCATATGCGTATCAGGGATACACCCAACCACAACCTGTACTAGGACAACAACCGCCCCATCCTCAGAACGTTGTCCCAATCAAGATAGCTCAACCTGAAGAAAACCTAGAGAGAGCAATAGTCCCAGCCACACCTTTGGTTGGTAATGAACCATATGACTCATCTTACGACCATAGTCAAGGAGCATATCCCAATTATGAAAGCTCAATGATGGAATATGGACAACTGTATGAACCATATGCCTATGGCATGGAAGCATCAGATAGTTCATACGGATATGAGCAGGACTATGTGTCATTAATGTACACAGCTCCTAGAGCAACCATACCACCCCGACCCATGAACAGACCGCCTGTACCCAGAGGACCATGTTATAGATGTGGAGGTGATCACTACATCAGAGAATGCACATTGCCAAACCCACCACCACCACAACGAGTCTGGGAAGGCTACTGTAGTGATTGTGGTAAGGAACACCTTTTCAGAGACTGCCCCAAGAACCCCAACAAGGTTACATCTAACGTGCAAATCAATGTAATAGAAGTAATTGAATCATCAGGGAGTGATAAAGAGTACACAGTACCATTGAAAGCAATAACAAGATCCAAAGCCAGAGAGACCCCTAATAAAACGGAGAAGAACAACCGAAATAACAGGGAGGTGAACACACCCATCCCTCAAAGAGTTGAAGACTCAGAAGAGCCGAAGAAAAGTATTGCAAGTAAAAGGTCCCAGAGATGGAAGCACCGAAGAGATAGGATAAAAGAAAAGAAGTTATTACAAAAGAAGGAAAAGGAGAAGAACGAACAGAATCCAAAAGAGGAAAAGAAAAAAGAAGAAGAAATTAAAAATGAAAAGTACAAAAAAGAAGAGGTAGGATCAGTGTTAGCAGACACTATGCCTGAAGAATTAGCCATATGGATTCAGGCATACAAGGCACGAATAAGAGCAGGACCTACCATAGAACAACACGAGAGAGAATATCCAAGAGGCGACTTAGAAAAAGAAAGACTGGAGATCTGCAAGAAATTGATAGAAGTTGCACAACAGACCTTAGAAAAACCTACATCGCCTTTACCCAATACCCGAATTTCTGAAGGAGAATTCCAAGAGTGTGTAAACACTCATGAAAAGCCTTAAGTGAGTAGAACACAGAATGACGAATGTGGTATTGAGAGAAGGGAAGGATCCATAGTTCTCGAAGTAGAAGGAGAATGGACTAAAGATCTATGGGCACGAGTTCAAGAGGACAAATGGAAGAAAGTGGAAGGAATTGAACCACCCTTTGAAGAACTAGAAGCAGGAGATGAAATAGAGGGTTCAATACCTGAACTACATTCAGAGGAAATTTTACCGATGGATGCAAGTAACCAAGGAGAGGAAGATGTAAATGAACTGCCCAATTACACAGGGGAGTACGAACACAATTCAGAATTGTATCGTATTCCCTCAATGAGGAAACAAGAAACGAACCCATCAGTCCAAACATCTGAGATCATACAACGCCTTAGAGAGGTAAAAATCCCTTGTACCCTAACATTCGAAGAACTGTTGAAGGTAAAACCACATTTGAAGGAGAAATTATTCAATCAATGGGAAGTCAAGGAGGAAAAGAAAGAGATAGCAGACGAAGTAAACACAGTGAGAATTTCAGTGGATAAGGTAGGAGACTTTAGTGAGGGAGATGAAGGAAATACCTGCCTTCCAATTACTTATAGGGGTTACACTACCAAAGCCATCTTAGATTCGGGAGCTGGTGTTGGTATTGCTACCAAAGAAATTCGGGAGAAATGGGGAAAACCAGCGTTAAGACCAACACGCATGAAAATACAAATGGCAGACGGACATACAGAAAGACCCTTAGGATTGTTGGAACGAGTAGTTTTCATTACATGTGGAGTGGAATTCGAACACACTTTAGCAATATGTCACTTCGAAAGGCCAAGCAATTATGAAATGATCCTGGGAAGGCCTTTCATGAGACAGTTAAAGGTCGTGCAAGATTGGGGAAAAGATGCTGTGTACCTACAACATGAAGGAACCACCACTAGAATAAACCTACATACATACACTTATCAAGATGTTCCACCTCTACAATGGAATCAAATTCATAAGGAGGAAGACGATCAATCAATTCATAGTGTAGGTTCTAGTGATCAATCTTGGATGAACGAGGACACTCATCTATGGATATGCCAAGCTGCAAAGAAGGAAGAGGAGAGAAGGAAAGGATGGCAGCAGAAACAAGGAATAGCGAGGTCTGTACAAGATCCAGCTTACATGCCACAAGTATTTCCGGATGAAGAATTTGAACCACACGGTTGGATGGAAATTTTAGCGACCCTCGATGTCTGTGTAAACGAAGAAGTAGTGACCATGAACGAATGTATCGATGAGGAGGGTTATGATGTTAGCCTGTATGTGGTAGTCCTTCAGGAGGCAGAAGAAGGAGAAGTGATCGAGAAAGACTGGAAGGAGGACTACGAGAGCATTGAAATGGAGCCCGAACCAATGGATCTAGGGAATAGTACCACCAACATAAATATCACAGCCAATGAAAAACACCAGGAACTCACACAGAAGGGGGAATTAGAATTTGAAAGAGAATCAGAAGATGAAGAAAATAAACCCCAAGACCAATTTGAGGTACCAGCTCACTTTAAAAAATATGAAGTGGAGGAGAGAAAAATCGCTATTCAAATGCCGAAAAGAGAAGCACAGCCTGGAATAGCATATGATAATAAGGAACAAACCAAGAAGATAGTAGTAACTGTAGAAGAAGGAGAAGAACGATATACCTTCATAGGACAGGATGTCTCATTAGAGGAAGAATAAGAGTTAATTCGTCTCATAAGAGAATATTGGGATGTCTTTGCTTGGACCTATAAGGACTTGAAAGGAGTCGACCCTTCTATATGTGCGCATAGAATTCCCATGACATCCGAAGCCAAACCTTCTAAACAAAGACCATATACATACAATGATGTGTATTCAGCAAAGATAAAGGAAGAGATAGATTAATTGATAGATGCTGGATTCATATACGAAGATGAGCACACGGAATGGGTGTCACCTTTGGTGGTTGTACCGAAAAAAAATGGAAAGTTAAGAGTGTGCATCAATTTGAAGAAAGTAAATGCTGCGACCATAAGGGATAGTTATCCTTTACCAATCACAGATCATCTCTTGGAAAGAGTAGCAGGGAAGGAAGTTTATAGTTTTTTGGATGGCTTTTCAGGGTATAATCAGGTAGCTATTGCTCCTGAGGACCAACATAAAACAGCGTTCGCAACTGAATGGGGAGTATATGCCTTTAGAGTCATGCCTTTTGGTCTAACTAATGCCCCAGCCACCTTCCAAAGATTGATGTGCCATGTATTCAAAGAATTCCTAAGAAAAAGTATGGAGGTCTACGTGGATGATCTTTGAACTTATTCAGCTATACGATCAGAACATATCCCAGAGCTAGAAAAGATCTTTGCTAAATGTCGACAATATCGAGTATGCCTTAACCCAGAAAAATGTGTCTTCATGGTTAGACAAGGGAAAATATTAGGACATATTGTCTCCAAAAATGGAATCTCAACTGATGAAGAAAAAATTAAAGTAATTCTGGATTTACCAAGACCAAAGACGGCTACGGAAGTTCAAGCATTTATGGGACATTGTGGATACTATCGAAGATTTATACATATGTACGCCATAATTGCTAGACCTCTTTATCCATTATTGACTCAATTTAATTGGACCGAGGAATGTGAAAAAACCTTCAACGAGTTAAAGAATCGATTGAGTTCAGCACCAATCCTTCGAGTACCTAACTGGAATAAGCCATTTCATATTCATGTGGATGCTTCCAAGTTTGCCATTGGTTGCATCTTAGCTCAACCTGTCGATACGGGAAAATTAGACCACCCTAGAGCCTATGCAAGTAGACAATTAAATCAAGCAAAACGCAATTATACTACCACGGAGAGAGAAGGCCTAGGGATGGTGTACGCAGTCAAAAAGTTCAGACATTACCTACTGGCAAACAAATTCAAATTCTTCATTGATCATCAAGCCCTACTGTACCTAGTCAACAAGCCGTGTAATACAGGACGACTAGTACGATGGTTTTTATTGCTAATGGAATTTGATTTTGAGGTAGTAGTCAAGAAAGGAAATACCCACATAAGAGCAGACCACTTATCACGAATGACCCATGGAGAACCTCCCATAGGAGTACCAGATGATCTGCCAGATACGTACCTTTTTAACCTGGAAGTATGTCCTCAATGGGCAGAAAAGTTGATCCCTATACTTACACATGGACCTAAAGATGGGATCACAGCAAACCAAACCCAAGACCTCTGGAAGACTAAAAACCTTCACATCATTGCGGGAAGTTTGTATCACCAGGATTCAAGTGGATTATTAATGAGATGCGTGGAGGAAGAGGAACAAGAAATGTGGCTTCAGAAAGCACATGTAAACCAATGGAAAACTCATTTGAATGCAAATGGAACGTGGCAAACACTCAAGAGAGTTGGCATATATTGGACATAACTATGTATCAACCTGTCAAACCTGTCAAGAACAAATCCCAGATGAGAACTCTACCTTATGCTATTCTACCATAGCACCAAGATGGAGCATGCCTCTGGTAAAGTTCTTGAAAACTCAAAAATACCCCGAAGGAGCTACTTCAACAAGGAAACGTGCACTTGAAGAACAAAGTAAGGATTATGCCATTATAGGAAAACAACTTTTTAAACGAGGGAAAGATAACCAATTACGAATGTGCATTCACGAAGACGAATATCTTTCTGTTTTAGAGATGGCTCATACAGGAGCTGCAGGAGGGCACTTCTCTGCAGATAAAACAGCAAAAATGATCCTCTTTGCTGGAATGTGGTGGCCAACTCTACATCAAGATGCTGTAACATATGTGCAACTGTGTGATACTTGTCAACGAACCAAAATATCCAATTAGGAGAGATGAAATGCCACTTAGACCCATGATGAGTACCAGAGCTTTCACGAAATGGGGAATAGACTTCATAGGACTTATTAGCCCACCAGCGAAAGGATCCCATGCCGAATATATAATTGTAGCCACAGACTACCTGACCAAATGGGTTGAAGCCAAAGCAACCAAGAAAAATGACGCAAGAACCACGGCCAAGTTTCTCTTTGAGAACATTTTCACTAGATTTGGACTACCAATAGAAATTGTGAGTGATAGAGGTACGCACTTTGTGAATGAAGTTATAGAAGCTTTATTGAATGAATTCTTGGTAATTCATAAGAAATCAGCTCCTTATCACCCACAAGCCAATGGACAAGCCGAAAGTTCGAATAAAATCTTGTGTACAGTTCTCACTAAAATTGTTAACAATGGTAGATCAGATTGGGATAAGCAGTTACATCATGCTTTATGGGCATTTTGAGTAGCCTATAAAACCGCCATAGGCACTACTCCTTTTAACTTAGTGTATGGACAAAATGCTATTTTGCCAATTGATTTCTTAATTCCCACTCTGAGAGTAGCAACTACTTATGAGTGGACAGGACATGAACTATCAGCTCAATTGGATCAAATAGAAAAGCTTCACGAAACTAGGTTACAAGCAGTAGCAGGCATTTATGCTGCTAAACGGCGACAGAAAGCCTACTTTGATGCGCACATTAAGGACAAAAATTTGAAGGAAGGAGATTTAGTTTTAATATATACCTTGAAACAACATGCAAAGAAGTTGCAGAAGAGAGGATATGGTCCATTAATCATTAATCATATATCTACAAGTGGAGCCATCAGCTTAGCAACCTTAGATGGAGAAGTATTACCAAACTACATCAGTGGATGTAGAGTAAAAAAATATCTAGAACCATTGACCGAAGAAACAATGTCTCGATTAATCAAAGGCAAGAATAGACGCATAGAAGAGGAAAGGATACGAGAAGAAGCGAGACAGGAAGCATTGGAAAGAATAAAGAAACGGAAAGAGTGGATGAGAGAGTGAGATGAGAGATATCGACTAGGAGAAGAACTCATCCCGATGGCTAATTTTAGAGCCACTCAAAACCTAGGATCACAGAGAATGCAACCATATTTAAATTTGGGAGCAGGTAAAACGGAGTACCACTTGGTGGATGCTCTCATTGACACAGGAGCTGCTGTAAGTTGTATCAAGCTTTCGTTGACCCAAAAACTCCAGGAGGAAGTACGCCCATCAATGGCACAGTTGATAGGAATAGGAGGAACAATTACTCAATGCATAGGTGAGATCACCTTACCTTTGCATCTTGGCAACAACACTATGGAACAAAAGCTATTAGTGTGTCATGATCAGGATTTACTTGAAGAGGTAGTGTTAGGTCAAGACTAGATTTACGAATATGAGGTGACCATTCAATTGGCTTTAGGATACATCTCAGCCAGGATAGGACATCGTGAAGTATTCAGTCTGCTAGACGAACGACCAATCAAATCTAGGAAAAGCACGCAGCTGAGAGGAGGAACCAGGGCCAACAAGTATTCCATATGAGGGTGCTTCAACCTCTTGAGTTATAGAGGATTCAGATCAAGGCTTACGAGCTACATCCGCATATGTGCACTAATGACGTGCGTGGCAAACCGAATCAACCGGCTTGGAGTAATGCAACCAGGTCCGATGTGTGCAACCAGGACAAATCAGAGCGCCTCTAAAACGTAATGCAAGATCAAGAATCAGGCAAAACTGGCCACGGGATGCGTGCGGACAACAAACTGAGGACAAGAAGCAAAGCCTGTCAAGGGACGACAGAGACGAAGAGGGGGAGAGTGTTGCAGAGCTAAAGAAAGCACAAAGTAGAGAAAAAGACGGGCCCCAAAATTTTTCCAATTTGGACATCATATTTTTGTATCATAATCATTCTTGTAAGATATTTTCCGTTGTAAATGCACTAGAGGAGTCATCTAGATGCATCCCCACAGAAGATTGGAGATTTACCCATGTAAAATAGTAGGAAATTAGTCTTTTAGTGAATAAAGTGCCGGTCGCTTGTGTGAAAGGACCATTTTTAGGGCACTAGTATATAAGTCAAATGTGACTCTTTGTAAAGAACTTTTTTGGTCATTGTGAGAATAGAGAGCACAGAAATTCGAATTTGTGTCTTCTTCACTCTGTATCTTCTTCTCTGTGAGCTTGTATGCATGTGTATTGCTTGGAAAGAGTGCTTATGAGTGTTGTCTATCCATGAAAGTGTTTATTTGCTGTAGGTAAGGTGTGTGCGAAGTGTAGGAAGTGTTGAAGTGTAGGAAGGTATTTCCCGTGACTCAGTATTTTGCTCATAACTTGAAGTAGGAGCGTCAGAATTGAGTGAAACTACTGCCATTGGATGCGTCTTCTCGAGAGCTTCGAAACGCATATGCTATTCGCTATATTTGGAGCTTGGAGTTGGGAGAAAAGTCCAAAATATTGACGGCTGCTGCACCAAGTATCGTTTCGCCATGACCAAGAGTTGAAGCTTGTTTGGATAAGTCTTTGCCTTATTTACACTCTTTGAGTAGTTCATTTGCATTGATCATCACATGATTGCATGTCCTCATACACTCGGCTAGGTTTGTATACTCTTTGGATTGATAATTAAAAGCGTGTATCCCCACTATATGCACTTGAGAGGGGATTGAGGTATAGTCTCTTTCTCCGCAAGTCCCTAAGTTGGTACTTAGGTCAACAGTTGACCAAATGCTAATTGGGGCCAAAGTAAAAACTTTCAAAGAAGAAAATGCTTTTCTACAAAGGGATCATGACATCATAAAAGATTTCCATGAAGATCATATGCATTGGAGTGGAATGTGCGGCTCCAATGGATTAAGCAATAGATCCAAAAGGATTTCAACAAAACACAAGATTCTTTAAAACCAAAAAAATGAAATTTAGTGATCAATTAGATGAGTGTATTGATTTATAAAAATAGCTTGCTAATCGGGATGATCATATCACCCAACTAAAAGGATCCATTCAAGCCATTATTAGACGAGTGAACCCTACTTGTTGATATATTTTGGTAGTGATGTGTGTGAACACACTTAGGACTGCTAGGGCACTTGGGTATATAAGCTAAAATGTAAACATGATGAATGGTTGACAGTTATAAGGCAAAGCTTGTTGCAAAAGGTTATGCTAAAGGAGAGATATTGTTTTTTATGAGACCTTTACTCACACATGCCAAATGGCCATTATCATCATGGTTGGAATGTACATCAGTTGGACATTAAAACTGCATTATTCAATGGTGACTTACATGAAGAAGTGTATGTATTTCAGCCCCGTGTCTTTTGTGCAGAAAGGGCATGAAAACAAAGTGTGTAGGTTGAAGAGTGTATTATATGGTTTGAAGCAAGCATCACATGCGTGATGTTAAAAGATACATGCCTACTTGATTACACATGGTTTTGACAAGGGTCGAGCTGAGAGCACCTTATATGTTAAGCATGTAGATGATGTTCTTCTAATCATCGTTGTATATGTTGATGATATGATGCTCACTAGTCCTAATTAGAAGCTTATTGCTGATTTTAAGGTTGATTTGCATGAACCTTTTGAGATGTCATATTTGAGACATTTGCATCATTATTTGGGCATTCATTTTGTGTAAGTGGATGGGGGAATAGCTTTGTGTCAAACAAAATATATTGACACATTATTGCAATGTTTTGGCCTTGAAGATTGCAAAACTATTGCAACTCCTATGGAAACAAGTTTATGGTTGATTATTCATGATGTTGGAAATGCATTTGATGTTTTCCTCTATCAAGAGAGTGTTGGATGCTTAATTTACTTATCCGTGACATGGTCTGATATTCATTTTTTTGTCTCTCTAATGAACAGTTTTATGCATTGCCTAGGTGTCAAGCATTGTCAAGCGGTTAAGCGCATCTTTTGCTACTTGTGTGGTACCCAACTACTTGGATTATTTTATCCCAAGGGAGATCATTACCACCAGATTTATATGCTTTTTTTTTACTCATATTGGGTTGATTCCTATGACACTCGTGTGTCCAATAATGGTTTTTGTTTCATGCTTGGTAGATCATGCATATCTTGGTTGAGCAAGAAGGAATCTACAATGGCCACTTCTAGATGTGACACTGAGTATAGGGTATCTTTCACAGCAACTATTGAGTGTGTGTGGCTCAGATGCCTTTTGGCTGATTTGGGTATTGGTTAGTCTTTTGCCATCACCATCTTCACTGATAGTCAGAGCACATTGGCAATTGCAAAGAACCATGTGTTCCATGCTCGCACAAAGAACAATGAGATGCCTTATCATTATGTGAGGGAGAGGTTCTCTGTTGGAGAGATTAGTTTGGCATATGTTCCCACACAAGATAATGTTGAAGACCTTTTCACAAAGCCTCTGCCTAGTGAGAAGTGTGAAGCTTTAGGCTTACTTTCTTTTGTGGATTGATCTCTTTCCACATAGCTTTGCACTTCCTTCTACATTGAGTGCCAGCTCTTTATTCACCACATCAGTCTTAGGGGGGATTTGTTGATATACTTTGGTAGTGATGTGTAAAATGAACACACTTGGGAGGGTCCAGTCACTTTCTTCCCTCTTTAGGAGGTTTATTCCCTTGGTTTGTATATATGCCTATAGCCGCAATGGGTGACTTATCTTTGTCCATTCACTTGGTAATATATTATGTATCGTGGTGGGCTCCAAGGTTCTTCCTCTTCTTTGTGTTGTTTGTGCGCTTCCACATACATTGAACTCCAACACTACTAACGCCCAAGGTGGCAATGTTTCAACAATATCTTGAGACCAGCTCAAGATTAGCAACATAGTATGAGTAACAAACAAGCTTACATTGCTAATTGGAAATAGTAAACGCAAAATTTGAAAGTTCAAAACTTACATCTCACATGCATGCCTTAAAACATCACGTTGCTGCTCAAATCCCTACTCTGACAACTAACTTTTCTCACCAGAAATAGGAACAAGTTGCAGCTCAATGTGAAGCTTTACAATTGAAATTATTGATCAGATTGCTTAATTGAAAAGGAATAACATTATGCTCCAAACTCATATTCAAATTCTGATCATAGTTGAAAACATCTTACCGATGGAAAAAAAATAAGTGATTGCAAACTAATCCAAAGGCGAATATTGCTCCTCATTGATCTCTACATATTCAAAGGTTGAAAAACATCGTGTTGATTTTGTAGAAAACTTATCAATCTCAATGACCTCCTAATTGTGAAGATAAAAAAAGAGCTCATTTTTGGGTTCAAGTCCTCCGACCATCCCAAGTGTTGTCCGCTAAAATATCTTTTGTAGAAGGAATTCGCAATCCCAAGTGTTGTCCGCTAAAATATCTTTTGTAGAAGGAATTCGCATTGTAAAATTTCATCTATTAAGGTCCCAAAAATCATGATGAATCAAAAACCTTTATAACTTAGTAGACTGTATTATGGCCACATAGACAAATAGGTGACCGGATTGTGGGCACACAAATAGGTGAGGTTGTGTTGGAACTAGCTTGGTAGGTACCTAAAGGAGCGAATGGAAAGGATTGCATTATATTGGTTGATTGATATGGACGGAACGATTGACCAATAATTTTTGGTGTCAATGGAATGTATTGTGTCATGTTTTGATGTGTTGAGCTCTACGTGTCTATTGTGTGTTAATAGTTAATCATGGTTACTATAGTTTTTTTTGCATTATGCAAACTTTGAGTAGGAATAACAAACTTTTTTGTCTTCAAATAGTGCCCCATTCTTGAACACATACCTATTTCCTCTCAATGTTATGGGAGGAAAATGAAGTTTCACAAATAAGGATGGACCACTTTGTTGATATATTTAGGTAGTGATGTGTGTGAACACTCTAGGACCCTCGGGGCACTTTTTTCCCTCTTCAAAAGGTTTTTCCCCCCCAACTTGTATATATGCCTATTGCCCTAGTGGGCTACTTATCTTTGTACATTCTCTATTAATACATTCATTATTGTGTGTTGTGCTCCAAGCTTCTTCTTCTTCCTTGTGATGTTCGCGTGCTTCTGCAGACATCTAAACTCCAACAATTGGTATCAGAGCAGGTCGTCCCTTCATCTAGGGCATCGTCTACACCTCTCTCGTTGTAGTCTTAGATTTGCACGAAAATTTGTGGGCATACTCAGGGTGTTTCAAAAATCAAAACCGCTTCGCTCTGTGGTGCCGAAATCGCGATCTGATCTCGTTTCGACCTCCGAATGCACTATCGCAGCACTTGTGCAGGTTATTTCGTCTTTTTGTGCCAAAGATATATACCTTTTTTGGTTTTCCAGTATAAGCATCTCAAAGTCTACTACAGGTTTAGGAAAACTCGTATGGGTAGTTTTGTTCAACTTTTTGAGATACAGTCAATTTTCTACATCAAGGTATTTTAGTCACCGGCCATGTCTAAAAGCAATAATGTATTTCGTATGTTGGCTTTTGAGGATAAGTTGGATGGTACCAACTACCCGTTGTGGGCTTATATGATGCGACATGTATTGGTTGCAAAAGGAATGTGGAACATTGTGCAGGGTTTTGAAAAACGTCCTATCACACCTGCAACTGTTACAACTGCAGGTACTGAAGCTTATGCAAAAGGTGTTGAAGATGATGATATTCTACATATTCCTATTCGTGTTGCGGTTTCTGCTACACCTACTGCAGAGCAAAATTTGTTGGGATGGCAGAGATTCCCATGCACATGCATTAATAGCTTTTTCTATCAAACATGCCATTATTCCTCACATTCGCTCTTGCAGAACAATTAAGGATGTTTGGGATACACTTACCACTTGTGTTGCTTACCTCCAAAAACAATTGGAGAGTGAGCACATGAATGAAGGTGATTCTATGAATAGTTTTCTAACAAAGATCAAAGACTTGAAAGAACAGTTGATTTTTGTTGATGAAGTTATACTAGATAGCTCACTTGTTGAGACCGTTCTAAATGGTCTTCCTAATTCGTATCAGAGTTTTGCTTCTACTCTTCGATTGATGATGAAAGGCAATCCAAATGCCTTGTCATTTGAGGAGTTAGTCTTTGTTTTGTTGCAGGAAGATCAGTCCAAGCAGAACAGGTCCATTATGCATGTTGCAAATCAAGCTTTCCTAGCTAGTCAGAAGGGCAAAGGAAAATGGTGCTCTTTAAGTAGTAAGCAGAAATCTGCTAATTCTGCACAATCAAAGAGGGAAGACAAAGATGAAAAGAAATCAGAAAAATAGAAATTTTTTTGCAAGTATTGTAAAGGAAATGATCATATCATAAAGAACTGTCCAAAACTAGCTGCTAAAGAGGCAAAGAAGAAAGAGGTTGGAATGGTTGTTGCAGAAGCCTCTACACAAAAAACAGAAGTCTGCTAATCTTGTGCAAGAAGAAGAATGGTTGTTTACTACTGTTTGCAGTTTTGACCCATCTTCTCATGAGTAGTGCATGTCTGTAGTAGACTCAAATGTTTGGTACTTTGACAGTGGGGCGACCAGACATATTACCTTGTAGTGCAGTTTCTTCGCTTCACTCGAGTCTGTCCCTATAGGGAATATTGTTACATGCACCAACAACTCCTCTTATCCTGTTAAGGGGGTTGGTAAGATCATTTTGACTACTGCTAATGGTAGTTCTTTCACTTTGTCAGATGCTTTGTTTGTGCCAGGGATCAAGAAAAATCTATTATCAGTTTCTGCACTAGGCAAGATTGGATTGGTTGTGAAATTTGTTGATGATAGATGTACAGTTCATGATCTATCAAATGGCGACGTGATTAATGCTTTTGGCATTTTATGTCGTGGGCTATATAAGCTCATAGACTATGAAAGATCTATAAATGATTTGACATGTGCAGTACATGATTCTTAGGCTATGTTAGATGCAAAGCTTTGGCATGCACGCTTTGGTCATCTGAATTTTGCTAGTTTGCTATGCTTGTAGAAATCTAAAATGGTGTCCTCTTTGCCTAAGCTTGAGGCACCCGAAAAACATGTTTTTGAAGGTTCTATTTTGGGCAAAATGTAGCATTCCTCCTTTCCAAAAGATGGTTCAGTTAGGGCTACTCAGAAATTGTAGCTTGTACATAGTGATGTTTGTGGTCCTATGCAGACATCTTCTTTTGGAGATTATCTTTACTTCGTGACTTTCATCAATGATTTTTCCAGGCATGCATGGGTATATCCATTGAAGGCAAAGTCCAAAGTGTTCATATGCTTCAAACAGTTTTTTGTTTTGGCAGAAAATTTGTTAGCATGTAAAATGGGCACCCTTTGTTCTAATCGAGGGGGGAATATATGTCTTCTGATTTTAATGCATTTGTGGCTGAACATGGGATAAAACACCAGTGTCCAGTGTCGTATACACCTCAACAGAATGGAGTTGTTGAACGAAAGAATAGGTCACTCATGGAGATGGCGAGGTGTATGGTCAAGAGTCAGGCTTTACCACATAGTTTTTGGCTTGAGGTTGTCATGTGTGCAGCATATGTACTTAATAGGTGTCCCACTAAAGCGATGCAGTCTATCACTCCGTATGAGGCTTGGCATGATTGCAAGCCATCTGTTGCTCATCTACATGTTTTTGGTTGTTTGGCATATGCATTAGTGCCTAAACAACATTGCAGAAATTTGGATGATAAAGCAGTAAAATGTATTTTTGTTGGGTATAGTTCTGAAAGTAAAGGCTATCGTCTGTATCATCCACAGACTAAACGCATTCTGGTTAGCCGTGGTGTTGATTTTGTGGAAGATGCTATTCAACCATTGCTTTCATGTACTAAGGAGACATCTGTTAGCTCCAAAGACATGTATGATACTTTGCTGCCTCTTTTTACAAGTGGACAGTCTAGTGATGGTCCTAATGAGGCAACTTCTCAGCCTTTGCAGGTTTCATGTGATGATGCAGATCATCCCATTTTTTATGTAGATTTACATGATGCACTTGTTGATGAGAGAGCTGACATTGAGGAGGCCAAAACTATGCCAAAATGGTTGGTGCAAACTTTATGTAGCAAATTAGATGCACCTCCATCATATCGTACTTGATCAAGCTCTCATAGTGCCTCTTTTGCATCAGATTGCTATGTTATGGATGCATCTAGTCTCTGTGATGAGAAAGCCTATTTCATTTGACAAAGCACAAAATTCAAAAAATTGGATGGCTGCTATGCAATCTGAATATGATGCTATAATGAAGAACGATACTTGATCTTTATGTGATTTGCCTCCTGGCAAGAAGGCCATTGGCACTAAGTGGGTTTACAAGCTGAAGCATAATCCTGATGGAACAGTTGACAGGTATAAGGCTAGGCTTGTTGCAAAGGGTTATGCATAGGAAAGAGGCATTGATTTTGATAAGACCTTTGCACCTACATGTTGTATGACTATTGTTCGGAACATTTGTGCACTTGCAGCCCATCATGGTTGGAATTTACATTAGTTGGACATTAAAACTGCATTTTGTGAATGGTGACTTTCTTGAAGAAGTGTATGTTTTTCAGCCCCGTGGATTTGTGTAGAAAGGGCATGAAAACTAGGTGTGCAGGTTACAAAAGGCATTATATGGTTTAAAACAAGCCCACATGCTTGGTATGAGAAGTTACATGCCTATCTGATTGCACATGGTTTTGAGAATAGTCCAATTGAAAGCACCTTATATGTTAAGCGTGCTAATGATGTGCTTTTGATCATTGTCGTCTATGTTGATGACATGCTGCTCACTGGTCCTATTGAGAAGCATATTACTGATTTTAAGGCTGATTTGCATGCCTCATTTGAGATGTCTAATTTGGGGCATTCGCATCACTATTTGGGCATTCAGTTTATGCAAGTTGATGGTGGAAGGGCTTTGTGTCAAACAAAATATATTGACACATTATTGCAGCATTTTGGCCTTGAAGACTATAAGCCTATTGCCACTCCTATGGAGATAGGTTTATGATTGAGTCTTCATGATGCTGGAGATGCATTTGATGTTGTCCTCTATCAGCAAGCTGTTGGATGCCTGATTTACTTATGCATTACTCGGCCAGATATTTAGTTTGTTGTCTCATAGATGAGCAATTTTATGCATTGTCCAGGTGTCAAGCATTAGCAGGCGGTTAAGTGCATCTTTTGCTACTTGAGTGGTACTCGACTACTAGGGTTTCTATGACACTCGTGTGTCCACTAGTGGCTTTTGCTTCATGCTTGGTAGCTCACGTATATCTTGGTTGAGCAAGAAGCAGCCTACTGTGGCCACTTCCAGTTGTGAGGCTAAGTATAGGGCAGCTTTCACAGTGAGTGCTGAGTGTGTGTGGCTCAGACGCCTTATGGTTGACTTGGGTGTTGGTCAATCTTCTGCCACCACCATCTTCATTGACGCTCAAAGTGCATTGGCAGTTGCGAGGAACCCTGTGTTCCATGCTCACACTAAGCAGATTGAGGTGCATTATCATTATGTCAGGGAGAGGTTCTCTACTGGGGAGATCAGCTTGGCATATGTACCCACGCAAGAGAACATTGTAGACCTTTTCACGAAGGCTCTGCCTAGGGAGAAGTTTGAAGCTTTCTGCAAAGCTTTGGGCTTACTTCCTTTTGTGGATTGATTTCCACATAGCTTGGCACTTCCTTATACATGAGTGCCAGCTACTTGTTCACCGCATCACTCCTAGGGGGGATCTGTTGATATATTTAGGTAGGGATGTGTGTGAACACTCTAGGACCGTCGAGGCACTTTTTTCCCTCTTTAGGAGGTTGTTTTCCCTGGCTTGTATATACGCCTATTGCCCTAATGGGCTACCTATCTTTGTTACATTCTCTAGTAATACATTCATTATTGTGTGTTGTGTTCCAAGCTTCTTCTTCTTCTTCCTTGTGTTGTTCGCGTGCTTCTGTAGACGTCTAACTCCAACACATTTATCACTAATGCCCAAGACAATCTGACCACCTCCACTAGGGTGCATCATGAATCATGTATTCTTTTGCATGATTTTCCATACCCTTTGAACGAGTTCTTCTGTGTATATCTTTAACTCTTTAATGCAAATAAAAGATTGGTGTAGACTTATGCCTTTAAGCCATTGGTTTATGATTTGTGCTTTGATTTATTTTCATCATTTTTTTTTCCAACATCACTAGTCTAGGATCTCTAAATGCCTTTGAACTTCCCAAGACCTTTCCACGGAAGCAAGTGAGGAGAATTTCTTTTGGATCGAGTATCTTTTTAATAGTGATATCTGTGATAAGCAAGCCAATAATAGAGCTTTTTCTTTTTGAAATTTTTTATTTACAAGTCAAACTCTCGACTTAAGAGCTCCTACCATTTGATATATGTGTATCTTTGACTTGATTATACCGTTTGTATATTGCAAGTACTTAGTATATTTGTTGAGAGTGATGTTCTCCCTTTCTTGAATCTGAAATTTTTGTTGAAGTGTATTTGAGCCATGCGGAAGCAAAATGAAAAGAAGAGTGTACTCACAAAATGAAAGAATGTGAGAAACTCAAAGTGAATAGACCAAGAAATATGTAAACTCACATGGATTAGAAATGAGCTTGCCAAGAGCATGAAGTAGGCTCTCCAAGCTTCTAATCAAGTACAAAGTGGGCCTTATGTAAAGTTGCAAGAGGATCTCCAAAGTACATAACATGTGGAATAATTCTCCTTGAAGGATAATGAATAGAAGGTAGAACCAAATGGCAAGTTACAATGAGATACAACTCAACAACCCCTCTATAGCTCCATTTTGAAGCAGCTAAATGTTGGAGAGGTCTACAAAGCACTGAAGCAAAATACCAATGTTAGATAATAATAGGCTAAATCCATATGGCCTCACATGCTTCAAAGTTGGATGCTTGGTACTCGGTCTTTGTGGATGATAGAGAAATTGTAGGTTGGTTCTTACTTTCCCAAGAGATAGGTCCTTATCCAAGGAAGAATATGTATCTAGAAGTAGAGTCATGATCACTAGTCCAATTTGAATCAGAATATCCTACGAGATCAATGTCCCCTCTATACCAAAGACCATGATGTCAAGTGAGAGTAAGGTATCCAAGTAATCTCTGAGCAGCTTGCCAATGTATCTGTTACATGAAGCATTGAACTAAAGCAACACAAAAGAAAAAAGGAGCTTCAAAGTGGAGAGTGAGCTTAATGACGAATCAATCTTTTCAAAGAACTTCTCATTACTTATTAACAAAGCCCATTTTAATGTATAACAAGCCTTGTAAATGCAGCAAAAGATTACTCTAGTTGCATAATCCAACCCATGTACAACACTTCGTAATATTTTAGCTTTAAGACTAACTTTTTGGAAGTGTCTAGTCCATTTGTGTGAAAGGACCTAATCAAGGGCACATGTATATAAGTGAAAATCTTCTTATTTTGTAAAGCTTCTTATCATTTTGAATAGCGAACTAACTTGAAGAAGTGTAGTCCCATGACTCCTCTTCCTTGACCTTTCTTCTCCTTCTTCGTGAGCTCCTATGCATTTCTATGGCATGGAATACATGCCTAGTGTAAGTTGTCTTTCCCTCCCCCCTCTTTTCTCATCATTATCTCGTTTATTATAGGTGTCAAGAGGATCTGTGTGTAGATAGGTAATTCTAGAGACCTTGGTTTTTTTATATAAATTTGTGCAAGAGAGTCAAAATGATTCACTTGCAAAAAGAAGCATCTCATCAAGAGCTTGGAAACAAACTCGCTATTGACTATATTTGGATGTCTGAGCTACAAGATATGGTCATTCTATTGTTGGCTATTATGTGTGTGTCTGATTACATGAGTGAAGGAGGTGGTGTGAGTGCATGTTTACTTGCCTTGGGTGCCGCTTTGTCCATTCCATGTTTTAATCATCATTTAGGTAGATGATTCTATGCTCCTAGATGGTTCAGCTCTTGGTTTGACAATTTAGCATGCTTAGCAAAAACCATCAATTGATTACGCTTGTAGGAAGTGTGATTGCTAGTTAGGATCACTTTGGGATGAAGGGATATACGTTTTTGGAATCATTGCCAAGGATGAGTGCCAAATTCAAGTTGTTTGTGTGATTGTTATAGATTTGTTGTGGAGTAGATGTGCATGAAAAGTTACATTGACTAAAATCTCTTTTCGTTTGTGAACTTTTGTTGGGGGATTCCAAGACAAGAAGGGATTTGAGTGTTTGTAAGAGAAAAGGGAAAGACAAGAAGAAAGCCTCTATCGGTTAATTATAAGAAGACGAATACAATGGTGATGCACAATACAATCCAATGCTTCTGTGCAAAATCCCACAGAGTGCTCAATCACAAAATACCAAATACCCAAGGTCTTGTTGGTGCCAGACTTCTCTGCACCAGACCTCCACCTTATCCAAGCGTGCACTTTTGCACACCTTGCACCAAGCTTCCAATAAGGGGGAGGGATGGACACCTTCTGTCGACAAGCACACAGCTTCAATGGGACCTTGGGATCCTTGGGGTGACTAGCTTAGCACTTCTCTGCACACTTCCTTAGTCACTCTTCATGCACACCTTGCACTTCACTTCTCTGCATCGCACACTGTGTGTCTCATGCACTTCTCTCTCTTGCTTAGCTTAGACTATGCTCACCTTGCCTAGTCCCTCAAGAATGATCCTTGCCTTCACTTGAGTGTCAGTTCACGTACGCTCCTAATTGCAAGAGTATCTTGGTGCTCACTTTGATGTCCCAAGATTGTCTCCACAAGTGGGCAACCAACAAATCCCTTTTTTGTCTTGTAGTGACTTTAGACTAAAACAAAAATTTTGATTGGGGGGCCATACTTTCACTTTTGCATACGCTGCCGCTTCACATACCTTCACATTTTGCCTTTTAATTCTTCAAATGTGCACCTAAGAGAGGGTTCACCTGAACCTTCCAAAACACTTTAAAAACACTTTGAACCTTAGAGAAATTACAGAAATACCTCTGCAACCTGCAACCAACTTCCTGCAATTTTACCCTTTGTGGAAAATTAATTGTGCACTACATGTGCACCTTGACACCTAAACTTTGAACACTTTGACTTCACCTATGTTAACCTTTGGCCTTGAACATGTTGACTTTGATTGGTTTTGACTTTAACCTTTTTAATTTGACTATGGTTGACTTTGATTGTAGTTGACTTTGACCAATATGACTTTTAAGGGCTCAACAATTGCCCACCACCTAATGGGCTCTCCGTCCCGAATAGCTACAGTCAAAACCTAGAGCAGAGATGACAAAAAGATTCTTGAGCTGCAAAATCTTCAAAAGGACGCTTGAGCAGCTATCAAGTCCACTTGAAGCAGGAGAGAATAAACACCAGAGAAGAACCCAAAAGTGGAATGCTTTCTTGCATGGAAAAGCAAAGGGGGGCAAAGGGAGGGTAGAAAGGAGGGGGAAGGGAGGGCTGATGGGGCTGAGATTAAGAGTTTAGGGAGGGTTTATTACAGGGCTGTGCAGAATGTGAAAAGGTGGAGTAGGGAAAATGTCCACAATGGTGAAGATAGGGTGATGGAGTTGGGGAAATGTCCGAGCATGGAAGTGGAATAGGGATGAAGGCAGGTGAAGGAAGGTGGGGAAGGTGAGGGAGGGTGGGGGAAGGGACCATGGGAAGAATTGGGGCAATGTGAAGAATTGGGGCAGGGAGAAGTGGATAGCAGAGGGAAAAGGTTGAGTAGTTTGAAACTGTGGGGTTGGGCAAAAGTGAAAATTCACAACAACACAGAGAATAACAGTACACATGCCCAATGAACAGAAGCAACTAGTAAGCAACCATATAAGGCACATATAACAAAGAACCAAAATCTCATATATAAAGCAGAAAAATACAATGAAAGATTTGACTATGCAATAAGTACATGAAGTGCCAATGAATGGCATGTAAACCAAGAAGATAACTAAGGGCAATCCTAGGATGCGAAGCCTCTACAAACAAAATGAGGCAAGTGGAGACTTAAGGAGTTTACAAGAAGCAATGCCTAGATCCTATGTGAAAGAGACTAGGGAGTAGGTTCTGGCTGGTGCGTCGTTGGAGAATGAGACCCTGCCACAGGTGGAGCATCGGTATGAGGGGGAGGTAAGTCTGGGGAGGTGGGTGGAATGAGCGGCCTCCTCAATCCAAGCAACAATCCTGCTCCTATACCTGCGCAAGTGATCGCGCTCCCGTCGGACCAGCCTACACATAGGACTATCATATATGTCCAATGATGCGCGTTGGCATATCTCCATAAGAGCTCGAGTCGCAACATCAGCCTCATCTCGGAACCTGTCTCTCTCCTGCTGAAGGGTCTGCAATGCAGCTTGAGACGTCTGCCACTATGTGACCACGGAAGCACGAATGCACTCGATCATCAAAGCGTACTGCTGGTGGAGTGTAGCTATCGCAGAGACTGAGTCAAGTGAGAGGCGCGCAGCATCGGGTCCATTGCTCGCGACGAGGCTCGCATCGCGAAGAAGACCTAGGAATGGTGGATCATCCGTGAGGCTATCAGGGATGGAAGGGGGCGAAGCTGGTGGGTGGGGGTCCGGGGTAGGCGGGGGGTACATGAGAGAAGCCGGAGGGGTGTGACGAGGCGGGGAGGTGGAGGCAAACTCAATGGAGATGGCGGGAGATTGAATAGGCAGAGCGGCACCAGTCGGCAGGGGTGACTGTAGGGACAGAGGAGGGATAGGAAGGAGACTGTAAGCTACTAATCAGAAAAGAATCCATCAAACGGGCCCATACCCATCGAGTGGGTGGTGGCGTGGAGGCAGCGATGGGAGTGAACTCATGAGGAAGGGAACTAGGGGTTGTGGGCAATACAACGGCTGGAGGGGGAGGTGGATGAGGGGAATGGGCTATAGAGTGTGCGGGTTGGGATGGGGCAATGCCGAGGCTGGGTGCAATGGACTATGTACTAGGACGATGAAACAGCCATGCCAAGATCGAGGCAGAATACACAGATAACGATCGCGTCCCACGGTGGACAGCATCATGGAAACGATGAGAATGCATGAGAAAGGAATGAAACATAAGGGAGCTATATGGATAAGGGCAACCATGCAGAAAGCAGAAAAGGGGGTCTGCAATATGTATATCATGTAACGGAATATCCGAGGATGGGCTACGGAATAAGAAGTAGAAAATGAAGGAATGTAGGATGACTAGCTGGTACGTGGTAGGCATGGCATCGACGCCATACACTTGGATACAATAGGCGATGGTCTCCTCCCGAGACAACCCAGAGTAGAGCAAGGGTGGAGCACAATATGAAGAGATGCTAGAACCGATGCCTGCGGTGATGACTGCAGGTGTCAGTGATCCAGATGGAAAAGTGTAGGAATGTGAGAAGCGTTGCGCGAATATCAGCACCCTCTGCCTCAAATAATAAGTGAGAGGCTAGACGCCAAAGACCAGCCTGATGAAGGCAACCCTCGGTGAGTAGGTCAATGAGCGAGATAGGGGGCAAGGCTAAGTGGAGGCGGATGGATAGGGATGAAGATGAATCCCGATGATCAACAATGGAGGACGATGGTGGCCGTGGAACAGGAGAAGTGGAACGGCTATCCGAGCTGTGGACGGAATGACAATTGGAACTAGCAGAATGTGTCGGAGCTGCAGTGGGAAGATGGAGGCCGGGTGGGAGAGCCCCCAGGCTATACAAAGAGGATCCAGAGAGGAATAAACAAGGAAGAGAAGCCGCAAAGGGGTGGCTACCATGGATGTGGGGAGGGGCTGAAAGAGGATGAGGGCGTGGGAAAGTGGCACGAGGAACGGAAGGGACCGAGGTGCCAATGATAGAAGGAGGGGGGCCATATGCATGGTGTGGATGGGGGCGATAGGGAAGGTGGGTGTGGGGGCCACAAGGGCGGTGTGGGTCAGGACCATAGGAAGGGTAAGGCCTACGTCCGTGGGGATGGTGGCTAAATCCAAAGCCGAAGGTGGAAGCTCCGAGTACACCTCGGTGGCCATGGATGAAGCCTGTTGGGTATGAAGGACAATAACGTGCTCTGCAAGCAAGTGCTGAAAAGATAGAGGCAACCATTATGATCTGCAATACTATGGAAGGCGGCTGATAAGAGGGGAGGGCCACAAGGGAAGAGAAGATAGATATATATGGAAGCAAACCTAAAGTGGAAATAAGAAAACCACTTAGAAAACATTAGAATCCAGGCAAGTGAACCCAAAAAACAGCTTCTACACATGAAAAAAACCCTAAAAATGACTCAAAAATGATGAAAAACTGAGGAGTATGGGGTAGGGAACTAAACCGCTAAAAGAAAATAAAAAAAAGAAAAAAAATGCAACAACCAAGCATAGGATAAAAATATCCTATGCTGGTTGGGGGGGATAAAAGAAAATAAAAATAAATAATAAATAATAAATAAATAAAATAAAAAAATTGAAAAAAAAGAATACGCTTATCTGGTGTTTTTGTCGACATCGTTGGGAGGATAAGGGAGGGTTGGGGAGGGCTTATATAGGAGAAAGGGGGGGCAAGGGGGGGGGGGGGGGGGGGGGGGGGAGAGAGAGAGAGAGAGAGAGAGAGAGGGGGCGAGGGGGAGGGGGAAGAGAGAGAGAGAGAGAGAGGGGGCGGGGGGCGGGGGGAAGAGAGAGAGAGAGAGAGGGTTTTTTTTTCATGATTTTTTTCGAAAAAAAAATCCATGGGGGGGGGCTTTTTTTTAAGTGAAAATATCCCAAAATTTGGAAAAAAATATAGAAAAAATCCAAAAAAAATCCAAAAATTTCTCAAAAAATTCCCTAAAGGATTAGGCCATTTTTTTCACTCAAAACCACAGAGAGATTCCTTTATTCCTCCAATTTAGCAAGAAAATGACATTAGAAAAGGATGAAAAAATGCTCGAAACATTCTAAAAATATTGAAAAAATCCCAAAAAATTTCCAAAAATTTTTCTTATGCAAAGGCTATGAAATGGTTGCTAAATTTGCTAAAAACTCAAGGAACAAGCATGGAAAAGGATAAAAACTAATAAAACTTGAGCAAAAATGACATGAGAAGGTTGTGCATAACCTGGATAGATTTGGCGATTTCCAGGTGATCCATAAATCTTCAGTTGTATTGATGATAAGCCTTGATCCTTGATATATTGACCAATGGCAGGGCCCCTCCTTTTAGCATCTCTAACTCCACTGCACCCCAATTCAGCATTGTTTTAACTCGATAAGGTCCTTCCCAATGTGGAAGCCATTTTCCCCTTACTTGTGTTTGGTTATTGTTCCACAGATTTTGATCATGTGCCTCTTTCCTCTTCATTTGAGTCTCTATCAATTGTTTTGCAGCATATAGATGTATCTCTTCCACTTTATGCAGTGCTCCAAGCCTCTAAGAGACACCACAATCTTTCTTTCCCTCCATGAATGCCACTTTTGGTGATCCATATAGAAATTCAAAGGGTTCAATCGGCAATATCCCATAAACCAGTTGGAATCGAGAGTATCCAGTAGCCTCTTTGTAAGCTAACATGTATGCCCATAGGGTACCTTGATAAGCAATGCCCCATGAAGTGGGTTGTAACATACATTCCTTCCTTAACATGGCAATTAATACCTTATTAGTGGATTCTGCATGTCCATTAGCTCTTGGATAATAGGCACAAGAGGTCCTATGTAGAATCCCGTATCTATTAAAAATTTCCTATAGGACCTTGTTCACAAAATGAGTATCTTGGTCTGTAAAAATTTCAAGGGTGCATCCAAACCTAATAAAATGATGTTACTATAAATGAATTCAGCAATAGTATGAGCAGTGCAATCAGGGGAAGCAATAGCTTCAGCCCACTTTGTTGCATAGTCAGTGGTGATCAATAGATACTTTTCTCTTTTTGGAATCAACGGAGGGTAGATGGGCCCTACAAAATCTAGCCCCCATTTCTCAAATGGTTGCCAAGAAGTGGAAATAATCAAGGGGTTGTGCCTTTGCTTTGTTGGGTTGGGTCCACACCTCTGGCAAACATCACATGCCTTTCCCCATTCATATGTATCTTTGAATAATGTAGGCCACCATAAACCAGCATCATGGATCCTCTGACTCATAATATGTCCTAAAAGGTGCCCACCAACTGCTCCTTCATGTGCAGATTTAAGGACTTCCCTCACTTCTTCTTCTTCTTCCATGCACTTCCTAAACATGTTGTCCTTTCCTTGTCTATATAATTTTTCTTCAATGAAGGTAAAAGTCTGCTCTTGATTAGCAGTCTCTTTCTTTGCACAGCACTTGCCTTCTTTGGATACAATCCACTTTTAATAAAATTCTTGATATCATTATACCAACCTTAAGCTTGTACAGCGAACAAATTAGCATATGGAAAATCATCATTGACTCCAATTGCTTGATCCATCATGTTGATCCTGGATAGGTGGTCAGCCATGACATTTTCTTTACCTGGTCTATGGATTACAAAAAAATCAAACTCCTGGAACAAAAGTAGCCACCTCCATATCCTCCCAATTGCTTATGGCTTGTTCAATAAATACTTGAGTGGTTGATGATCAGTGATGATAACAAATTTCACACCTAGCAAATAACGACGAAATTTTTGTACAGTGAAAACCATTGCTAGGGCCTCCCTTTCTGTGGTGCTATAATTTTTTTCAGCCTTAGTCAAAATTCAACTAGCATACTAAATAGGTTTGTCAAGTTTGTATTCTTCACTGTGTTGAGCCAAAACTGCACCCACTGCATATGCACTGGCATCTACATGTACATGAAAAATATTTAACCAATTTGGTGTGATAAGAATTGGTGTAGCCACCAATTTGGATCTTAATGTCTGATAAGCATTCTCTTCTTCCTCTTCCCATTTAAAGGGCACTTCTTTACCTGTAAGTCTAGCCAGTGGCCTGGCTATCTCTACATACATTCTGATAAATCTTCTGTGGTACCCAGTATGCCCCAAGGAACTCTGAATCTCTTTAAGAGATTTGGGTTTAGGCAACTTTAGTATAGAAATAATGTTATCAAGATCTGGAGCCATACCTTTAGCCGACACCACATGTCCCAAGAGGGTTCCTTCTATCATGAGGAAATGACATTTGTTTGGGTTTAGCTTTACTTTAGTCTCCCTGCATCTCTTAAAAACATTCTGAAGTTGTTGCAAGTGATGGTCCAAGCAATCTAAAGGGGTCTCTTTGTGAGATTCTGAAGAAAAGTTTTCCATGAAAATTCTAAGTGTTTCCAGCAATAAGAGTCCAAAAATGAGATTGGCAATTTTGTTAAAGGTGGATGGAGCATTTTTTAGTCCAAAGGGCATTTTTACATACACATATGTTCCCCAAGGTGTGATAAAAGCAATCTTTTCATGATCCTCTGGGCGTATGGATATTTAATTATAGCCACTAAAGCCATCCATAAAGCTATATAATGCATGTCCAGCCACTTCTTCAATGACCTTCTCTACAAATGGCATGGGGAATCCATCTGGAATGGTCACCTTGTTGAGTGTTCTAAAGTCAACACGAATCCTGATTTTGTTGGTATTCTTCTTTGGTACTATAACCATTGGTGAAAGCCATTCTGAATGTTCCACAAGAATGATGATTCTTGCATCGTCAATCCTCTCTATTTCCACATAAACGGCTTCAGCATATTTTGGGTTAAGTCTATAACTCTTTCCTCTTATTGGTTTGGCTCCATCGACAAGAGGGATTCTGTGTTCTCCATAATTGGCAGGTACTCCTTCTAAGTCTGTATAATGCCACGCAAAAACATCTGCATAGTGGGCCAAGAAATATTTTACCTTTTCAAGGAGCTCTGGGTGGCTCCACAACCAAGTGGCCACCAAAACTGGACGATTATTTTCCTGAGTGCCTAATTGTATTTCTTTGATAGGGTTTCTCTCTACCCTGGTGTCTTCATTCTCATCTCCAACCCTGTTTTCTTCCAATAGCTTTTCATGCATTGTTGCATAAGCCGGAGTGTTTTGGATCTCAATATATTCTTCTTTGTCCTACGTCCATCCTACAATAGGTTAGATCTATACCATCATATATATATATATCTCTCCAAAACCCTAGTACTTCTCATATTTATGTATCACTATTTTAGTGAGAGACAAAGCAGACGGTACCTTGGATTTTCAAATTGCATGTGTTGCTTTCTCAGTGCCTCAAAGGATGTGAAACCTAAGACATACCATCCTCAAGGAAAGCACTACAAGAACCTAAAATCATTTTTTTGAAAAGACACCTCACAAAGAGTATTGGGTGAAATACTAGAGTTGTATAGTCATATTTCAATTTTCTAGGGATCATTTTGAGGAAATGAGCACATATGGGGATAAAGGAGTATACAAGATGCACCCTAATATAAATCATATTTAATTTTGGCATAGGAAATTCCAAGTATCATGACATTTTTTTTTATTCAAGTGCCATTGATATCCTATTATCAAGTACTACTGATACTTGGCAGGTTTCATTGAGACTCTTCGTGTTGCAACACTTAATTGGTATCATTGATACCTATCAACTATCATCGACAAGGGGATATTTTTGATGCATAAGTGTTTCTGAAACTTAGGTATCATGACACTTTGGTAGTATCATGCGATTGATACCACGTCACCGCTCCTGGAAGGCCTTTGCAATCAAAGTACAGAATAACAAGCAATGCCAAGACTGTCTCAACTACCCGTATTTCACACCACCCCATGGACCACCCACTGTAGGCTATATGATGGCAACGATTCACCACTGGCTCCCTTGCTTACGATGAATGGATGATGTAGTAGTGCATATGACGGTCAAAATATTTGACATGATGGAGATCGTATTCAAAGTCTTCCGTCACGTCAAGGCACCACATGTTAACACCCCGGGATTCGAGTATGACAATCAAGATTTAGCATATGATATGAGTATGACACCATCACTCCAGGTGTGTTATGCTTGGCATTGTCGCATCAAATATCTACCGGCGTGCTATAAAATGACCTTCAAAGAAATGTTTACTATCGGTTTTTGGGAATACCATTCAGAGGTGTTCATCAGCAGGCCCACACATCTACTCCAATTATTTGCCTGTGAACAAATGGTATACTCCATGCACTAAAAAATCCTACCACCGGAGGAACCTCAACCCATCCATTGGGAAAAACTCAAAGCAAATCTTGCTAGAGGAATTCGCATTTCAGAACACACCCTCGCTCATGACCTACTACAGAATTATATCTGACAAACCCCGCAACAAGGTTCTGTCGAGGACGACAGAAGCGAGAGGGAGGGGGGTGTTGGTAGTAGCCAGAGGCACAGATGTTGAGGAAGCATGTAAAGATAGAGAACAACAAAGTAGTAGGGAGCCAATATCATTTTTTCAAACAAATATGTTTTATAAATACTTTTCAAAACTATCAATAGTGATTTTCATCACTTTTGTACCATCTGTAACATAGAAAAACCCCTTTTGTAATTCGTAGCTCCGTTTTGTGGAAGCCGAGGAGTCCTCGAGCTTGAGGAGCTTAGGTAGAACGAGCCTACCAATTTTGGTTATTTTTAGATTCCGTTTACCCTTTCAAATAGCACCTAGAACCTATTATTAACTATGTCAGTCACTAGATGTGAAACCAGTCAAAACTATTCTAGAATCTATAGAAAGAGCTAGACAGCTCATTTTTTAGGTTAGCTTGTATGAGTAGAGAGATATTAGAGATGTCTTGAGCTTTTAATTGAGATCTTGAGTAATAGAGTCTATTTTCCTACCTTCCATTGTGTTTTTCTTGTCTCTTCATTGTGTGTGTGTGTGTGTGTGTATGTGTGTGTGCATCTCTATGCTTCTCACCTTCACTCTCACTACATCTCACATTCACGATCTTCATATCACTCCTATCTCTTCTGCGGATTGACATTAAGGAGGTGGAGCTTCTTAACGTGGTTCTCACTATTGTGCTAGAGCAACACCACTCTTGTCATCTTGTTCGGCACGAGCAGGACCATCTTCGTCGTTCCTTGACCAGGTTCTTAGTTCTCTATGAGGAGGTCTTGATCATTCTGCTATTTCCTATCGAGCATCCCCTGTAGCCGGCCCATGAGGCACCTCCAGATGCATCTTCACCACCCCTTGCTTACCCTCCACCACAGCGCTAGTCGCCCTCCACTAACTTCATGCATAGGCTCTTAGTTCTTTTGGTATTGCGGGTTTTTGTATATTTTGGATATTGCTCTATGTAGTTCTTTTGCATATGAGGGTGGCATTTTGTTATGAGCATCTGTTGCTGCTCCAGTTTAGCCTTCTTGTGTGATTTCTATGTTTTGTATGACTTATTTTGATTTGTGGAAGAATTCTTATGGAATATATTTTCTTATGTCTGTCTGAATTCTTTTGTTTGTCTATAGTACATCCCCTTTTCTAGTTTTTTCTTTCCTCTAACTCTTTGCACCTTCCCTCCCCCTCTAACTCCTTTCCCCCCATAGAACTACACCTCCATTTTGTTTGAGTAATTTCCTTCGCCTATGAAAACTCCCCTTTCCCTAGTCTTTCACTATCCCCTACTTCCCTTCCCACAACCCCAATACAATTTCTATTTCCTTCCTCCCACTCTGTACACACTCCACAGGACCTACCCCACCTAAATTCTCCCCTATCCCTTTCAGACATCCAACTCCATGCCCTTTCCCATTACAATACATTCTCCCTAAGCTATCTTCTTTGCTGGTGTTTGTTCTTCTTTCTCTCTTGGTGGACTGGGTAGCTGCTCAAGTGTTCTATTGAAGCTTTTGCCGTAAAAGCATCATGGTGTCATCTTTGCTCCGAGTTTTGGCTATAGCTCTCCGAGACGGAGAGCCCATTAGGTGTGGGCAACTGTTGAGCCCATAAAATTTATATTGGTCAAAGTCAACATGTTCAAAGTCAAAGTCAACATGGGTGAAGTCAAAGCATTCAAACTCGGGTGTCAAGGTGCACAGGTAGTGCAATTAATTGTCCACAAAGTGTATAATTGCAGAAAGTTGATTGCAGGTTGCAGATGATCTTTTTGTAATTTCTCTAAGGTTCAAAGTGTTTTTAAAAGTGTTGAAAGGTTAAGGTGAACCCTCTCTTAGGTGCACATTTGAAGAATTAAAAGGAAAAATGTGAAGGTATGTGAAGCGGCAGCATATGCAGAAGTGAAAGTATGGCCACCCAATTAAAATTTTTGTTTTAGTCTAAAGTCACTACAGGACAAAACAATGATTCGTTGGCTGCCCACTTTTGGGGACAACCTTGGGACATCAAAGTGAGCAGCAAGATACTCTAGCAGTTAGGAGTGTACGTGAACCGACACTCAAATCAAGGCAAGGCAATATTCCTTGAGGACTAAGCAAGGTAAGCATAGTCTATACTAAGAGGGTGTAGAGACATACAGGGAGTTCGCGCGACACAGAGTCATTTGAAAGGTGCAAAAAAGAGTGACTTGGATTGTATGCATAGAAGGTGAAGCAAGGAATATCGAGAGTTCAAAAGTCCCATTGAAGGTGCACATCTAGAAAAGGTGTCATCCCTCCCCTTATTGGTGTTGGAGAAACAATCACTAATTGGACATATATTTGAAGGTCAAAGTTTTATAAGAAAACCACGTGCCTATGTGAAGGGACACATTCACAAGTGTATTATATTTGTAAAGTTAGTTCACTTTAGTTCTAGAAGTTTTTTAAAAAGTCACGAGATTGAGAAAAAACTATATAAGTTAGTTTGTATCAACTAACACGATGTGAGTAGGAGTTCATTTTGTATGACTGACTATAGTCTCGCTTCTTTGATTAACTTCTGTGTATGAAACTCTCTCCATCATCTCCATGCTTGCCTACTGTGTGATGAGTTCAAAAGTTCAAGTTTTCCAAGCAACTTGATTCCTGACATCGAGTTTGTGCTGATAAGTCATATTTTTCATTTATCTATTTCATTCAGTGCTGAAGAGTTTGCAAATCATGAGCTTCGTTGGTGCAACTCGATGCCTGGCATCAAATTCCAAATGATAAGTGATGTTCTAAGTGTGCATGAAATCATATATTGTTTTGGCATCTGAAAGGTTGAGGTTTTATGCGAGAAGTCGATGCCCGTATCAAATCTGTGCAGAAAAGTGGATAAAAACACCTCAAATCAATGCCCGGAATCGGATTCTCGTTGCAAGTCGATGCTAGGCATCAAATTTCCAATTTTAGACAGGCGCTCTTACTATAATAGGTAAAATTTCCAATTTTGGCAGTTAGACATAGTCATCTTGTGAAGGTCATAACTTGCATTTTAGAGATCCATTTCTTGTAAATAATAGCTTGTTGGAAACCTCTTTTCTTCTAATTCCATCCTCTAAAAGATCTTTGCAAAATAATCTTTGTGCTAAGAGAAATTAGCAAAATACTGAAGGTATGTCATTTCAATGATTGGAAATTTTTGAAGAAGTAACGTTCTTGGTTTTGGCTATCATTTCTCAAAGTTTGAAGTGGAAATGAGTTAATGGTGACCATAGAGGTTGTCTAGTGTCACATTAATTCATTTCTTGTGATGTTTTACACATCAACAAGTGGTATCAGAGCAAAAAGGTTATAGAGAGCAGAACGTGGCAAAGGTACGTGAAGTTTTGGAAAAGTTTTCATTAAAGTTTGAAAGTTGAAGCATTAGAAGACTCAAGGCATCAGAAGGTTACTTCAAAAGTATCTTCATACACAAAGAACTTCAAAAGGTATTATCCTATATCCTTTAAGCTCACAAGTTGCAGCAAAAGGAAAGGAGTATGGAAGATCATATCTCCATTGACAAACTGGACAGAGATAATTACCCCGCATGGTAATGAGAATGGAAGCCTTACTTATGAGTAAGGAACTCATGGTATATGTAATAGGTGAAGAAGAGAAGCCAATATTTGAAGATGACAGTCGACCAAAGAAGGAAGAACTAGATGCTTTAAAGCATTGGCAGAAGAAGGATGCAAGTGCAAAAGCTTACATCTACAATACAATCTCAGATCATTTGCTACCACACATCAGAGGATTGGAATCATATGAAGATATATGGAATGCATTGGAATATCATTTCCAAAGTACCACCAAAGCAAGGAAAGCAAGTCTATGGTCAGAGTTTACAACATTCAAGAAGAAGCCAAGTCAAAGTGTTAGTGATTATGTCACTAAGATGAAAGATCTAGCAAATAGTCTTGGATCCATAGATGAGGATGTTGAAGATCACAGATTGATTGCTCAACTACTTGCAGGTTTGAGAGGAGATGAAAGGTGGAAACCTTTCATCTTGTCAATAGAACTTTCTTTGAATCATTATGTTCCAGACTTGAATCAATTGCTTGGTTTGATGCTAACATTTGAGCAAGACTTGAAGGGAGATGGAGATAAAGGACAAAGTTCTGGAATGTACATGAAGAACAAGAAGAAAGGAGATAAAGGTAAAGCAAAGGATGAAGAAGAGTCAAGTTCTCAAGTTTATTATGCAAGAGGTAGAGGCACAGGCAGAGGAAGAGCAAGAGGTTTTGGAAGAGGAAGAGGTAATCAAAATAACAATAAGAAGGCTTGTTGGATCTGTGGATTGAGTAATCATTTGGCTCATGACTACTGGCATAAGCAACAAGGATCAAACCAGAATCAAAACGACAATAGCAGAGGCCGAGGTGGAAGATATCAAAGTTACTCTCAGAGAGGTAGACAAAGTCAAAGAGGAGGCTATGATAGAGGTGGAGGAAGAAGTTGGGAACATAATCAATCCTACAACACCACCTACTACAACTATGCAAATGACACACAGAATGAAAGTCATACATCATTGATGATGAATTCAATCAGCACATCAGATAAAGAAGATCTAAAGGTATTTTATATTGACTCTAGATGCTCTAATCATTTGTCAGGAAACATAGAATTGATGTCAAATTTGGAAAAAGGCATTTCTAGTCATACAGTTCAAATAGGTGATAATACAAGACATAGTGTACATTCAATTGGAAAAGTGAAATGCAAGAGTGGAGCAGATTTGCTAACCAATGTTTTGTATGTTCCCACAATACCTAAAAACTTGATTAGTGTGGGACAAATAGTTGAAAAGGTTTTCAAGTCACGTTTATAAATGAAGGAGTATTTGTTGAAGATCCAGAGAATGGATATAATCAGATTGTTTGTGGTAAGAAAGAAGGTAGACTCTTTACTTTAAGAGTGCAAGGGAACATTGGTCAAGCATTGCTCACACATGGTGAAGGAGTGACTACAGAACTTGATCTTTGGCATAAAAGATTAGGTCATTTCAATGAAAGAGGAATTAAAGCTATGGTTGCAAATCAGTCTGTTCTAGGATTACCAAATGTGCAGAGTCAACATATGGTTTATAAATGTGAAGCATGTGAATTGGGTAAAGCACACAGGTTACCATTTCAGAAGAAAGGATTCAAACATGATGGAGTACTAGAGCTCATTCATACATATGTATGGGGACCAACAAAAGAAGGATATATCAGTGGCTCAAGGTATTTTAATTGATGATGCTACAAGATGGATAACTTTATATGTTTTGAAGGAAAGATCAGAAGTGTTTGGAGCCTTCAAGCATTTTCATGCATATGTAGAGAGAGTCATAGGTCAAAAGCTTAAGAGACTGAGGTCTAATGGAGGGGGAGAATACTTCTCCCAAGAGTTCAATGATTATCTTTGGAATGCAGGTATTAACAGAGAAATAACCTAGGTATACACCACAAAAAAATGGTGTAGCAGAAAGAAGAAATAGGACTTTGGTTGAGTTTGCTAGATCTATGCTGAAGGAGAAGACTTGTCCAAATTATCTTTGGGTTGAGGCTGTAAATACAGCTACATATCTTGTGAATAGATTACCATGTGCAGCTCTCAATGGAATGACTCCATATGAAGCTTGGTGGGGTAAGAAACCAACACTAGATCATTGTAAGGTGTTTGGATCAATTGCATATGCTTATGTGCATTCACAGCTTAGGCATAAACTTGAACCAAAGGCAAAAAAATATGTGTTCATTGGTTATCATGAAAAGCAGATGGGTTACAGGTTGTGGAATCCTCTAACCAAACAATTTCTTGTTTCTAGAGTTGTTACATTTGATGAACAGAAAAGTTGGTATGTAGATCAAAGTCATACAGCAGAAGAATTTGAAGAAGAGGTAAGAAGATGTGAGAAAGGAAAATCAATAGTACATCCAAAAGTGTATTAGCAAGAAGAAATGAAGAAGCTCCTATATTTGATGAAGAAGTGTATCCAGACACATGAAGAATGTGAACTAAGAAGGTCAAGCAGGATTAGAAGGCAACTAGAAAGGTATTCCTATGATACTTCTTACATAACTCGAAAGAACTATGCATATATGGTTAAAGATGATGAAGAACCTTAGAACTATGATGAAGCAAAAGGTAAGAAGCAATGGGAAGAAGCCATGAAGGAAGAATTCAATGCACTAGAGGAGAACAAGACACAGGAACTTGTTCCTAAACCAAATAGTAAGAAGGTAATTGGAAATAAATGGGTTTATAAAGTGAAGAAGCTTGCAGATGGAAGTATATCCAGATACAAAGCTAGACTGGTGGTGAAAGGCTATGCCCAAGCCTATGGCATAGATTATGATGAGACATTTAGTCATGTAGCTAAGATGTCAACTATAAGGAAAATCATTGCTATTACAGCTTCAAAAGGATGGACCCTAAGGCAATTGGATATAAAGAATGTATTCTTGAACGGATACATATCAGATGAGGTATGCATGGAACAACCTCAAGGGTTTATAGATTGTAGGTATCCAAATTTTGTTTGCAAGTTGAGAAGATCACTCTATGGATTGAAACAAGCTCTAAGAGCATGGAACTATAGATTGGCGAATTATCTCAATGATCTTGGATATCAAAGTTCAAAAGCAGATCCAAGTCTACTTATCAAAAGAGCAGAGGAAGGTACAATCTACATTTGTATTTATGTGGATGACATTATAATCACAGGCACTTCAAATAAAGGAATCGAGGAGGTAAAGAGATTACTTGAGAAAGAGTTCAAGATCAGTGACCTAGGAAAGTTATCATACTTTCTTGGTATGGAAGTCATATATATAGATCATGGCATATATGTATCACAAGAAAGGTATCTTCTGAATCTATTGAAGAAGTTTGATATGGTAAATTGCAGAGAAGCTTCAACTCCACTTGAAGTTAATCACAAGCTCAATAAATATGATGGTGCAGAATACAAAGATATGAGGAAGTAATCAATCTCTTGTGGGTAGTTTGATTTATGCTATACTAACAAGACCTGATCTTAGTTATGTAGTGGGAGTTCTATCACAATTCGTGCATTGTCCAAAGGACTGACATTGGATTGCAGGTCAAAGAGTTCTCAGATATATCAAAGGAACTATAAAGGAAGGGTTGTATTATCCTTTTACATCAGATTTGAAGTTGAGAGCCTATAGTGATTCAGACTCGGCACGTAATCAAGATGACATGAGATCAACACATGGATACATGATATATATTGGTGATAATCTTGTAAGTTGGTATTCAAAGAAATAACATACACTAGCATTATCATCAACTAAAGCTGAGTACAAAGGACTTGTGGAAGCAGCTAAGGAGGTCATATGGATGCAAACATTATTCAAAAGCTCGGGCATTGATCAAGGTATACCTACAATACATGGAGATAATATGAGTTCACTTTATCTTGCAGCAAATTCAATATTTCATGCAAGAGCAAAACATATAGAGATACATTATCATTTCATGAGAGAAAAGATAATGGAGAAAGAAATTGAAGTGGAGTGAAATTTCTACAAAAGATCAAATAGCAGACATAATGACAAAGAGCTTGGATGGTGTGAAGACCAACAGATTCAAAAGCATGGCAAGATTAAAAGAAAAGAAGATGATATCAAGAAACAGAGAATGTCAAATAGTGATTGAGGGGGAGCTTTTGGAGAAACAATCACTAATTGGACATATATTTGAAGGTCAAAGTTTTATAAGAAAACCACATGCCTATGTGAAGGGACAAATTCACAAGTGTATTATATTTGTAAAGAGTTCACTTTAGTTCTAGAAGTTTTTTAAAAAGTCATGCGATTGAGAAAAAACTATATAAGTTAGTTTGTATCAACTGACGCGATGTGAGAGAGAGAATGTTAGTAGGAGTTCATTTTGTATGACTGAGTATAGTCGAGCTTCTCTGAGTAAGAAATCACCTATAAGCTTTTGATTTTTTCATAGCTATGAGAAGAAATAAGTAAAATTCTGTGTATGAGACTCTCTCCATCATCTCCATGCTTGCCTATTGTGTGATGAGTTCAAAAGTTCAAGTTTTCCAAGCAACTCGATGCATGGCATCGAGTTTGTGCTGATAAGTCATATTTTTCATTCAGTGCTCAAGAGTTTGCAAATCATGAGCTTTGTTGGAGCAACTTGATGCCTGGCAATGAATTCCAGTTGATAAGTGATGTTCTAAGTGTGCATGAAATCATATATTGTTTTGGCATTTAAAAGGTTAAGATTTTATGCGGGAAATCGATGCCTGGCATCGAATCCGTGCTGAAAAGTGGCTAAAAACACCTCAAGTCGATGCCATAACTTGAGTTCTAGAGATCCATTTCTTGCAAATAATAGCTTGTTGGTTTCCAAGCTCTTTTCTTCTACTTTCATATTCTAAAAGATCATGGCAAAATAATCTTTGTGCTCAAAGAAATTAACAAAATACTGAAGGTATGTCATTTCAGTGACTGGAAATTTCTGAAGAAGTAAGTTCTTGGTTTTGGCTATCATTTCTCAAAGTTTGAAGTGGCAATGAGTTAATGGTGACCATAGAGGTTGTCTAGTGTCACATTAATTCATTTCTTGTGATGTTTTACACATCAACAATTGGAAGCTTGGTGCAAGGTGTGCATAAGGGCAAGCTTGGCGAAGGTGGAGGTATGGTGCAGAGGTCGGCGGCAGATTCTAAGTACTTTGTAATCTTGTTTCATGAGCATTCTTTAGTCTTTGGCATATTGCGGAGAGAATTTAGTTTATGTACAAGCTTATATTCTTCTCTTCCTAATTGATTAGACGCTTTTGGTGTCATTAATTCTCTTGTTCTGACTCTCCATTCTCCTACAAACACTCAAATTCATTTCCGCACAAGAATCCCCCAACAAAGTGGCTTAAGTCTACATCCCAATCCTTTTAGCCACTAGTTTTGCTAACTCATCGACATATGGTTTATGGGAAGAGGCTACACTCAAGATATATTTTGACCTAGATGAAGTTTGGGGTAGCTTCAAGTCCTTAGGTAAGTGGTCCTCTTGGTTTGTACACTCCTTTAGACATGCATCATTGTTGTCAAGCATCTTAACATATAGCAGAGTCCTTGAACCTCCATTTAATAGTCCACCTAAAAAAAAGAGATTTGTTTTGCGTGAGAAGGTTACTCTATTTTGGGCATCTATCCATGTACTACTTGAAATGTCTAGCTACTAGCCTTACAACTTCATGGTTGGTTTGTTTAAAACTGTGGATAACATATGAAGTGTCATTCTTGACTTTTCTTTGAAAATTAATCAATAAATTCATCAAGAGATGCTCCATGTCAGCAAAGTTAGCTCTTATCAATGGTTGAAACCAAGCTAAAGCCATACCAACCAAGGTTAGACTCTAATCCATGAAAATTCTATCGAGAAGTGGTGTTCTGATTGGGTTAAGTCCCCCAAATATTAGATCTAACATAGAAGTTGATATGGGCAGAGGGAAAGACAACTTTGGTTGTGGTGAATTGCTATCCATTGAAGTTGGTCATGATTAGGGTTTCCTTGTTCACCACTACTCCCAACCTTATTTCTAAATTTTGAAGTTGGCTTCTTGGGAGTAAATATAGGTCGACCCTTGTAAGTGTATCTAGCCTTATTGGACTCTCCTCTTCGATCTATCTAGATATGTCACTCTTGTGGTCTCCTCTAGTTTTTGTAACTCATAAATGGTGCCATGGTTGGAGACACTCCCAATGAAAGGAGGATTAACCCACAACACCATGTCTCTACCCTTGATCAAGTATACATATACTAGATCATTATCTTGATGAATCATGTCTCCCCTCAAGATTCTTATAACTACAGACTTTTACCTATGTGGTTATTGGTTCTTTGTTTTCCCTAGGATTGGCTAGTCAATCATCTTCCTCAAGTTGCCCAAAATCAGTTTCAATTACCATATAAAGGCTCCCCATCCTCTCTATGTAAAAATCTCCCTCAAACTTACTTGCCAATCTATATATTACCTCAGTTCCTTGAGTGTCTTAGAGTTTCATTATAGACTAATTGAGTCCATCTATGTAGACAAAAGCACCATGAGAACGGGTTGAAACAAATTGCAAGGAGGTGTGATACTCCCCTTCTATTATATATAGTTTGCATACTTAGATTAGATTTGTACATGTTCTTAGAATTTGTCATCTCTTCCACCTCCATGTCTAAATTGCGTGAAGACTCTACGTTGAAGGTTTGTATGCTTCTATCGATAATGCTCTTATCTATATCATAGTGTTGGATGATACTTCCCTTGGTTGTTTCAATCCTTTTTGTGGTCTTTGTGAACTTAAAAAAGTGTATATTTTAAAATCAACGTATGATTTTTAAGAAAAATAGTTGTCATTGCTTGGGATTCAAAAAAAGTTTCCAACAAGATCTAAAGCTCAAAAAATGGATATTTGAGTGAAAAATTGGGTTAAATCAAGATTTTGAGGCTCAAAACAAGATATTTTGCAAATGCTCTCAAATTTTCCCTTAAAAATTTGTCTTTTAGCCCCTTAAATTCTTGGAGAAATAGCAAAAATAGATAATATTTGAATTTCATGATACCTACTTAGATGACACGACACTTAGGTGTCAATGACACCACCTTAGACGGTGTCATGACACTGATCAAGTGTTAGCAACAACACCCTCTTGATACCTAAATGTCGTGACACAAATCGTGTCAATGACACTACACTCACAACACCTAGATGTCCTGATACCAATCAATTTCTTAATAAATCCTTACGCCAAGTTGGTTGATATATTTCTCCTCTCTGTGCATCCGTTGGAAATTGTTCAGGCTCAAACTGAGTTGCATGGGAGGGTTTCTTGCTTGTCTCTTTTTCGATGGCCAGCTAATATTCTGCCATTAACATAAAATATGGTTTGTATTCTAGCTCATGCCCAGGAATATACTTGCGAGGGGCCAAGTAAGTAAAATAAGGGGATTGTAGTATACGCCTCTATCATGGCCATTTCATGTAATTGTGCTTCCACCCTTGCGGAGTGGGTCTTTCCAAGTTCTTCTACAGTCTTCATCCATGCAAGGGTAGGGAGTTCAAATGTGTTCTGTCCTTCAGTCGTGACTCCGTTGCCTGGGATGGGTTGGGGTTCGTAGGCTTCTTCAAAAGTGTCCTCCACCGGGATAGTCATTGTTTCTTCATCTGCGGGTAGTTTCGGTGGGGAATCTGGTCTAGGGGGTGCTTCATATGCTGCTATCTGTGTTTGAAGAGTCAATACATGGGCTCGTAAAGCATTGAGTTCCTCTATGATCTCAGGAGATGTGGCCCCAGGAGCTATTGGTGCTTGTTGTACAGGTGCTCGTAACTGTAATAATTTGTGTTCCTCTTTGAGCTTCTAGTATTCCTCATTCATATTGTCATACTCCTCTAGTAGTCTGACATGATCTTCCAATAGCATTTTCATGGATTCAGACGGGACAGCTTTGAAACGACTGGGACTCTCTGTCGCTTCTTTGTTGCATATATACCTGCTATTGCTTTCAGCCTGGTTTCTCCTAATCGTTCCAAGTCCATTATTCTTGATGATAATTCATGGCTGGTCCACAGATGTTCTTGTGCAACCTTAAGGGTAGGTATCAAGAAGTCCAAAGGAAGCACAGCATTCTGACCAAAAACCATTTGAAATGGAGTTGCATTGATTACGGTCTTGTAGGCCACTCGATATGCCCAAATAGCGTGGTGTAACTGTTTGTCCCAATCTGAACATTTTTTGTTCACGAGTTTTGTCAATACGTTACAAAGGATCTTGTTAGTACTTTCTGCTTGACCATTGGCCTGAGGATGATACGGTGTGGATTTCTTGTGAATCACCATAAAATCCTATAACAAATATTCAATGACTTGGTTTAGAAAGTGAGTTCCTTGATCACTCACTAACTCTATGTGTGTGCATCATTCTTTTTTGTGGCCTTGGCCTCTACCCATTTGGTAAGATCATCCGCCACAACAATAATGTATTCAGCATGTGTACCTTTTGCAAGGGGGTTAATGGGTCCTACAAAGTTTATACCCCACTTAGAAAATGCACGTCCTCCCATCATGGGTTTCAATGGCATTTCATCTCTGTGGGTAGGAAATTGAGTTCTCTAGCACACATCACATCTCGTAACATAGGTATGTGCATCCATGTGAAGAGTGGGCCACCATAATCGTGCAAACAATATGGCGATTATCCTATAGGGGCCAAAATGACCTCCTACAACACCTTGTTGTGCAGTCTCTAGTACGCTCAAATAATCGCTTTCATGAACACACTGTTTTAGGTATCCATCTTGTCCTTGTTTGTATAGATTGTCACCAATGAGTGAGTAGTATTGAGCTTCCTGCTCTAGACTTCGTTGTCGTGCTAAGGTCATTCCTTGAGCGAATGTTTTTGTCCTCAAGTACATCACTACTGGTTCACTCCATTTTGGTGTGAGAGACACATGATATAACGTGGCATGTTCTACTAGTGGTCTTTCACAACAAACAGGGCATTCTTTACACAAGTTGTAGACATATGCCTCCATAGAAGGCCAATATACTCCTAGTCTCTATAGAGTCTGCAACGTACGATGTTTTGAATGATGTTGCTTTAATGCACCTGGTGCTAATTGCAACCAATTCGCATGTTTTGATTCATCTACACAACAAGCAAGAATCCTTTGATTATCATGTTTATATATACTTCCTGCTATTATTTGATATCTCTGTGACTCGGTAATCTCTCCTCCCTTGATCCTTATCCTAGGATTCTTGGGTCCATATGTGAGAATAGGGACTATCGGCTTAGCCCATTTTGGTACTATCTCAAGGTTAAACAAATATGCATCTGGTAATTCATCCACTATTCCTTGAGGAGCTTCTCCTGAAGTTAATCTTGAGAGGTGGTCAGCTCTAAGGTGTGTCTTTCCCTTTCTTGACTACTACTTCAAAGTCGTACTCCATGAGCAATAGGAACCATCGTATCAACCATCATGTATTACAAGGTTTATTGACTAAGTACAATAATGCTTGATGATCTGTGAAGAATTTCTTTACTGTGTAGATCATCCCTAATCCTTCTTGTTATGTAGTGGTATAATTTCTTTTTGCTGCGTTCGACTGTCTGCTCGCGTAAGCTATAGGGAGATCTATGTTTCCTTCCTTTGTGGGTTGTGCCAACACACATCCTATGGCATAGTTGGATGCATCCACATGTACATGGAATGGATTACTCCAATCTGGGGTTGTTAATATTGATCCCGAGCACAAACGTCATTTTAGTTCATTGAATGAATTTTCACACTCATCTGTCCATTTGAACTTGGTCAAAAGAGAGTATAAAGGCTTGGCTATGATTGCATACATGTGTATGAATCATCTGTAATAACCACAATGACCCATAAATGCCTGTACCTCTTTTAAGTTATTTGGCCTAGGTAGATCAGCAATTACTTTCACTTTTTCTTCATCTGTGGATATTCCGTTCTTTGACACAATGTGTCCTAGAATTTTGCCTTGTCTGACCATGAAAATGCATTTTTTTGGGTTCAAACAAACCTGATATTCTCGACATTTGTCAAATACTTGCCTTAGTTTTGGGATATGAGTTTGCCTTATATTTGAATGTGCACATATGTCAACGACATAGACTTCCAAATTCTTGCGTAAGAATTCCTTAAAAACATGACACATGAGTCTTTGGAAAGTGGCGGGTGCATTTGTGAGCCCAAAAGGCATCACACGAAATGCAAATATGCCCCGTTCTGTGGCAAAAGCCATCTTGTGTTGATCATTTGGAGCAATGGCTACTTGATTATAGCTTGAAAAACCATCAAGAAAGTTGTAGACTTCCTTGCCCGCAACTCTTTCCAATAAATGTTCCGTGATAGGAAGAGGATAACTATCTCTAATCGTTGCGGCATTAACTTTTTTAAGGTTAATACACACGCACAATTTTCCATTCTTCTTGGGCACTACCACAATGGGGGATACCCATTTAGTATGCTCAATTTCGTAAATGAATCCTGCTTCTATCAAACGATCTATTTCTTCTTTGATCTTGGTAGCATAGTTATCATTGTACGTGTATGGTTTCTATTTCGTCGGTTTTGCATCTGGAGTCATAGGGATTCTATGGGAGCATATATCCAGGTCTACTCCTTTCAAGTCTTTGTAACTCCAAGCAAACACGTCTCTATATTCTCGCAATAGGGCAACTAACTCTTCTTCTTCTTCATTCGTCAAATCATGCCCAATGTATGTACATTTTTCTTCTTCTCCTTCTATGGTGACTATGATTCTTTTCGTTTTCTCTCAATTGTCATATACTTCTCCAACGTCGGCTTTTCTATTCATACCATTATTCATCCAATCTTCTATTTCATATTTCTTGAAGTTTTCTGGTACTTCCATGAGTGGTTCTTCTTCCTCTGATATGGTTTCTTTCTTCTTTCTTTGCTTACCTTCACTTTTGGAAATCACTTGTGTGGCTAACCTCACATCATTTGTAAGCTCTCCATGTCTATGAGGGTGAGTTTCTACTTTGTAGAAGTATTCTTCCTCTGATGCAAAGGGTGGATCCATCATGATTGACTCTAGATCGGAGTCGCTTGCATCCTCAAATGCATCAGTAAAGATCGGAGTATTCTTCCTCTGATGCAAAGGGTGGATCCATCATGATTGACTCTAGATCGGAGTCGCTTGCATCCTCACATACTTCAATAAGGAAATCATACATGATTGGCTCTATTGTGAAGATTGAAATGTCATAGCCATCCTCGTCGTAGTGGGGTGTCCATTGTTCTTCATTGATGGCTACATTCATTGTTGCTAAAATTTCTGCCCAGCCATGAGGCTCGAATTCCTCATCTAGAAATACTATAGGTGCATAAGCTGGGTCTTGAAGGGTTCGTGGATGTTGTTCTGAACCTAAGGTTCTGGCTTCTAACCGTTCTTCCTCTTGTTTGGCTACTTTACACATCCATAGATGAGTATCCTCATCCAACCATGAGGGGTCTGACTCTAATGAGTGTACCGATTCTGTTTCTTCTTGTGTCTTATGGATGGTATTCCATTGTATTGGGGGTACATCGATGTGAATAGTCTTTAAGATTGACTATACTAGTCACTCCTAAATGTTGCAAGTACAAAGAATTAGTTCACCAGTCTTGTACAATTTGCAACTGACGCATGAATGGTCATCCTAAAAGCATCTCATAAGCATGATTTTTCCAAAAATCACAAATGGTGAAAGTATGCTCAAACTCCACCCCATAAGTGGTGAGAGATATGCCTTCTAGTAAGCCCAATGGCTTCTCTATATGTCCGTCAGCCATTTGTAGCTTCATCCTGGTGAGTCTTAATGCTGGCTTACCCCAATGTTTCCATAAAGTGGTAGTAGCGATGGCTACTCCGCCTCCTGAATCTAAGATGGCTTTGGTGGTGTAGACCTGATGGGTTATTGGAAGATAAGTGTTACTTTCCTCTCCTTCGCTTACGTCTCCAATTTTTTCTATGGGCATCCCTGGTACCTTCTTGTGTGATCCTATCTGAGAGGGAGCAGTAGCAAGCTCAGGGAATTGATTTGTTACGTGTTTCCACAATTCTGGTTTAAACTTCAACAACTCCTCTAGAGTGAGATGGCATTGTACTTTGGTGTTCTTGATCACTTTTGTGTTTCTAGGGATTATTGATTCTTCATTCCTCACTATTATCATGGGTGCTCTCATGCTAATAGACTTGGCTTCCCAAGGTCCTGTAAACTGAGGTAGTTCTTGCAAAGAATTGGATTCAAAACATGTGTGTTCACTCAGTTGCTCTTCCTCTACATCATCATAAATAGAGGGGATGTCTTGGGGAAATTGTTCGTGCAAGTCGTCTATTTCTTGAATAGGAGGATGGGTTCCTTGTTCTTTTCTCCACTTGTCTTCTTGGATTTCTCTTAGAAATTCGTGTGAATACTTATGTATGGAAGACAGGTTGTCTTCTCCTTCTATATTTGATACTTGAGACAGGGATGGTGCATTCTTTTCTTGTGTCTCTAAGACAATAGGGTTTCTATGCAGATTCTTTTCTCCTTGCTATCGATCAAGTATTCTAGCCTCTCCAGTGGTCCTTGAAAGTGTAATTCAGGTTTTGCCATGTTGTTCCAATTAAGATAATGCGAGGCTTCAAACATAGTTTGTGCTAATTCTACCATCTTCATACAAATTTTAGTTCTCTCAATCTCTAAATCTGCTCGAGGGTAGTTCTTACTCATTTCAGCTATCTGGGGTCCTTCCTTTAATCTTGCTTGATGTGCACAAAACATCATTTCTAGGTTTTCTGGTATGGGTTCTACTAGAACTGATCCTGATCTCTGAGCTAGGTTCTCCTGATTAGATTCTTGAGAAGTCAATTCTAGGGTTTTGGCTCTTGATTCCTTTAAACTTCCTTCCAATTCACTTATCTTTTTACTCCATTTTCTCTTGATTCTTTCTTTAGAATCTTTCCAAGATTTTGTCTTTTTATTACTAGACTCTCCAACTTCGCTAGTTTTAGCTATTTTCTCAGGATTAAGCTGTTGATTCTATAAGAGCACCTAGGCTCTTATTATAGCTTGGATAGGCACGTATGTAGGGTTGGATCCATCTGTGTTATGTATAATACCTATCACGTTGATCGGTGTCACTTTTGAAGCATTCATAGGGTTCTTGGGACAATCTTTGATGACATGCTCTTTACCACACTCGACACAAAAGCCTTCTATGTTATAGTATTGTGATTGTCCTGCTATTGGAGGATGTGGAAAATCCTTTATGAAATGATCTCCTTGGCACCTAAAGCATGGTCCTCTAGGGCCCTGTGGTCTTTGCTGTCTCAATTGGGGTTGCAGATTAGGGTTTGCATACATCACATTAGCATAGTCAGGTTCCCAACTGGGTTCCAATGGTGGACTATCATATTGATATGTTTCCACATGTTCTGGTGACTCTGTGTAATATGCGGGTGGACTATCTACATGTCTCAAGTCAAAACTATTAGAGTTAGGGTCACTTTCTGTGATCAGGGGTGAAGAAGGCGCTAAATCCCTATTGAGGTTCTCTTCTACAGCAGCATATTTAAGTGAGATGACATTCGCTGGTGGGGTGGTTGCTGAGGTAAAACAGGTTGAGGTCCCTGTTGAGCCTGATAAGGATAGTTTTGAGGAGGTCTATAGTAATGAGGTTGAGCATTATATTGACCTTGATATCCACTTGATTGCGGGTATGCTTGCGGGTAGTTCTGTCTTACTACTTGTTTATTGTAAGGGCAGTCCTGAGCCGTATGATTCGTGTATCTTCTCTCAAGTGTACAGTATTGGCCACTAAGGTTGGCTTGCAGTTGTGTTGCGTTGGGACACACATTTGCCATATGATCACCACCACAGGTATAACAACGCTTGTTTGTTGTTAACCTAGGCATTTGTTTACTAGAGACTCCTAGTTTTTGGTCCACTTTTTCTGTTAGGTCTTCTATCGAGCTAGACAATTTTGAGGATGATAAAGATGAACAATCTGAGTCTTTATAGACCTTTGAGATTTTCAACTCGTCTCCAAGGTTGTCCTCAATGTCTATACAAATTCTTACACATTGCTCTAGCGTTCTAGGTTCCTTCAAGTACACGTAGGAGCATAGTTTAGAGCTCAAAAGGCCATCTAAAAACAATGGCACTTGCTTGGCCTGTGAGGGTAACTCTTGCATTGGACATCTCTCAACATATTGTCTAAACCTACGTCCTGCGAGTCTAACTGTTTCCTGAGGGGTCTGTTTGAAGCTATGAATCAATGAAGACGTGTCATGTCTGATTCCACTTTTAGAGAATTCAGTGATGAATGACTCTAACAAGTGGTAGATATCTCTAAATTGCCTTTGTTGCAAGGGTTGGAACCAAGTTAAAGCCGCATTCTTTAACGTTAGTCCAAATGCATTGTATTGCGTGAACATATCTTCTACTTGCTATGATCTTAGCACTTGCTTAAATTCCGCAACATGATCATAGGGATCTCTTGTCCCATCAAAGTAATTTTTCATGGACTTTACTAACTGAATGGGTCTTAGTACCCTGGGGTGTTCACGTGGTCTAGGTAGAGGAAAATCATCTCTACCACCTGGTATTCTAGGTTCCCTTTGTCTTTCCACTCTATCAGTGTCTATGGTGGTTCTATCTCTCCATATAGGATGAGTGAAACTTACTTCTGATCTCTCTTTGAGCACCATGGGCTGAGGATGTTCTAGCACCCTGATGGCTCGTGTTTACATTTGCTCGAGATGGGGGGAATACTAGATCACCTCTCCATGTGTAGGTATTTCTCACATGGTCTGGTACTAAAAATACTCGTTCTGAAGTCTCAACCAGGTAAACAACCTTTCCAAGAGTATCTGGGTCCTTGAATTTGTAGATCATGATGGAGCCTACCTCACTAGGTTGTTCTATTCTATACCTCCAAAATGCTTCATCGATTTCTTTGTTCACGAACAACTCTATGCTTCTATTGTCCTGAGGGATCCAATCTGGGATTAGTACTCTTGTCAGTACAGATTTTGCTATAGGTGTCCTGGGTTCTTCTCCTACTGGTTCTTTTCCTTGGGCTCTAACTTCCGTCTCTAACTGACTTTGACTTTGACTACACCAAACTCCTTGTCTATGTATGCGTCTCTCTCAAATTTCACCACTGGACGTTCCAATCCAATGGGTTGATCAAGATTGTGCATTTGCACCACTTGTACCATCCTCATAGATGCGAGCACCTAAGTGGTTGGTGTGGACAAATTCTAATTGAGTCCTATATTGTCCTTCGGGTCTTTCCAGGTATGCTATGTTTAACCCTCCTTCTGGTCTTTCTATGCTAAAAGCCATTTTTGACTCACCCGTATTTGAGCCCAACTCGTAAGGATAACTATTCAACTGTTGTGCCCATGAACGTGTGGTAGTTCCTACACTTGCTTCTGATGATCTAAGGCTTCGTTGGACTGACTTACCTATATGCTTGCCCGATCTAAGGTTCATGAATTTACTTCCTGGTACTCTCTAATCGTCAATGGTTCTTTGTTTTTTATTGCTTGTTTCTTTTTAAATTCCTATAAATTCTTGTCTTATGTTACTATAAGCATCAGGAATCGACTTTCCGTTGGAATTTTGAGTTCTCATTCATCAGACTTAAGTTCTTTCCTTTGGGTTTTCGTATCGCACACTTTTACCTTAGTCTTGGACTTGAAAAATTTAAGTCTCTTGAACTTGATGCATTCCTATCGTCGTTCTAATTTAATCCACAATGCTAATCGTTTAGCCTAAGCTAATAATTGACTGAAGGGGTTGAGTATTCTTCCAACCTCGAGTCAGTTGCTTTGATTGCTCTGTTGCCCAAGAAGTCACACTTCCCAAGCCTTGCCTTGATTGCCTGTGATAGTCCTTGCTAGACCTATAAAAATCCAATGTTTAGACCAATTCTCAAATTGATGCTCAAGCACTTTGATATATACACTTTTAGATCCCTTCTCCTTTGTACAAATTTTTTATGCCCCTTGGATTTTTCTAGTCCCAACAATGGTCAACCTCAAATTATGTTATCTAAAAAACAATGTCTTTCTAACGAGCTATAAAGCTCAAAAAACGGACTTCGAATGAAAAAGATACAAGCATTCAGGCCCTCGGGGGTGAAAATTAGCAAATAGGTTTTTCTTCAATTATGAGCTAAGGGGTCTCCTATGAGCTTAGTCACCCAAAAATTTTCTTAAAATAACCTCAAATTTGCCCAAAAAATGAAACCCTAATTTTTCTGTTTTCGGTGAACAATCGCGATGGTCTGAGACCGTCGCGATGGCTCAGGTGAACCGTCCCGATGGCGTGGTACAATCCCGATGGCCCGACTCCACGAGGCGTCGTGATGGTCTAAGTGAAGCATTGCGATGGTCTAAAGTGAACCATCGTGATGGTCTAATCGGTGAGCAATCACGATGGTCTAATCGGCGAGCAATCATGATGGCATCGGTCAACGGTCAATGCAACCGTCGCGATGATGTGAGCCCGTCGCGATGGTCACGGGGCACGATGGCTTGAGCCAATCGCGATGGTTCAACTTTTGAGTCGCGATGGCGTACCTGGTATCGTCGCGATGGTCTGGCTTGACACATGGTAGGGGAGTCGTCGCGATGGCGTGAGCCAATCGTGATGGCGTGGGGTCGATGGGATCGTCGCTATGGTCAGTGACCGTCGTGATGGTTCAAGTGAACCGTCGCGATGGTGTGAGACCGTCGCGATGGTCCGGCCGAGCCGTCGCGATGGCATGAGCCAATCGCCATGGTGTGACACAATCGGGATGGCGTAAGCCAATCACGATGGTCCACCAAAATGAAAATTTTTGAAATGCGTTTGTGGATTTGTGTATGCGCTATTGTCACCTACCTCGTGGTGTGGTCGCTTACCAAAAATGCCGAACTTGGCAGACCATCGCGATGGTCTGACACACACGGCAAATTCTGACAGAAAGTGGATTTTTTACCTTTTGGAAGCTTTCCTATTGCTCTGGAGCTCTATACCTGCAAGAAAACTCAAAAACACAAAAGTACATACAAGCACAAAAGCGCTCTCTCTCTCTCACATGCACAAATGAGGGGAAATGAGGAGAATGGGTGGATATGGTGAATTTTTTTATTTTTTCGGAGTGGAAGAAGATGATGCGGTGGTGAAGAAGGAGTGTAGGGGAGATGAAAAACACAAAAAAATAATTAAATACAACACCAAAAACTGAAATTTTTACCTTCCAACGCCACTTCTTGATATAATTTTACCATCACACATTCGTCCTAGACTCGATCCCCGACAACGGCACCAAATTTGGTGTTGCTCTAGCACAATGGTGAGAACCATGTTAAGAAGCTCTACATCCTTAATGTCAATCCGCGGAAGAGATAGGATTGATATGAAGATCGTGAATGTGAGATGTAGTGAGAGTGAAGGTGAGAAGCATAGAGATGCACACACACATACACACACACAATGAAGAGACAAGCAAGACACAATGGAAGGTAGGAAAATAGACTCTATTACTCAAGATCTCAATTACAAGCTCAAGATAGCTCTAAGATCTCTCTACTCATACAAGCTAACCTCAAAAATGAGCTCTCTAGCTCTTTTTATAGATTCTAGACTAGTTTTGACCGGTTTCACATCTAGTGACTGGCATAGTTAAAAAATAGGTTCTAGGTGCTATTTGAAAGGGTAAACAGAATCTAAAAATAGCCAAAATTGGTAGGCTCGTTCTACCTAAGCTTCTCAAGCTCAAAGACTCCTCGGTTTGCAGAAAACGGAGCTATGAATTACAAAAGGGGTTTTTCTATGTTACATATGGTACAAAAGTGATGAAAATCATTATTGATAGTTTTGAATCATATTTGTTTGAAAAAATGATCTGAATGGCTCCCTGCTACTTCGTGGTGCTCTATCTTTACATGCTTCCTCGATGTCTATGCCTCTGGCTACTACCAACACATGCCTATCACAAATACCTAATGAAGTGTGCTCACAAAGCTCGAAAAGTGCCTGGGACATGGAATCGTTCTCCTCCCGTAAGCGATCACACTCCTGCTGCACTGCACGTAACAAAGTGGGAACAACCTACCACTGGACGACGATCGACGCACGGATGCGCTCAATCGTCGAAGCGTACTGCTGGTGTAGTGTAGCTGTCGCAGAGACCGAATCAAGGGAGAGGTGCACAGCATCGGGTCCATCACTCATGATGAGGCTCACATCGCGAAGGAGACCAAGGAAGGGTGGATTGTTGACGAGGCTATCAGGGATGGGAGGAGACCAAGGAAGGGTGGATTGTTGATGAGGCTATTAGGCTATCAGGGCTAGTGGGAGAGCCGGGGTAGGCTGGGGGCAAGTAGGAGAAGTAGGAGGGTGCGGTGATGAGGGGAGGTGGAGGAAGACTCAATGGAATTGGTTGGAGATGGAATAGGCTAAGCGGTACCGGTTAGCTAGGGTGACTGTAGAGACAGAGGAGGTATAGGGGAAGGAGACTGTAAGTTACCGATCGGAAAAGAATCCATCAAACAGGGTCGTACCCGTCGTGAGGGTGGTGGAGTGGAGGCTACGATGGGAGTGGACTCTTAAGGAATGAAACTAGGGGGTGTAGGCAATATGGTGGCTGGTGGAGGATGCGGTCGAGGGGAATGGATAGTTGTGTGTGCGGGGTGGGATTGGGCAATGACGGGGCTGGATGCAATAGATTGTATACCAGGAAGGTGAAAGATCCATGCTAAGACCGGTGTGGAATACACGAAGAACGAACCCGTCCCGCAATGGAGGGCATCATGGAATCGTCAAGAACAAAGAAGGAAGGACTAAAACATATTGAGCTATATGGATAAGGGCAACCGTGTATAAAGCAAAAAAGGGGGTCTACAATATGGATATCATGTAAGGCATGTTATCATCACCAAACAGATGGATGCAATAGGTGATTGTCTCCTTCCAAGACAACCCAGAGTAGAGGAAGGGCGGGGTGCAATATGAAGTGACGCTGGAACCAATGCCAGCGGCGATGACTGCAAGTGTAAGTGAACCGGCTGGAAAGTGCGGTTATGCGAGAAGCGCGGCGTGGATGTTGGCACCCTCAGGCTCGAATAATAAGATGGAGGCTAGACACCAAAGACTAGCCTGACAAAGGCATCCTTCTAGGAGGAGGTCAAGGAGCGGGATAGGTGGCATGGCTAGGTGGAGGCAGATGGATAAGGAAGAGGACATATCCCGATGATCAACAATGGATGAGATGGTGGGCATGGGACAGTAGAAGTGGAATGGCTATCCGAGCTATGCACGGGATGGCCACTTGAACCAGCGGAGTGCATCGGAGCGATGGGAGGAAGGTGGAGGCCCGGCGGGGGTGCCCCCAGGCTATACAAAGAGGATCCAGAGAGGGAGAAACATGGAAGGGACACCGCAAAGGGGTGGCTCCCCTAGATGGGTGGAGGACTGAAGGAGGATGAGAGCATGGGGAGGTGGGGCGTGGAACGGAAAGAACCGTGGCTGCTAGGACAGAATGGGTGGGGGCCACATGATTGGGGCAGGTGGGGGTGACAGGGAAGGTGGGGGTGGGGGCCACAAGGGTGGGGTGGTTCGGGGCCATAGGAATGCGAATGCATACCTCTGGAGGGATGGTGGCTAAATCCAAGGCCAAAGGCGGAAGCTCTGAGTATGCCTCAATGGCAAGGTATGAAGCCTACTGGTGTGCTATAGACGCCATGGATGAAGGTCGATAAAGAGCTCTACAATGCGATCAAGTACTCAAGAGACAGATTCAACTATTACATTACGCAATAATATGGTAGCTTTATGACAGGAGGGGAGGGCCATAAGAGAGGGGGATAGTGGTAACCATGAAGGCCAGACCTAAGTGGATGCAATGCAGCTCTAAAAAAAATGCATGAGAGACATGCATAAAACATATACAAAACATCAAAAACTGTGCAATTTAGACCAAAATTCTGCTTCAGCATGTCAAAAAACCCTAAAAACGACTCAAAAATCACAAAAATCAGAGTACTACAGAGGTGTAAACGAGAAAAAGAAAAGAAAAAAATGAATTAAAAAAAATCCACTACCAAGCATAGGATAAAAGTTATCTTATGTTCGCGTGGGGGGTGGGGGGGGGGGGGGGGAGATAAATATTTAGACTAATAAAAAGAAAAATAAATTAAAAAATAAAATTAAAAAAACAAGGGTTGGCAGATATGGAAAATAAAATAATCAAAAATAAAAATAAATAAAAATTAAAAAATTAAAAAATTAAAAAATTAAAAAATTAAAAAATTAAAAAATTAAAAAAAATGAAAAATAAAATGTGGTGGCAAGGGATAAGGAGAAAAATAAGAAAAGAAATAAAAAGAAAAATAAAAAGAAAAATCAAAAAATAAAGATAAAAATTAAAAATTTTAAAAACATAATTAAAAAATAAAAAAATAAAAAATAAAGATATATAAATAAATTTAAAAAAATTAAAAAAAATATATGGGATAGGGAAAATTAATAAAAATAAAAATAAATAAATAATAAAATAAAAATAAAAAAACTTTTTTTTTTTGGGGGGCAGGGGGCGAGGGGGGGAGAGAGAGAGAGAGACGAGGGGTTTTTTCAATGAAATATGAGGGGTGATTTTTTTTTGTGTTTGAAAAATAAATTTAGCCTCCAGGGGGCTCTTTTTTTTTAGGTAGAAATATAACAATCCATGCATCATTTTTGTAAATGTCATTAATTATTATACTTATACCCTTTCTAATGCACATAAACCTTTTATGAATGCTTATAAGGATTCTTTTATGTTTGACTATCCTTCTAAACTACCGTCATCTCGAGGATCCTTTGACCATAGTATAGATTTAATTCTTGGTAGTTCTCCTCCTCATAAATCACCTTATAGGCATCATCCCTTTCACCAAAGGAAATAGAAAACCAAGCTAAGGATTTACTTCAGAAACAACTTATAAGACCAAGTTCTTCCCCGTTTGGAGCACTTGCTCTTTTAGTTGAGAAAACGAATAAAATGTATAGCATGTACATTGACTATAGAGCCCTAAACAAGATCCCAATTAAGAATAGATACCCTATTCCTCGGATAGATGACTTTCTAGATAAACTTTGAGGAGCCCATATCTTTAGTAAGATTGATCTTAAATCTGGTTACCATTAGATGTGTATGACACATGGCAATATTTACAAGACTAGTTTTAGGACTCAAACTGGTCATTATGAGTTTATGGTAATGCCGTTTCGACTTACAAATGCTTCCCCTACATTTTCATGTATGATGAAAAAAAATTCCTTGATTATCAAGCTTTTATTCTAGTTTTCTTTGATGATATACTTGTTTATAGAAAGAATGAAAGTGAGCATGAAAAGCACTTAGAAAGAGTTTTTAATTTGTTACAACATAACACATTTTATTCCAATCCTTAAAAGAGTTACTTTTTCCAAAGTAAACTAGAATATTTAGGGCATATCATTTCTAGTCAAAAAGTGCATATAGACCCAAAGAAAATCAAGGTAATTGTAGAATGGCATGAACCTTAATCAGATAGTGATGTATATTCTTCTCTTGGGTTGGCTAGTTCCTATAGAAAATCTACTAAAATGTTTTTTTTATTTAGCAGTTACCCTTACTTTATTATTGAAAAAGAAAATAAAAATTGCATGGGGTTAGCACAACAAAAATCTTTTTAAAAAAACTCAAACATACACTTATAGTGCTTGATGATCTGTAAAAAATTTGAACTTATTTGCAAGCAAATAGTGTCTAAACTTTTTAATCGCATATACCATGCCTAATCCTTCTCTCTCAGTAGTGGTATAATTTTGTTCAGCTGTATTTAGCTGTCTACAAGCATAGGCAATGAAGATCCATATTACCTTCACCCATGGGTTGTGCTAGCATACATCCAATAGCATAATTGGAAGCATCCACGTGGACATGGAATGGCTTGTTCCAATTTGCTGTAGTCAAGATTGGTGTTGAACACAATCGTCTTTTAAGCTCATTGAAAGATTTCTCACATTCATCAGTCCACTCAAAATTGGTCAAAAGTCCGTACAGAGCTTTGCAATGATGGCATACATGTGTATAAATCGTCGGTAATAGCCACAATGCCCCATGAAAGCTTGCACTTCCTTGACATTTTTGTCCTCCGTAGCTCTCCTACGGCTCTCACTTTCTCCTCATCTGTGGATATGCTGTTCTTTGAAACTATGTGTCCTAGAATCTTGCCTTGTTTGACCATGAAAACACACTTTTCTAGGTTCAGGCAGACTTGATATTCTCTACATTTGTCAAAGATTTACATGAGTTTAGGTATATGTGTCTGTCGAATGTTGGAATGAGCACAGAGATCATCAACATAGACATCTAAATTCTTCCTCAAGAATTCCTTCAACACATGGCACATCAGCCTGTGAAAAGTGGTTGGCGCATTGGTAAGACCAAATGGCATTACTCGAAAACCAAATATGCCCCATTCTGTGGCAAAAGCCGTCTTATGCTGATCTTTTGGAGCAATGGCTACCTGATTGTAGGTAGAGAATCCATCAAGGAAGTTGTACACATCCTTGCCTGCTACCCTTTCTAATAGATGCTCAGTGATTGGAAGTGGATAAGTATCTCTGATAGTGGCTGCGTTAACCTTCTTCAAGTTAATGCATACATGTGGTTTGCCATTCTTTTTGGGCACCACTACAATGGGGGAAACCCATTCAGTGTGCTCGATTTCATAGATAAATCCAACTTCAACTAAGCGATCTATCTCTTCTTTGATCTTGGCAGCATAGTTGTCATTGTATGTGTATGGCTTCTGTTTAGAGGGTCTAGCATCTAAGGTCATGGGGATCCATATGTCGGGGTCTACACCCTTCAGGTCCTTGTAGCTCCAAGCGAATACATCCCTGTACTCTCTTAGCAAGGCTATCAACTCTTGCTCTTCTTCTTCCATCAGGTCATGTCCAATGTATGTGCATTTTTCTTCTCCCTCTTCCATGGCTACCACAATTTTCTTCGTGGTTTCTTTGTTATCATAGGCCTCTCCTGCTTGAGCATCACATTTAGGCATTCTTATCACGACTCTCCTATCTTCTATTTCATACTTCTTGAAATTTTCAGGGACCTCAAACAAAGATTCTTCCTCCTCTTGTGTGACTGCTTTCTTCTTTCTTTTCTTTCCTTCACTCTTGGTGGTCACTTGTGTGGTTAATCTCACCTCATTCATACCTTCCTTGTGTCTCTCAGGGTGAGCTTCCACCTCGTGGAAATATTCCTCATCTGATGCAAAAGGTGGGTCCATAATGATTGACTCTAGATCGGAGTCACTTGCATCCTCAAATGCATCAGTGCTAGGTTCGCATTCTTCTATAATCGGATCACACATGACTGGCTCTATTGTGAAGAATGAAATTTCATAGCCATCCTCATTGCAGTGGGGTGTCCATTGTTCTTCATTGATGGCTACATCCATAGTTGCTAAAATTTCCGCCCAACCATGGGGTTCAAATTCTTCATGAGGAAATACTACAGGTGCATAGGCTGGGTCTTGAATTGATCTATGAGTTTCCTTTGCACCTAACTCTCTAGCTTGTTCTCTCTTCTCTTCCTCTACTGCTACTTTGCACATCCATAAGTGTGTGTCTTCGTGCATCCATGAGGATCCTGATCCTATGGAATGCATTGACTCCGTGTCATCTTTAGCTCTATGGATGGGATTCCATTGAATAGGCGACACGTCTCTATGAGAGTAATCCTTGGGATTGACTTTGGTTGTAACACCTAGGTGTTGCAAATACAAGGAATTGGTTCCCCAATCTTGTACCACTTGCAACTACCGCATGAATGGCCTTCCCAAAATCATCTTGTAGGCTTGATTTTTTCTAAAGTCCCATATAGCAAAAGTATGCTCGAACTCAACACCACATGTAGTGAGAGTTATTCCTTCTAGCAATCCTAAGGGTCTCTCTATGTGACCATCGGCCAACTGCAATTTCATTCTCGTTGGCTTGAGTGCTGGCTTGCCCCAACGCTTCCATAGGGAAGTGATAGCACTTGCAAATCCTACACCTGAGTCCAAAATTGCCTTGTTGTGTACCCCTGATGGGTAACCGGAAGATAGGTGTTTCCTTCTTCTCCTTCGCTCACGTCTCCTATCTTGTCCAAGGGTATTTCCGGCACTGTTCTATGAGACCCTACCTGGGAACGAGATTTCGCTACGTCTGGCACTTGTTTGCCTACATGTGTCCACAATTCAGGCTTAACCTTAAGTAGCTCTTCTAAAGTGAGGTTGCACTGCAGTTTAGTGTTCTTTACTACCATCATATTCCTAGGTATGATCGAATCTTCATTTCTTATCATGACCATGGTTTCTCTCATGCAGGTCGACTTAGCTTCCCATGGACCTATGAAATGGGGTAGTTCCTGTAAGGAATCAGACTCAAAGTCTAACCTCTCATGAGATTGGGCACTCTCTTGCTCTCCATAAATGGAAGGAATGTCTTGTGGGAATTGATCGTGCACGTCATCCATGAGTTCAATTGGAGGTGGGTCTTCACTTTCTTTAGCCCATTTCTCTTCTTGAATCTCTCGCAGGAATTCTGGTGAATACTGATTCATAGAAGAAGAGGTGCCTGGCTCAGTGGAGTTAGGCACATACGCTTCCTGGGGACGAATGTTGATTCTATCACTTGCCCTCTCCTTAGTCTGGGAGGTGGCTCCTTTTCTAGACTTTGCAAGTAACCTCTCCAATCTATCTAATAGACCATCAAAATGCAATGGTGTTCTAGTGGAGCTAGAGCCATTGAACAAACGATTGGCTTCAAACATGGCTTGTGCTAATTCTACCATCTTAGCACAAATTTTTGTTCGTTCGAGCTCTAGGTCCGCTCTAGGGTAACATTTTTCATGATCTGACACATTTGGCCCTTCCTGGATTCTGGTCTGATATGCTTTAAGCATCATGTCTAGATCCTTAGGAGTGGGATCAGCTAGGACTGATCCTACTCTAGGTGGTGGGTGGGTTACGTGTGGTGGATTAGAAGGTTGGGGAATGGGAAGTGATATGTTGGAGGGAGAGGGAAATGGTGGTGGTGGGGTAGTGTGAGAGTAAGTTTGAGATGTGAGTTCCATTATCTTTGCTTTTGTTTCTCTCAAGCTTTCCTCAAGTTCGCTCATTTTCTTTGACCATGTCTCTTCATTCTCTCCCGGCTATCTCTCCAAGCTCTTGTCCTTTTCTTAGTTATGCTCTCTGTCTCGCTACCCTCAGAACTTGTTTCTTGACCTTAACCTTGGTTTTGCTGCAAAGCTTGAGCTCTAGTGACCACATGCACAGGGGTTGTGGAAGTTACACTTCTTGTAGAGTCTACTACTAACCCAATAATGTTAATAGGAGTGATTTTTGGCATGTGATTGGGGTTCTTTGGGCAGTCTCGTAAGAGATGCTCTTTTCCGCAACCTTGACAAAAGCCCTGGATAGTTACTGACTGGGTTTGTGTAGGTGCAGGCATGGGGCAATCACGAATGAAGTGATCTCCCTGACATCAGTAGCATGGTCCTCTAAGAACTGGGGGTCTTACCTGCCTAGGTTGGGGTCTAGAGTTAGGGTTTGCATACATGACATTTGCATACTCAGGCTCCCAACTAGGTTCACCTGGGTCTTCATAATAGTATGACTCGTTATGCTCAGATGACTGCATGTAATAAGCCTACGGGCTATCAATGTGAGTAGAGTCAAAACTATGATACTGGGATCGCTTTCTGAAAGCATTGGTGTTACTGGCACTATGGCCCTATTCAGATTCTCTTCTGCAGCTGCGTACTTTACTAGAATCACATTGGTTGGAGCAGGGGGTTGCTGCACTAACACAGGTTGAGGCCTTTGTTGGGTTTGATAGAGTTGTTGTGGTCTATCATATTGTTGAGGTGGGTACTGGTTCTGGAATCTTCCTTGTTGAGGGCATGGTTGTGGGTACGTTTGCCTAACTGCTTGCTTATTGTATGGGCAATCTTGCGTAGTGTGATTGGTGTACCTCCGTTCTATGGTGCAGTACAGGTTACTAGGATTCACTTGGGTGGGGTTGCGCCATAATGGGACATACATTTGCCATATGGTCACCTCCACAAGTATAGCATCTTTTCACTAGGTCAAACCTTGGTATTTGTTTACTAGAGACTCCTAGCTTCTGAGCTACTTTCTCAGCGAGTTCCTCAATAGATGTGGATTGCGAGGAAGAGAGGCTAGTAGAACTATCTGAAACTTTGTAGATTTTTGACAACTCCAACTCCTCTCCTAGATTATCCTCAATATCTATGCACATGCGTATGCATTCTTCTATGGTTCTGGGGTCCTTCAGATACACATATGATCTGAGCTTGGTACTCAGCAATCCATCTAAGAACAAAGCCACCTGTTTGGCTGGTGTGGGTAACTCAGGTACCCGACACCTCTCTAGGTATTACCTAAACTGTATTCCTGCCAGTCTGACCATCTCCTGAGGTGTTTGCTTGAAGCTATGAATCAGTGAGGAAGTATTATGTTGTATGCCACTCTTAGAAAACTCAGTGACGAAAGCTTCCAAAAGTTGGTCTATGCTCCTAAACTGCCTCTCATGTAGTGGTTGGAGCCATGTAAGGGTTGTGTTTCTAAGGGTTAGACCAAAGGCATTGTATTGCATGAATAGATCCTCAACTTGTTCCGCTCTCAAGACTTGCCTAAATTCTGCCACATGGTCGTAAGAGTCTCCAGTGCCATCGAAGTAATTGTTCATGGACTTCACCAGCTGGGTTGGTCTCAAGGTCCTAGTGTGTTCTCTAGGCCTTGACAAAGGAAAATCATCAGTGTTTCTTTGGTTTCTTGGGGCTCTAGATCTCTCAGTTTCTTCTCTATCCGTGTATGTTCTCATCCTCTCTCTTCCTAGTGGGTTAGCAAAGCTCACTTCAGGTCTATCTCTACTCCTTTCTCTTTGAATGCCATGGGCTTGAGATGTTTTAGCTCCTTGGTGACCATAAGACACAGTGGAGTGAGGTTGGGGAAAAACAAATTCACCCTTCCAAGTGTAGGCGTGTCTCCCATGCTCTGAGACCACAAAGATTCTCTCCGAAGCATCATCTAAGTAGGTCACTTTGCCTGGGCTGTCGGGATCTTTGAATTCATAGATGATAAGCGCTCCCACTTCATTAGGGTTCTCAGGCTTGTACCTCCAAAAAGCCTCATCCCTCTCTCGACTCACAAGTAAGTCTATGCTCCTATTGTCTTGGGGAACCCACTCTTGGGTGATTATTTTCGTCAGGACTGACTTGCCTCGAGGGGTTTTTGGCTCTTTTCCTATATTTCCTTGCTCTATGTCGCCCATGTCAGCCTCTGCGACCACATTGCCGAACTCATATGTCCTATCTGGAAGGGTAGTGACTACATAAATTGTTTCTTCTTTATCTAGATATGCTCCATTTTCGAACTTGACTACCGGATGTTCTAGTCCATGGGGTTGATTTGGGTTTTTAATCTGGACCACAGACCTTCTCAAGCCATCTTCGTAGATGCGAGCACCTCGATGATTGGTCTTTATATATTCCAATTGAGTCTTGTAAGGTCCTTCTGGCTTTTCCAGGTACGCCACTCTTGAACTACCCACTGGTCTCTCCATGTTATAGGACATCTCAAAATTGCTTGTTTTTGAACTTAGAGTGTATGGATAATCACTCAGCTGTTGGGCCCAAGACCTAGCAGTAAGATTGACACTAGCTTCAGAAGACCTGAGGCTTTGTCTATCTCGGCCTAAGTATCTTCCTGACCTTAGGTTCATATGTCTGGTTTCTCCACCCCTCTAGTCCCACGTACAATCTCGTTGCAGGTTAGTTTGTATCAATCACTTTGTTCTTTTTAGTTGATTATTGTGTTAAGCCCTTGTTTGAAATCATGTCGTCGGGAAGACTTAAGTGAATTGCACACTTGATAATTGCTCGATTCAAGTTGACTTCTTTTCCTTAGAGTTTTCGCACTTAAGATCTGCTTAATGCTTGTACTTAGTTGATTAGTTCTCTTGGACTTGATTTGTGCCTAGCGTCGCTCTAATCACTCACCACACCTAAGTCCCACATAGCCTAAGCTAGGAATTGACAAAGGGGGTTGAGAGAACTTCCAACCTCCAGTCACTTGTTGCTCAAGTTGCTTCACAAGCTCAGGAAGCCTTCTCCCAAGCTTGGTATTCGTCCTTGTTGGCTTGCTTTGGATGCCCTGATTGCGCACAATGTTCCTGCAAGGGTTCACAAGTTAATATTGCCCTTTTATCACAATGAATTGACAGACACACATCAAAAAATATAATCCTCCCTTAAAATAGCTCACTGTACCCCCAAAATCCTATGTCATATTTAGGTGCCAAAAAAATAATTATGGCTCAAAACAATCACATCACAATCATATCTAGATTCCTAAGATCCATAATTCCATGTGAGTTAAGGTCATTTGACAACAAATAGGAAACAAAACAAGAAGAACCAAAGCAAGCAGCTAGCTCCTACTAGGAGGCGGACAAAAAGGGCACACAGTGCAAATCAAAACAACAACAAAAGTGATCGAGTGCAATAAAGAAAATTTGGACTCCCCAATCCCAGATTCAAGTGTCCACTCAGTCTTATAAGAAGCAATCACAATGTCATATGACCAATGAATGGTTTAAAACATGACAAACAAGGATCTCATGAAGCTGAAAGCAAGTGAAGGAGATCCGGGTACCCAAATCTCAAATTCAATCATCAAATGATGGTAGATATATTTGTAGTCCCAAGCAATAGAAAGGGTTGTATAAAAAGATCAAGGTTTCCCAATACTTGCACAACAAACATCATCTTAGAAGACAACAAACTAAAGTAAAGTAATCTCTACACAAGCAATCAAAATTTAAGAGATCCATCCTCCCACAACAAAGAACAAATTCATCAACAAAAACGAAGAAAATATGGTTGGTCAAGCTACTAGCATCCTCGGCATCAATACACAACATACCGAATACTCCAAAATTTGTTTTAAAGAGAGAACTTACACCATACTTGGAGAAACTTTAGCTGGAGAAGACAAACCTCTTCGTGGAAGAACCGTATACTCATTGCACACAATGTTTTTTGCACCATTCTTGAGTTTTACACACATGAATTATGCATTCAATCTAGGGCCACATTACGAGGCCATGCAATAGACGTAGCTATGATATCCCATGTGTGAGAGACATATGTTATAAGGAGAGGTCAAACATCACCTAAATACGTTATCTTTGTTACTAATTTTCTCTTTCAAGTGTTTATTAATCCATGTTAAAGAGACTCAACACACATGTAACTCTTGAAGGACATCACCAATTAAGAAGATTCAAGACTTCAAAGTTTGCAAATTAAGGATCAAACAACCAGAGAAAAATGGAACCCCAACATAGCTCATAACCACTTGATCAATTCAAGGGGCTCAACCTCAGTCTCCACACTCACATCCCATGCATTAATCATCAGAAGGAAAAGGTATGTGGAGATTAAATAACTCTCTTGATGCACCCATTTGTTCTTGTGTACTTAAAGTATGCATCAATAAGACCACATCATATAGCCTTGCATCTAGAAATCTAGTTTGTGATCTCTATCTAGTTGTGCACATCCTCAAAGGAAAGAGGCTTCATCTCCTTGTACAATAGGTTAGTCATATTAGGAGCATTATAGTCCTTTTCTTTTTGTATGCTACTAACCATCAAAATTTATCATTTGTGAGGAAATTGTGTATATTTTGGCTTTATCTAACTTAGAAAAAGAAGAAAATAGTAAGTTTTTTAACTTTTAAAAAAAAAAGAAAAAATAATGGCAAAAAGGGGGGCTTTTTGTCTAGTCAATATAGATAATAGATTTTGAATTCTATGACATCATTGGCTACCAATGTATTAGATTTTTCAACTGGCTTCAATTCATTAACAACAAAGAGAAAATGTGTTATCGACAACCTACATGCACTTCCACAAAGAATGAGAAAATATTTGCTAAAATTCCCAAGAATTTTTGTCAGGAAGAAGTTTTGTCACCATGAAGTCTATAAGGTTAGATGTTTCAATTTTAGTAGTTATAAAAGTTCACCATCAACATGCCCTTGAGAAATTAGCTCAAGACATGTCTCATTGCACCATGATTCTTTCAGTGCATTACAAAGTACACATGTATAGGGCTATATTACAAGGCCATGCATAAGGCACATTCTTGAGAAATCCCATGCACTTCATCCTTAGTCCATCCATCCACTTGGAGTAAACTATATCAATGGCATGCTATCTGTTTACTCATATCTCATCTTGAACCAATCACATGGATTCATTAACCAATGTCAACAAAATAGTTTCCATGCAAAACCATGAAAGATGATCTCAAACAATATAACAAGGTCAAAGAGGAAGGATATGTGGAACCCAAGGACAATGCAACACATAAAAGGATGGAAGATCATCACTTGTAGAGTCACCTATTTATGGCTCTTGAAGAAGCTCTTTTGCAATGATATCAACAAGTCGCACCCATGGAAGATGCTGAATGGGTTGATCAAGGATGAGAGACACTAGGAGGGGGAAATTGAAGCATGGAGCATGGACATGAAGCAGGAGAAAAGAAAATGTGAGCTACAAAGTGGAGATGGAATTTAAATCCCGATCATAATTTTTCAAAGAAATCCTCATAACTTATTAAAAATGCCCATTTTGATGTATAACAAGCCTTGTAAATGCACTAGAGGAGTCCTCTAGTTTTATAATTCAAATTGTGTGCAATACTTTGCAATATTTTAGATTTGGGACTAAATTTTAGAAATGCCTAGTCCATTTGTGTGAAAGGAACTAATTAAGGGCACATGTATATAAGCCAAACTCTTCTCATTTTGTAGATCTTTCTTATCATTTTAAATAGAGAACTAACTTGACATGCAATCCTATAACTCCTCTTGCTTGACAACTTTTCTCCTTCTTAATGAGCTCATATGCATGTCTATTGCATGGAATGCATGCATGCCTAGGTAATTTGTCTACCCTTCCCTCCCCCTCCCCTCTTTTCTCATCATTCTCTCATGTATTCTAGGTGTTAGGAGCATCAAAGTGTAGATAGGTAATTCCTAACACCTAGTTTTTTTTTTCCATAACTACATGGAGGAGTTCATAGTCCCAAAAGAAGCATCTCATTGAGAGCTTTCAAATGAAATCGCTATTGACTACATTTTGATATTTGAGCCAGAAGATATGGTTGTTTTAGTGTTGGTTGTTGTGTGGGTGTTGGATTACATGATTGAATGAGTAGAAGGTGGTGTGAGTGTATGTTTACTTGCCTTGGCTGCCACTTTTTCCATTCCGGGTATTAATGATCTTTTAGGTACATGCTTTTATGCACCAGGTCAAGTCAACTATTGTGTTATGAAGGGAGTCCATATAGAAGAGATGGTATGAACCATCCCTTGGGCTCCATTAGAAGGGCACACACATGAGTGCCATGTGGCACTCATTTGAGATGCCACAGTACTCACTCCAATTAAGGAGTATTAACTCAAGAAGGGGGTACGCAGCTGGGCGGCGATCATCACGAAGAACTCCGTGCGACCTCAAAGATAGAGCTTTCAGGCGACCTCGTTTTCTGTGCAGATAGTCCCCAAAAGTGAGGGGACTCCTCGAGACACTACAGTGGCTCCACATTGGTACCAGAGCCCAGGCGACGGGCGGGCAGAGTGATACCGACGTGCAGTCAAATAGTCAACAAGGACGGACATCCGGAACCCAAGACAGAGCACAGCGACTGAGAGCTCACGTCTCTCATCCCCTCGTGGATGATAACAATGGCCATGTGTTTCTTTATATATAGAGAGATAATGAGCTCCTCCACAGGACTTATGGGATAAAGCCTCCATTCGACAGGCATTTCGACGTTTCTCTTTTTTGTGCCGACTGAGAATTCAGGCTGAAGTGGATGAAAATTCGAAAGTTTTGAGGAAAATGAGCTGCCTTACTTCCTACCCTTAACCTACCCGACTTCCCCACACCATATCTTCCTCATATGATATCGGATTCCAAAAATCTTGGTCACGTTTCGAAGCTATACTCGTAACCTTGGCTTCAAAACCATCCCTGTTGGATTTGGACGAGATTTGCCCCACCAAAATCTCTCTACAGTGCTTCAGCAAGAACTAGGCGGCCACTCCCGGGCCTAGTTTTTTGTCATCCGGACTCCAAATCCACTTTTTTCACTTGGGGTATTCTCAAATTCTTGAAGTACAGGTGCTGGGCAGCAATTTGTGGACTGGCGAGGATTGTTACATCTCTGAAATTGCTTAGTTTCACTCAGTTTGCCCGATTGGGGCTTTTCCCACGTGTTTTTGGTATTGTTTTTGATGGTTTATGGTGTTGAGAACCTCCCCAGACAAAGCGGACATTTCCAATTTTCTTTTGGGCCTGGCGAGGATTCAAAATCAGCGGCTTGAAGCATCAAGGACCACTTGGATTTCGCTTCCGCAACTCTACTTTGTAACAGGGAAGTGCTCTTGTGATATATTTCTCTTCTTCTTGCATATTTGAACTTTACTTCCATTCATTTTCATACACTCTAGTTAGCAAACGGGGGAAGGGAACTTAAACATGGAAACTAAAGGCAAACAAGTAGTTGAGACCACTTCTCCACCTAAAGAGCAACTAGAGGACCCTGATTCTAGAATGGAAGAAGTAGAATTAGGGCAAGAAATAGAAGAGAATTTAGAAGAGAAAGAGCCTTCACATGAAGAATATACTTATGAAGAGCTTATAGATGAATTTGTCACTCGTGACCAATTCATAGACTTGAAAGAGCAAACCCTTAAATTAGAGAAAGATTTGGGTAGCATCACATGTCTTATACAGCAGCTTAAGTCTCGAATGATCTCACTTGAGACTAGTGTCACCTCTTTCCTAGCTAGGAAGGAAAGAGAGACTCCTCCTATTCCTTTAGAGATTACTAGGAAAGAGACTTCTCTTCCTAGTAAACACAAAGGAGAGAGCTCTAGGGAAGCTCCCCTTCTGAAAGACTTGAAGCCACCTACCTTTACGGGGGATGACCGAGATAGGAACAAGGATGCAATCTACACTTTTTTTACAAAAGTGGCATGATTTGCATCAATTGAAGGGCATCCCACCTGAGTATTGTGTGCTAGAGGCGAGTCTCTCCCTCGGCCCGCGTGCTTATAAGTGGTGGATGAGTCTTAAGGAGGCGAACTCTATCCCTACTAATTAGACTCAGTTTGACACTCTTTTTCTAAAAGAGTTTCTTCCTGAGAATGAGGAGGAGAGGAATTGGGATGAGTGGGACAGGATTACTCAGAGAGGTAGGCCTCTTTCGGTCTATCTATCCCACTATAGAGAGATCATTTTGAAACTTAAGGGCCTAGATGATTTTCAGAAGACCAGAGGATTTGTTAGGGGCTTGGATAAAGCCATAAAGAGGGAAGTCAGAAGGAATGCACCTAAGACGTTTGAGGAGGCGATCAAGTATGCACAGATATATGAGGACCATAACCGTCCTCAGTATACTCCTATGGAGACGGATCAGCCCCTCAAGCCTCTTAGTACAACTAAATTCAAGAAGAAGTGCCTTTTGGGAAAAACAAGGTTTTTATTAAAAAACAAAGATCACAAGGGCCTAGACTATCCACAGACCAGTTTGAGAAGGCCAAAAGGGAGAACCTGTGTTTTAGGTGCTTATCTCCTAGCCATTCATAGTGGAACTGTCCACTCAAGAAGGGGGAAGAAAAGAAGAAGGGACCAGAGTCTAGTACGGCCCTTGAAAAGGGCAAAAAGGCAGTCCACCTAGTGCATACCCTTCCCATTCATGGCAGCTCTAGCTGCAAGGGAGTAGAGGTGATGCACGAGGATATAGAGCACACCTGTTGTTTGACTCAGTCATTGTGGTCACAGCATTTTGGACCACATGACTTGGTTAAGCTACATGGTAGTGTGTACGGGACCAGGGTGCGGGTCATGATAGATGACTCTGCCACTCACAATTTTATTAACTATGCTTTGGTCAAGAAATTAAAGATTCCTCAGTAGCCTAGTGCACATAAATACATTGTATCTATGATGCAAGGGCAGGATAAAAGAATATGGGATACTATGGTATCCAATTTGGAAGTCAAGATACAGAATTATACAGATCATATGGACTTCCAAATTATGAATATGGAGAGGACAGATCTAGTCTTAGGAAGAGAGTGGCTATGGGGGTTGGGAGACACACTTAAATGCAGTTATCAAAACAACACACTCGAATTTGAAAAGAATGGAAGTAAAGTTTGTATTCAGGGAGAGAGAGATGTACCTAGTGCACCTCTCATTTCATCACTAGAGTTGTATAGTCTCTGTTATTCTTAGCATGTACAGGACATGTTTTTATTGTATACTCATGATATGGAGCATCGTATAGACAGCTCATCTGATGTATCTTTTCATGCTATGAATGTAAATATGAACAGGACTTTCTACTATTCTTTTTTGCAAGAGTGTGTGTGTTAAAAGTTTTAAGGATCTTATGTTTGAGTACAGAGATGTTTTTCCCACTGACTTACCTAGAGGGCTACCACCTGAGAGAGGGGACATTGACCATGCCATAGAGGTTGTTACTAAAACTAACCCTATTTGCAGACCACCTTATAGGCTTAGTGTTTCTCAGCATGAGGAGGTTGAGAAGCAATTGCACGATTATTTAGATAAGGGCTTAATCAAACCTAGTAACTCACCATGGGCATCGCCAATGCTCCTAGTTAAAAAGAAAGATGGCTCTATGAGACTATGTATAGATTATAGAGCACTTAATAAGGTAACTATCAAAAATAGGTTTCCAATGCCTAGATTGGAAGACCTATTTGATCAGTTACATCAAGCTAGGTATTTTACCAAGCTTGACCTTAGATCAAGATATCATCAAATTAGGATTACGGCAGAGGATGTCCCTAAGACTGCATTTAGGACTAGATATGGGCACTATCAGTTTTTGGTGATGCCTTTTGGTCTCACCAATGCTCTTGCCACTTTCATGAAGCTCATGAATAGTGTTTTACGGCCTTATCTAGGACACTTTGTAGTAGACTTTTTGGATGACATTCTGATCTATAGTGCATCAGAAGAGGAGCACTTGGAACACTTGAGAAAAGTATTTCAAGTGCTAAGGGAAAATTCACTCTTTGCTAAGGAATCAAAGTGTGAATTTTTCAAGACAGAGGTTAGATACCTTGGGCATATAGTCTCCCAGGATGGAATCCAGATGGATCCTGAAAAAGTAAGGGCTATTATGGAATGGCCACATCCAAGGAACCTAGAAGAGTTGCAGATCTTCCTAGGTTTATCAGGTTTCTATCGAAGATTCATTAAGAACTATGCCAAAATTGTTGTCCCGATGACGGAACAGCTTAAAGGGAAAGGGAAAGCCTTTCATTGGGGAGACGAACAGAAGCAAAGTATGGAAAAGTTGAAAGTAGCAATTGCTACAGCTCCACTTTTACACATAGCAGATCCCAACAAACCATTTGTGGTTGAGACTCACGCGAGTGATTTTGCTATAGGAGCGGTTTTAGTACAGGATGGTCGACCAATAGCTTTTGAGAGTAAGAAACTAGAACCGGCTCAGAAGAATTACTCCGTCTATGAGAAGGAGTTGTATGCAATAGTCCATGCTTTGAAGAAGTGGCGTCATTATTTATATGGTGCCAAATTCACGATAGTGTTTGATCAAGAGAGCATTAAGTGGCTCTCTAATCAAACAGATCTTAAAGGTCATAAGGCCCGATGGGCAGAGACCCTTCAGGAGTTTGATTATGAGCTTAGGTATAGGAAGGGAAAGTTTAATGTAGTGGCTGATTCACTTAGCCGCATGCCTATGCTCAACGGACTGAGTTTTACTCAGATCACTAGTGAGCTACTTGAGTCCATTAGAGGAACATGTAGGCTTGATCCTACATATTCCGAGATTTGGAAAGCCATAGAGAATGGGGATCATGATATACGGGTTTCCAGTGAGGATGGAATATCGACGGGTACTCAAGAAGGATTCAAGTGGAAGAATTACAGTGTCCATGATGGATATCTATTATATAAAGGTAAGGTATGTGTCCCTAGAGATATTGAGTTGAGACGGCATATTTTGTATGAGTGTCATGACACACCTAGTGCGGGACACCCAGGAGTTAACAAGACTTATGATCTTGTTAAGAGGCAGTTTTATTGGCCTGGACTTCATAAGGACGTCCTAGAGTATGTGCTTAAGTGCAATAAATGCCACATCAACAAAGCTGAGAGGTTGAGGATTGGAGGACTACTCCACCCATTGGATATTCCTAATGGGAAGTGGGAGAGTATCTCCATGGACTTTATAGTCGGATTACCTAAGACACAGAGAGGGCACGACTCAGTCTGGGTAATTGTGGATAGGTTAACCAAAATGGCTAGGTTTATTCCAACACGTACTACAGTGAAGACACCAGAGTTGGCTAGACTTTTTGTGGAGAACCTATACCGGTTATATGATCTTCCTTTAGACATAGTTTTCGATCGGGATAGGAAGTTTACTAGCCACTTTTGGAGAGCGGTCTTCAAAAGGTTGGATATGAGACTTAGCATGAGTACGGCCGAGCATCCACAGTCGGATGGGCAAACAGAGAGGGTTAACCAAATCCTAGAGGATATGCTTCGAGCATATGTAAATGAAAGGCAAACTAATTGGGAAGAGTACTTACCTATAGTAGAATTTGCATATAATAGTGCCAAGCACTCTTCCACTGGGCATAGTCCATTTATGCTTATGTATGGGTTTCAGCCAAGAGCTCCTTATGCAGTAGGCTTGTAGAATGAAAAAGTTCAAGCTGCAAAGGACTTCTTGGAAGAGATGAACGATATGCTTAGACTTGCTAAGGATAGCATTAAGAGAGCTCAAGATAGAGCTAGAGCCTATGCTGACCCTCAAAGGAGAGATATCAACTTTGAGGTAGGAGAGCAGGTCTATCTTAGAGTTCCATCTAGATCTGAGACCATGAAGACGGGACCTTGTCCAAAACTATCTCCTAGGTATTGTGGACCTTTCCAAATACTTAAGAGAATAGGAAAGATGGATTACTAGCTCCAACTTCCAGAGAATAGTCAAATCCATCCAGTTTTTCATGTTAGTCGGCTTAAGAAAAGGCTGGGTGAATCTGACAACCTCATTCCAGATGGTGAGGTAGTAGAGCCTATTTCTGTTCAATCTATTCCACATGAGCCTGAGAGCATACTACGCACTCGAGAGAAACGGACGAGAAGTCACTTGTATAAAGAGTGCCTAGTAAAGTGGAAAGATAGTTCAGAAGATAGTGCCACATGGGAGCGGGTTAGCACCCTTCAGAGACGGTTTCCCAGTTTTAGATTACCTTCCCAAGAGTTTTCTTAAGGGGAAGGATATGGGGAAACAGCACGGAGATAGGACCATGTATTTTTATACATGGGGATATAGTGGAAGTACCACCCTCTTGATTTCTAGACCTTCCAATACCATTTTTGAGGACAAAAATGGAGTTAAGGGGAAGGAAATGTTATGAAGGGAGTCCATATAGAAGAGATGGTGTGAACCATCCCTTGGAGGGGCTCCATTAGAAGGGCACACACATGAGTGCCATGTGGCACTCATGTGAGATACCACAGTACTCACTCCAATTAAGGAGTATTAACTCAAGAAGGGGGTACGCGGCTGGGCGGCGATCATCACGAAGAACTCTGTGCGACCTCGAAGATAGAGCTTTCAGGCGACCTCGTTTTCTGTGCAGATAGTCCCCAAAAGTGAGGGGACTCCTCGAGACACTACAGTGGCTCCACATATTGGTTTGACAATTTAGTGTGTCTAAGTCAATCCATCACTTGTTTATGATCATAGGACATGTGATTGCTAGTTAAGATCACTTTTCAACAAAGGGCTATAGTGTTTGATGATGCTGGTGTGCAAGCTGATTCAGTATGCCAATTGCGTAGGCAATATCTATCCTCATGTTGGTTAGGTAAAGTAAAGAGCCAACTAGTTGTTGATAGTCATGCACATCCACAAGTGATGATGTGTCCTCTAGTATGATCTTGATGTTGGGATCAAGTGATGTATATATTGATCAACATTGTTCCATGCTATACCTAGAAAGTTGATCAGAGCAATATTTCTTCTAAAAGAGGAATAACCCTCTTTAATTTTTTCAAACTTCCATGCTTAAGTAGTGAAGCAAAACAAGATTTGTCATTCACTACTCAAGGTGAAGATGCTTGATGATGAAGTAGATGTGGTCATTATCTAAGCCTATCAAAATCAAGTCATCTACATAAAGAATAATGATTGTAACAACGGGATCTTTCTGATAGATTTAGACATTATCATCAGTAGAGCTTTGATGAAATTCTTTGGCTTTTAAGAACTTGTGTAATTTCTCATACCAAGCCCTTGGTGTTTGCTTAAGTCCATAAAGTGCTTTGTGAAGTTTGTAGACATGATCTTCCTTTCCTTTGATTTGGAAAATTTTATGTTGTTCCACATATACCTCTTCTTGAACATCACTATTAATGAAAGCACTTTCTACATATAGTTGTAGATGGGCCATTTGAATTGAGCACTTATGGCAAGAATGACTTCAATAATTATGAACCTTGCACTAGGGGAAAAGGTTTCTTCATAGTCAATGTCATGCTTTTCTCAATATCCCTTTGATATGATTCTTGCTTTGTACTTGTCTAAAGTTCTATCTTATTTGTACTTGGATTTATATAGCCACTTAACTCCTATGGCTTGATGATTAGATGGCTTTGGTACAAGTATCCCAAGTATTGTTGTTTTGGATTGCATCCATCTCTATCTGCATAGCTCCTTCCCACTCTGGTTGGCCTTGAGCTTCTTTAAAGTTGGAAGGTTCTAGAATTTGTTGAATTTGATGCATGAGAGCATAATTTACATAGTAAATTTGTTCTCATTGTTACTTCTCAAGGAGCCTTTGAGGTCTTCTAGGGTAATGGGAAGTATTTGGTTCTAAAATATGCTTAGAAATAATTGTGTCCCCCTCTGAAGTGTACGTGAGTGGACTAGAACCTGAGCTTGGATCTTTAGTTGTGCACTCTGAAGTTTCTTCTAATATTATATCTTTTGAAATAGTGATGGAGCAGTTTTCTAGATCATACAATTTTTATGCCTTAGATTGTTCAATACATCCAATGAATAGATGCTTTTGAGAATTAGATGATAACTTTTGCCCATCTTCCTTGGATACATGTACAAATGCTTCACTTCCAAAAACTCTAAAGTAGTTAACATTGGGCTTTCATCCATAGTAGGCTCCGAATGGCATCTTATTATGTAGTGTACTTGTGAAGCCTCTTTTGATGATGTGTACAACAGTTTATAAACATTGGCTTCTATTGAGATGAACATATCTTCACGTTAGCAATGAAACATATATGTGGAAGACTTGGATTGATTTTTAAATATAGATTCTTTAGAGTTATTCTTCCTCTTATAATAGAACTTCTTAATATGCCCTAATTTCTAGCAATAATTGCATGTAAAATTCTTGGATGAGGTGTTAGAGCCTTGCTTAGAGAAATTTCCACATCGATGACTAGAGTGTCTATGCTTGTTGAAGGGTCACGTAGCTTTCATAACTGCTTCTTTAGATGTTGAAGACTTTGCACATGAGTTATGGAGGAGTAGAAGTCTTTTTACTTCTTCCCAATTCAAGACTTGACCTCTATTGTAGAGGTTCATTGCAAATGTTCCATATGACTTTGGGAGTTTTTTTCCAAGCGTAAAAGCCATATCTTTGCTTGAAAATTTCTTGTCACATAATTTGAGTTTGCATTGATAATTTTAAAATGTGGAAATGACCTTGATGACATGGTCCTAGGGCCTAATTTCTAGGTTATGGAATTCTGCTTCTTGGGCATAGGTTCTTGAGGTATTCTTATCTTCATACAAATCTTGAAGTATCTCCCAAGCTTCATCAGAATTTTTGCAAGCATTAATGTGCCCCTTTGTTAACTCATCATAATCTAACAATCATTTACCTAGGGCTTGATTATCTTTAATGTTCCACACATTCCATGTGACAGGATCACTATCCCTTGTCAGGCTAAGGTTCTCAGGCATCTACAACTTCATATGATAGATTTGTGTGTAAATAAGCTTTGATGGTGTCCTTCCACAAATTATAATTTTCTATTCAACCTTTCTTCTTTTGGAATGAACATAGGCGTGAGTGGTGGGAAGTATCATACTTGAATAATTCATGCTATAAATGGTGGACATGATGTAGCCCCTGAAGAATCTCAAAAAATGAATTACCACACTTGCAAAGATAGATGGAGTTTGCACCAAAGATGAGGGGGATAGGGGGATCTTAGATTAGCCCTACATGCACTTAACTCCCTTGGGGGCTTAGAGTAGCCTTCCCCACTCACACACACAAAAGGTCATTTTGATACTGCTTGGAGTTTACAAAAGTGGAGGGAAGTTACTAGCAAATAGTGTCAAAAATGAGGGCTGAACCCGTTAAGAAGATACAAGATGAGCCCTTACAATGTGGGATGGGTTTATCTTGATTACAATGATTTGGGGAGCATAGATAGATGCATTTTCCAAAGTGTTTTAAACAAAAATAAATGAACATTGCAAGGTTAAAGTAGAAGCCCTTTGAATTGTGGGAATATAAAGATCTTAAAATAAAATTGCTTAAGAGTGCATACGACCCCACGAAAGAGTCTCTAAAGGGTCATATACAAATTAGACTATCATTTTTTAAGTTGGTTTGAAACTATGAGATAGAGGAATGTAACACATGTTCAAAGCATGGAAGAATGGCATCATACATGATGTCACATAGCATGAGAATCATTACTTAACTACTAAGTCCCAATCTACCCTTTTGAAATATGAGACACTAGATTCTCTCTCTCTCTCTCTCTCTCTCTCTCTCTCACACACACACACACACACACACATGGAAATTGGCATAGCTTGATGGTTGTGTGTATGTTTAGAGGAGGCATATGTTGTATTCCTATTGTAGCAAGTGCTTCACAGAGGACATTGAGTTCCTTCCCTCTCTCTCAAATGGCACAAGTTTTGAGTGGTGTGTATCTTGCCCGATCTCCCTCCCTCACTAGAAGCTTTAGTTTTGACTATAGTAGTGAATCAAAGGACCTCTCTGTAATGCTCTACATGCATAGCTGATGAGTTTTTTTAAAGAGGAATGTACGCATTCACATCTAGATTCCAACCAATTTGCTTTGTTTTGGAATATTGGTGCAATCCAAGATGGAGTCTTTCCCCTCAAATCATAGGAGCACACATACGTGAGCCTTGCATAGCATGTAGAGAGGGGAAGATTTTTCCACTACAACATGCACTTAGATGACAAATAGATAGAGAAACATGTATTTTCTTATTGATTTAGCCTTTGATATGACCCACTCACATAAAGCATGGCCCTAGTGATGATGTTTCTAGCTATCTTCCTCTCATATGTTGTGGAAAATCCCCTCCTTGTGAATTACTCTCTCTTTGCTTTTGTGGAAAAGTAAATCTCTTGCACAACTTAAGCTCAATGTGATATAGAGAGGCAATGCAATGGGAGCAACGATGCACACAAGTTGGTGAGGCTAGAAACTTGACAAAAGAATCAAATCTCAATCTCAACCTTCTAAGGTCCATGAAGGTTCCTTTTTATTGCCAATGTACCCTAAGAATTTCACTTTTGACTAATGGAAAGAGCACTTATCTTATTTTTTATACAATCATTTTTCTCTTAGTTTCTCTAGAACTATTTTCACATGACATTCATGCTCCTCTAAATCTTCGAAAAATATCAAGATACCATCTAAGTAGATGACAACAAAATCACATCTAAATATTCTCAAAATATATAATTCATCATTGCTAAAAAAATTCTTGGAGCATTTATAAGACCGAATGGCATAACTACATATTCAAAATTCTCACGCCTTGTATGAATTATTTTCTTCCATTGGTGTCCTTCTCTGATCTTGACAAGGTTGTAAGCCCCTCAAAGGTCAATCTTCGTGAATAATGTTGCCTTTTCAAGTCCTTTCAAGAGCTCTAATATAAGCAGTAGAGGATATTTAGTTTCTATAGTGATCTTATGTAGGTCATGATAATTTACACATATCCGGACGATTCCATCCTGATTTTGAGTGTCTAATAAACCCCTTAGGGCTAGGTTTTCATCAATCTTCTAGCGCAAGTTCCTCTTGGAATAATCTATAGATTGGTCCACATGATGATTGTGCTTTCTCTTGAAGCTTTATGGCACAAGTGTAGGGTTTATGTTCTAGCAAGATATCATCATTTTTCTCTTCAAAGACATCTTGGAAATTATGATACTGTCTAGCTAGATCATCTTTCTTAGGCTCTTTTGTTGTTATGGCATAGATCATGTATGTTCGCTCCTTTCTCACTGAGTGCATAAAGGTTTGGCTCCTACATGTTGTGGTTCTTTTGAATATCTCACTCAATTATTCAAATCTTTTCCCAATCAATTTTTGAACTATGTCTCTTGCACTAAGGCATTTTGATGATAACAAGATTCAGCATACTTGATATTACATTGAAACACATATGGGAATCATGGTCACCAAAGTTTAATCGTAGTGTTCTGGTTTACTTGATGATGTTCCCAAATGTTAGAAGTTGTTCATTTACTACTTCAATTGTTACTGGTTTGTTCTTCTTTATTGAAATTTTATGTTTCTTTACCAATTCTTCATCAATGAAACATGCGGAGGCTCTTTAATTGACTAGGGTTCGGGTCTTCTAGGCATAATCAACTTTATATCTAAGGCATGTTGTAATGGATATTGCTAGAATTATAAGATACTTTTTAATATGATGGTCTATTTGTACGATCTCCTTTAACATTGGAATTTCTCATTTCCTTGCTCTATAATGATAACTATAACTCTAAAATATTTTCTCTTGTTTGGTCAATTTACTACAAAATGGCCAATGTTACTACAATAAAGTCATAGCCTATATCTCTCCTTATTTGTTTCTCTTCTGGAGTTAAAGGTTGGAAACTTGTTACATCTATTTGCATAGGTTCACACAATTTTCTTCCTTAGGAGTGAGATTGAAGGATTTCCCTTGGCAAAGTCTTCCCTCTACTTGTTTTTCTTGTTTCCTTTCAAACTTCATTCAATGCCTTCCTCTCTTGCATTGTAATTAGAAGATCCTTCACATCATATCTCAATTGATTTATGAAATAATCCTCATGCCAAGTGAGATCATATATCAACTTCCTGAATTTTGATGCATAGCTAGAGGCATACAGTTACCTTGATGTAGCTTTGAAATTTGTTTCTCCCACTCAACTAGTATGTGCATCTCCAAACATGGTTATGAGCTCTCAGAGAAACCCCTCATCATCATGAAGAATTGCCATGTTCTTTTCTAAGATTGGAGAAAACCATGATACTGCTTGACCACATAGAAGAGTTTTAATCAAACCGATCTTGAATATGTTATCTAGGTATCTATCAAGCTCCATGTATATATACAATATAACTTATTGCAATAATCCTCTATAATTCATACAATCACCATCAAACTTTAATGGCATACAAATCTTAGGCTCCTTCGTAAAAGATGGAGCAAGGCTTTGATTCACTTGATTACTTTCTTGATTTACTTGAAGATTCCTTATTCATTCTAGCAACTTGTAGATTGTTGTACCTATATGCATGGGATGTCACACCTTGATTTATATCTATCAATGAGTTAGGTCCTCAACTTGATATTCGAGATTTTGAAGTGATTCCACAATCTGTTCAATTGTTTTCTCCATGTTGTGTTATTGGATAGAAGGTAGTCTTGTCAAAATGTCAAGGGAGCAATAGATTGTGCCCTTTGACTAGACTAGACAATATTATCATAATATATTTTCTATTACAAGATTACCTATGCACAAGAAACAATACAAGAATATAGAGTTGATAGAGAAAATTCAACAACCGAAAATTAATAGGTATGAATAATTGGACTAGACAAGATTAAGAGATTCCATAACCTAGGAATTCAAATATAAAACGTGATATCCAAAATACAAGATCTCGCTTCACGGAGATGACGTAGCTACAAAAAAAGAATTGGAAAACATCTTGGACTACGAGGTTACAAGATGACAAGACTAGATGTCTAGGAACTAGACTATACAAGATTAGAAAAAGGAGCTAGACAAGAACAAGGGCTAGAACTTAGAAAGTACTTACTTGCAACTCCTTGAGCTCCCAAGATTGGAATTGGAAAGACTAGGGATCTACATGATCAAACCTTGTTGGAGTTCGAGGTCTACAGAAGCACATGAACAACACAAGGAAGAAGAAGAAACTTGGAGCACAACACAATATAGAATGTACTACCAAGTGAACGTACAAAGATAAGTGACACATTAGGGTTATAAGCATATACAAGCCGAGGGAGAAAATGTCATAAAGAGGGAAAAAAGTGCTCCATTCATCCTAAGTGTGTTCACACATATCACTACATGAATATATCATATACTTGAGTATATATCACTACATGAATATCATATTCAATGGTTCCTTTCATATACTTGAGTATTTGCATACTTGTCTTTCAATGAGTTTGGCAAGGCTTATTAGAGAACCTTCTTACTACTCCAACAACATACGAGACATCTAGTCTGCTATTGCACAAGTGGATGAGACTTCCAACTAATTTCCTGTATCTTCCAATATCTATTGGAGGTGAAGTATCTTCGATAGATAATTTTGTGTTGACCTCCATAGGTGTAGAAATCTCCTTGCAATTCTCCATCTCGAATGCCTTCAAAATTTGTCTTCCATACTTTTGTTGAAAGATGAAAATCCTCCCTAGTTCCTACCATACTTCAAGGCCTAAGCAATAATGCATTAAGCCCAAGTCTATCATTTCAAAATTTGAACTTCGGGCATCTTTTGTTCTTTGAAGAAGAGCATAATCATTTCTTGTAATCAAAAGGTCATCTACATAGAGTACAATCGCAAGGTCTTCCTTCGTCTCTTTAGAACATACAAGTTAGTATTAGAATCGCACCTTTTGAAACTCGAGATCCAAGAGATACTTATCTATCCGCTGATGCCATGCTTTAGGGGCTTGTTTCGACCCATATAATGCCTTCTTCAATTAATGTACCTTGTTCTCTAAATGGGGAGCCTCAAAACCTGGTGGTTGCGACACATATACCTCCTCCTTGAGGTCTCCATTCAAGAACGCTGATTTGATATCCATGTGATAGATTGGCCATCGATTATGCGCAACCACAGCTAGTACAACTCGGATGGCAGTCATCCTTGTAGTCAAGGCAGATGATTCACAAAAGTCAATCCCTTCAACTTGTGAGTAGCCCTACCTCATCTGAAGATGATGCTTCCTTCTCTTGTGTACAAGGGATAGCTATTGGGCCAAGTTCATAGTGGATTGCCCCTTCACCTGATGATAAAAGTGGAAGCTCTCTTTTCATCCTCCACTGCATGTGGCTTCTTCTCCTTAAACACCACATCACAAGCTTACCTTCCCTGAAGGCCGTTGGTCGTATCCGCGACATTGGGATGACCAAGCAATGATCCGGCATCATTGCTACTCCTTGTGCTCCACCTACTCCTATTGACAAACCACCTTAGTTTCCAATCGTAGATGATGATGCACCGCTTGACATCTCTCTTTTGTCGTCGAAGCCTCTGCAACCTTTGTGTTTCTACTTTTGAACCACTCACAGCCTTCTAAGCTCTGATGGCATGTAAGAAATAATAGCAAGGTAGAATAGCCCAGTAGATAGAATTGAGAAAAAACGAAGACAAAGAAAGATACAAAGTGAGAGATAGAGAACTCAAATTCTCAAAGATAAGAGTAATGCAGCTATAGAGATGGTATTATCCAATATGGAGCTTAGATGGAGATCTAGACAGACTCTAGATGAAGAGGTTACTAGTGCACAATGCTATGTAGAGCTACACATGGACCATGCTTTTATAGCTTTTACAATGGGAGTCAATATAGACAAATGTAGTCGGAAAAGGCAAAATAGTTGGAAAAATATACAATCCGACTATCTCCACAACCAGAAGTCTTGCCGTCTCAGCCCTACGAGCCAAAGGGAAAGGCCCTCCTAACCTCGTAGAAGGGGGCAAGCCCCCCTCTACACTGCCCCCATTAACTCCCCCCCATTAAGGTTCTATAGTCACACATAGACCTCATCTAACTTGGATGTTAGGGTTCCACACATGTCCATGCTCCCACAACAGCTTCTCCTCATAATGGGGGCCTTCCAACTTAGAGCATCATGGATCATTTGTGGTCACTTGAGGGTGGAGTATTGAGTATATCTAACATTATAGACATCATCAATCAAACTTCCGGAAGGAGGCTCCAAGCTAGACACCCTAGAAGCGAGCTCATCGACATATGCTGGCATATCTGCAGGCACCCATGCTAGACACCCTAGAAAGGCTCATCATCAGCCTCATATGCTTGCACACCTGCAGAGTACACTGACTTGGCATGAGTATAAATAGTAAAAACAAAAGTTCCCCAAAAGAAATGTGAAAATTGTACGTAATTGGAACATCCTCATTCACTCACTGTTAAGAAACTAGTAACTAGGGATCCCCATTGCAAAGTCACATGGAGATGGACATTCTTTCCTGGAGCTGCTCTTGAAAAAGGTAGAATACTGAAACATGCTCCAAACAAGGTCGGTCAAAGTTGGGGGCACAAGCATGCTGAAGAAAAACTTCAGTTTTAGACTAGTCAAATGAACACATAAGTCAATGTAAGCAAATGAGTCTCGAATTACTTCTAGTCCATTGCAGTAACATGCATCCCATATCATATTCTCAGACATATTAATGTCCATTAAACTAATGGAAATCACAAGAGAACAATGTCTGTTATCTTCTCATGATCTCAAATAATAAGAAGGGAAAATACAAGAGTGCAAGCTGATAAATCACTTGTAAAGTATAAACAACGACATGGAGATTGCACATTGACAAGAAAGCATGACTGTACTGATGGAATTCAACAAAACAAAGCCTTGTATCTATTACAACAATCAAGAAGCCAAGATTGCAAGCATAATATAAATGCCATGCTTGATTCATTTTCTTGGGCACCAAATTCAGTAGATTTTCTTTTACATGGAAATTTGATGTCTAAAGGCATTTTTTAGCCAGTATTATATCCAAGGAAAAGAAAATAGATCTTCTTACAGGTTTGAGATTACCATGCCAAAAAAGATTTCGGCTCTTAGAAATAATCTCTGGCCATGAATTATGTGAATGTATTCTCATGCCAGAAGCTTTCAATTTCACAACCATAACGAAATAGGTCTAGATAAATTTACAACAAGAATATTAGTTTTCCACTGCCAAACAATGGACATATGGCCACCTTATACATCGCCGCTTCTATGTGTGTTTTTGTCAGGTAAAAGATCCAGTCATACCAGATTTCCTTCACTTCTTGGCTTTTGAAAACCTCAAACATCTGTACTTTTCACCACTAACCGTTATCTCTAAAGCACCATCTTGGTTATCTGAGGCTGTCCCCATGAGCACACTCTTCTCTTTTTCAAGATTTTCCCTTTCAATCTTCAACCTTGCCTCTTGCTTTGAGATCTCTGTCTGAAAAAAACAGGGAAACAAGCTGACATCATCCATTAAAGAAGTATAACTCTCTGTATGTATGCAAATGCATGCTCTACAGTGACATCCTTTGCAGGGGAAAAGAGAGGATGTGGGAGATATGATGAAGTAGAGCTACTTAAATGAAAGCTCTCATGATTCAGAGACCATCCAAAACACAAATACAATGTCCATGCTAATGCGGCTGCAATTCTATCATATGACAGCGCAAAAGTGCATCTAACATTGAGAGATTCGTGTAACCTTGTGGGGCCTCACTTTAGAAGTCAATATAGCAGACAGGCCCATTTGCAATATTTTCTATCGTCAGTAACCTTAAAGCTGATATAAATCACACAAAGAAAAGGCGAGAATCCAGAAATAGATGGATGTGGGTTAAAACTTTAAATCAAGAAAATTCTGTTAGAAATATGAGCAGCCATCCACTAAGGAGCTCAAAAGGCAGTAGATTATATCATAAAGATTGAAGGTCACGAAAACAGGAATGGTCAGAAATGGAAACATTTCTGGGAAATGGTGATTTTTATTCGATATTGTGATAGTACCTCAAGAGCTATCCAATGGTCTATAACACTTGCGTGTTTGACAATAATTGTTGCATCAAAAGTCAAACCCTAACGTCAAGTGAAAAGCACTTTTAATGTAAAAGCAAATAGTACAATCTCAAATTATGATTTAATTTAGCATATAATATTCAAAGGCTATTCTTAGTCCATCTAGAGCATAAAAAAATATTATTTTTAAAAAAATAAAAATAAAAAAGGGTTTCCGGAAAATACTGCCTGCAATTGCCGGAACCCAGCTTTTATGGATTCTTGTACTTTAACTTAGCTTGGCCATCAAGTCAAACCAAAAAATATAAAAAGACAAGCTCTTGGGTTCATGACAAAACACTTTTGAAGAGCTTCTTCATGAGCTATGCTTGGAGGGTGTTGCTTCTTCAACATGGAGGAGGTAGAGATACTTTTCTTCATCATCTACCAGGTGTTCAGCAGCTTGGAGCTTTATCAATTTGGAGGACATCATCTTCAGCTTTGAAGATTGCAGATTTGGAGATGGTGGAGTTATGTGCAGGTTATACTTCATGCATATTCTCTATGAGAGTAGTCAGGCTTCTAAATCAAGTAAAGATCAGGAAGATCTGAGAGACTCAGAAGATTCTAAATCTGGGAAAATGAAAACTTACAAGAAAGATAATTTTTTTTGCTATAAGAAACCTAGCCATTACATTACTAAAAGTAGACTTCAATTAGCAAAACAAAAAAGAGATTCTGGAAATGCAGTAGAAGATGATGAGGATCAGAAATCTCAAAAACAAGTTGAGAATTCGAACACCATAGACTGTAAGGAACACTTCGTTCCTCATAATATCAGAAGACTTACCTTGAAAAAAGTGCGATTGGTTATTTGATAGTAGTGCTTCTGACCATATCACAACTGATCATAGCTTGTTTAAGTCCATCTCATCTGCAGAACCAAACTTGATGGTTACTTGTGTAGGTGACCAAAATCTTCTAGTCCAAGACATAGAAATAGTTGTTCTTAAGACTCCGAGTGGTATGTCATACCAACTCCTTGAAGTTCTGTATGTGCCTAATCTTCTCAAGGACTTTATATCTATAACTACATTAAGCATATTCTGAGTGTGCTAACCCATGCCTAGACCCGTTCCATTCAGTTCCGTTCGAACCAAACCATTTAGGGACATTTGGTGCGTTTTTGAAATTAACCGACATGAATGGAATCCAGTTCAGTTCGATTCTTGTAAAGTCCCATTTGGTGCGTTATCTTCCATCCAGTGCAGTCTCTTGGAGTTCATGTAGGTCTAAGGTCACGACTCCCGAACAAGTTGCCTTTTGCAAATTGTGTGAGAGTTCAAACTTCGAGCCTATCAACAGTACCTGAGCACTTGTCTTGTCGCACGTGATGAGAAAGGGGGGGGGGGGGGGGAGGGGGGGGGGGGGAGGGGGGGGGGAGAGAGAGAGAGAGAGAGAGAGAGAGAGAGAGTCTTCTCCCACAGACAGTCAGTCACACATACACACGCACAGACTAACTACTTACTACAATGCACATACATGTAACATGTCACACACACAGTCACAGTCACACTGTCACATGACACACGATCACACTCTCACACACACTGAGCCGCACATGTATGATATATCATGTCACACACACACACACATACACACTCAGTCACACATACACACACGTCAGTCAGTCACATGAGTCATGACTCATGACACACACACATCACACGCACACTCAGTCAAACACACATATACACACATGGTCATGACACACACACAAACATGTCAACCATCACACACACATACTCAATCCCACACACACACACACATCATATATGTCATACATATGTCATACACACAAAGCTTGAGAGTATAGCACCGTAGAGTTAAAAGTTACAACTTGCGAGAATGGCTAATGTTTTATGGGTTCTATATTTTAGACATGCCTCGAAGAAGATCTTCTGTATGGGATATCCAAACCTCGAGCCATGTATTGACCAACACTAATGGTTTTGGTTTAAGCACACAGAGATGGATGTGCAAATATTGTGGTAGAACATTTGCACTACCACCACTCACCTCATTACCCATGTGTCAGGCTTAGGAGGGATGGGAATTAGTGCATGTCTACAAGTCCCCTCAAAGATTGCACAAGCGGTGAGATTGCACATAACCTTGCACAGACACAAATGGAAGCACGTCATTGTGAGCTTGAGCCTTGCATCCTCTTCATTAGATATGTTAGAGGAAATGGATCCTACTCTTGATATGTCTAATGCCTTTCAGCCATTGGTATATCGAGAAAGGGTAGGACTTGCTCTCAACGTGATATTGAAATTGAGTTTTCCGAGCCTACCAGAGATGAGCTTCCACTCCAAAGGCCCAGGTCAAGATCTCTCCACTCTTCTTTTTTTACCATAGGTTTGCCGAGGCAACGACAAACGGATGTTGAGATAGAGATATCACGTTGCATATTAGAATGCAACCTCTCTTTCAATGTAGATCGTACAAACGTTTCAAAGAGAATGGTGACGTCCATAGCTCAGATAGGTCCATGTGACAATTGGTGCGGTGTGAAGTACCATAAGTTACATGGATCTATGCTACTTGAGAAGAAAGCAAGAATAGATGTCCTTTTAGAGCCCATCCGAATAAGATGGAAGATGTACGGATGTTCCATACTATCCCATGGTTGGAGCAACATTAGACATCGCCATATATTGTGAGTACGCACCTATTTTCTCAAGGCCATAGATTAATTCAGTAGACAATAGAATTACTCGAGAGTATATCTATGTAGTATGAGCACATTAAATATGCCATAAAAGAGGGGCAAATAAAGTGGTACAAGTGATCACATACAATGCTTCTAAATGTAAAAGGATGGGAGAGTTAGTTGAGAGTGACCCATCCATAGTATGGACCCCATGTTGTTGGAAACAATGTCAAAATAGCATAAACCCTAATTTCCAACAACACTAATGTTGGTCAGATTTCAATACTTTAGCCAAATTTCGATCACAAAAGGTCAAAAATTATTATGAGCTAGTTGGTACTTCAAGAGAGCTTTCATTTGGTATATGACATTCAATCATCAAAGGTTAAAATTTGGTAGAAAACCTTAACCCTAATTTCTGCTAAAATAGGGTTTTTTCATATTATCAATCCTCGAGTCATGGACATTCCAAAAAGCAACCTCTCTTCAGTAGTTGGAGCCCAAATGATGAGATCGAAGCCATTTTGCATGGGAAATGCTATTTTCTGTGAAAGTTATGCTTCTTGAGATTTTTCGTGAGCTTTTCAGTAAGTTATCACATGGGAAGGTCTTGTACTATAAATAAGACCCTATGGGGTCACTCTTGGTATCTCTTGGTCATCCAAGGATCATCTCTTGATCAATTAGGTATTACGTCAACTTGGAGGTATTCTAGCTTCAAGAGGAGGTGTGCTCTAACTTCTTGTACAGCTTTGGAGGAGATTTTGGCAGCCAACCATAAGCATCTTCCTGAACTTTGCAAGTGGCAAGCCGCAAGTTATGTATTCTGTCCTCTTCTTTTTGTGTTGTTGTTCCTATGCTTCATGCCTTCTACATCAGCATAAGGAGTTTCCCTTGTTATTCAGTTAGGGTTTGTTGTACAAATAGTTCTCAACTATTTCTATTCATTTCAAACTCATACACCTGACACTCTTCATACCTCTTAAGCACTTTACACACAAACTCTTGTATCTAGTTCTCGTAATTTTGCCTATATTCAAATTTTTTAACTACTTTCAACACCAGTGTTGCATCGCAACGCGTTGTGATGCGTTCACAATGCAACATCGCAACGTTGCGACGTTCGCAACGCGTTACAATAAAAAACAAAAAAATTTGCCTCAAATGAGGCCGTTTCGGGCATTGAGGCATTTGCGTAGCTTGGCACTGGAGATCAAGGTACTTTATTACACACACACCCGTGACCCCCCTATCTACTGAAGCTTGCTTCCTATCTTGAGTCCTCTCCAAGCTTCTAACCTCTTCCATCAACATGCCTAAAGCAAAACAAACATGTTGGGAATATGTGACAAGCCAAGGAAAGATGGGCTCCGGGGGTAGTGAGAGATGGACTTGCAAGCTTTGTGGCTATAGTGGAGCCGGTGGAGCGGATAGGATCAAGGCCCATCTTGGAAGAGTAAGTGGCATAGGAGTTGCACCTTGAAAGCCCAAGGTAGAAGGAATAGTGGAGCCCAATCCCAAGCTAGATCATTTGCAAGCGGTTCACATGGTTCTTGTGATCCCCAAACTCAAGCATCTCAAGCTCATGAGGCTTCCATAGACATTGACATAGAGCATGAGCCACCAAGAAAGAGTACAAGAGTAGAGCATGATCCACAAGAGCACCCACTTGGCTCTCTTGGAGGAGCATCTATACGTGCTAGCTTGCAACAACAACGTAAACAAGAAGCCACACAAGCCATCATGAAAGCTTTTATACAATGTGGTTTGTCTTTTAATGTTGCACGGACACCAGCATGGAGAAATGCCATTGAGAAGGTTTCACTATTAGGGTTTCGTTGGCAAGGGCCTACCTATGAAAAGTTGAGGACAACGGAGCTCAAAAAAACAAAGGAAGCATTAGAGAGAGAGCTTGAGCCCATGAAAGAGACATGGGCAAAGTATGGATGCACAATCATGTGTGACGGATGGACGGACATACGAAAGAGGAATGTGTACAACATTTTGGTGCATTGTTGCAAAGGGACCATGTTCCTTCGAGCCATAGATGCATCAGCTGCTGGTACTACAGTCACAAGTGAGTGAACTGATGTTTGAATTTTCAGTTTATATTTGATTGTGCAATGATCAATCATGCATGTCGCATCTCACATGTGCATTTGCATTGTGCATGTGCATGTGCATGGTGCATGTGCATGTGCATGGTGCATGTGCATGTGCATGGTGCATGACACATGTGCATGTGCATGGTGCATGACACATGTGCATGTGCATGTGCATGTGCATGTGCATGTGCATGTGCATGTGCATGTGCATGTGCATGTGCATGGTGCATGACACATGTGCATGTGCATGTGCATGTGCATGGTGCATGACACATGTGCATGTGCATGTGCATGTGCTTGTGCATGTGCATGTGCTTGTGCATTGGCATGTGCATTGTGCATTGGCATGTATGTATGTATGTACATGCACAATGCACATGCACATGCACATGCACGTGCATGTGCATGTGTATTGTGCATGTGCATGACACATGTCAAGATAAATTATAATTTATCAATTGATTAATGATTCATTGTGTTATATGTAAACAGGTCGATTCATTTATGATCATATCCGTCAAGCTATCATGGACATTGGTGTAGAAAAGGTAGTCCAGGTGGTTACAAATAATGGAAGTAATTGTGTGGCTATGGGCAAGCTTCTAGAAGAAGAATTCCCCTCTATTGTGTGGACACCATGTGCTGTCCATTGCATTGATTTGCTGATAGAGGATGTGGGGAAGATACCATGGATTTACACCATTTTTACCACTTGCATAAAAGTGGTCTCTTAGTGAAATTGCTTGCTATATTTCGGTCTTACAGTGATATTGATTTGGTGAAGCCCGCGAAGACCAGATTTGCATACATGTGCATAGTCATGGAAAGATTATTAAGAGTGAGGCAAGCACTGATGCAGACAGTTGTATCACCTGATTGGTTAGCTTGGGATGGACATACCAGTCCAAAGGCAGAGCTTGTACGACGCACATGTTTGGATGACAGTTTTTGGAGGGATGCGGAGGGATTAGTGCGGGCCTTACAGCCCTTATATTCACTCATACGCATAGCAGATAGAGAGGGCTGCACACTTGGACTTGTTTATGAGTTCATGGATCGTGTCGGAGAGTCTATACAGAGATGTCCTTATTTGACATTGGAGAGGTAAGTTGAAACTTGGGTATTTTATTTTTTGTATGAGCATTCATGTTCAAGTCTTGACTCTTCAAAGTTCAACATTCTTAAATCTTATTGGAATATGGAGGAAGAGGTGGGATTGGATAGAGGTAATAAAAGGAATATGGAGGAAGAGGTGGGATTGGTTCCATCGCCCCATACATGGGCGATGGAACCATAGGATAGAGGAAATAAAAGGAATATGGAAGAAGAGGTGGGATTGGTTCCATCACCCTATACATGGGATGGCCAATCTACTACATCCTTTATGGAGATCGGCATCACAGTCATTGGATATGGAGCTTGTGAATGCTTGGAATGACTATGTAGATCGATTGTATGGACCTTCTTATGTGGAGCTACGTGGGAAGTTGGAGCTTCAGCTCACCCAGTTTCAGAATAATGAAGGACTTTTTGGTAGAGACACGGCATGCTTGAGAAGCATGCAGTTGATGCCTGTGACATGGTGGGAGAGATACGGTGTTGGTACACCTGAGCTAGTAAGTCATTCGAATTTCCTCTTGAGTCTTTGAGTCATACCTCTTGAGTCTTTAATTTTTAATGAACTCTTTCTTTTTTATCTTGCAGAGAAAGTTAGCCATCCGCATACTTTCACAAGACTGTAGTGCCAGTCCATGTGAGAGGAATTAGAGTACATGGCCCTCTTCCATACAAAGAAGAGGAATAGACTATCTACATTGCAGTTGGAGCGGCTTGTCTATTACCACTGCAACTTGCGTTTATTGGAGCGTGGTGGCCACTCAGCAGAGGTGCGGCGGGTGAACGTCGATGAGCTTGATATAGAGAGGGTCCATGATATACCTAGCATTCCGGCACAGGACCTTGATCTATATGACATGCTCTATCAGGAGTTGATAGTGCCATAGCATGATACGAGGGCATCTCGGACTCGTTCTAGTCATAGAGCACACAGTGTACCAGGTCCATCTACTAGTGTACCAGGTCCATCTACTAGTAGGATGGAGGCATCTACTCGTCGAGCACCACATGATGATGATGATGATGATAGTGATGATGATGATAGTGATGATGATGATAGTAGTTATTAGTGACTCAGAGGATTTTGAGGATTGATGACCGATCATGTGACATGTCATATGTATTATGATATTATGACTTATGATTTACTTGATATTGATTGATCATTGTACTATTGACAGTTTATTGTTTGACTACTTAGTGGTATCATGGATGATGGTTACTCGTATGATCATTGATGTATATGTATTATGGACATTGGATTCTGATATCACATATGAGTTATGACAGTCACCAGAGATGAGGTTGACTTTTTCACATGTTTTTGTCATAAATTATACTTCTTTGAAGTTTGTTTTTCAATGTTACTTGTAAGTTTTATATCATATATATATATATATATATATATATATATATATATATATATATATATATATATATATATATATATATATATATATATATATATATATATATATATATATTAATGTATTTGTCTGGACTCTGATGTCATATGAGATGCTTTGAAGTTTGATTCTTGAAATTTGAAAATAATGCAATTGCCTGGTCACTGGTGCCAAGTTCGAACATGAACATTGCGAAGTACTAAGTAGTAAGTAGTAAGTAGTAAGTAGTAAGTAGTAAGTACTAAGTAGTTACTAGTAAGTTGCTTGAATGTGCATTGTGAATTTGAATTTTAGAATGAGTCATTGAGTCATGATAATGATTATTTGTAAATTCTGACATCATACATGTGCAATGTGCATTGTGCATCTTCCATCACTTCATTGAACAGGGATTCGAGAATTTGGAATGAATCATAAATATTCAATACATATTACATAAATTAACATAATGCATACTACATAATACATATTAAATATGTATATACTATAATATACATCTAGGAAAAAAAAAAAAGAAATGGTTCACAATGTTTTCGCAACGTCCAGGCCCAAACGTTGCGATGTTGCTAACGCGTTAGCAACACGTTGCCTTAACAACCTCACATTCAAATTTTGTATCTACATTCGGCACATTTAGCGCACATTCAGTTTATAGTCTTATGCATACACTTCGCAATTTGTCAGTGAATATCAATTAGTGTAGATAAGCATCCGGCTTACTCTTACACTTTCGTAAGTTGTGTATTCTCTATCTACTTGCCATTCATCTAATTTTGAGTCTTAAGGTGTGTATGCTAAGGTTCATTTGTTGGAAGATCTTGAAAACCTCTGATTATTGTTATTGAGGCCCACCCCAATTCCAACATTTGGTATCAGAGCCTAGTTGACATACATCATTAACAAGATGAGTGATTATAGACTTGAGAATCGCTTTATCTTCCGAAGACATGCCGTTCCAATTTTTGCTCAATAGGAGGTTAGTAAAGAAGAAGGAGAAATTATGTCATCATTCATGTCATTCAAAACGTTTCATCAGGCTTGTTTGAAGGAGAGAATTTTTATCAAAGTAAAATTTCTGTAAGGAAAGCACATCTAAGAAGTCAATTAGCAAACAAAACGATGAAAATTGGTCAGCCGGTTCAATCAGACATTTCGTAGTTCAAAGACTTACGTGATCAATTTTCAATTCAATACAGATTTATGCACATTCAGCTCAAGATTCCATGGACATCAGTTAAGAGAGAGATTTTCAAAGATCCAAAATTTCGCAGAGATCCGAAGTTTTGCAAAGATCCGAAGTTTTGCAGATTGTATTTTATGCCATTATGATATTGAAGGGGGAGGACCCTAATTTCCAACAACCCTAATTTTGGTCAAATTTCAATACTTAGCCAAATTTTGATTTTTCACTTGTGGATTCTTCGTCCGAGTTATGACGAGTTGATAGGTGTGTATACGCTATCAGCTATGCATTTTTTGTAATGTTTCCTATCTTTTGTTTGCATTTTGTGCTAGGCTTCATTATGTCCGAGTTTGCCCATCACTTCCAGAAGTGATAGAAACTCAGTTCACCCAGCTTCTTGTGAGTTCATGCTTGTGGTGTGTGTGTGTTGTGGGGTACGTGTGTGAGCATGTATTCACTCTGAGTCTCTCTCTCTCTCTCTCTCTCTCTCTCTCTCTCTCTCTCTCTCTCTCTCTCTCTCTCTCCCTCCCTCCCTCCCTCCCTCCCTCCCTCCCTCCCTCCCTCCCTCCCTCCCTCCCTCCCTCCCTCCCTCCCTCCCTCCCTCCCTCCCTCCCTCCCTCCCTCCCTCCCTCCCTCCCTCCCTCCCTCCCTCCCTCCCTCCCTCTCTATCTATCTATCTATCTATCTATCTATCTATCTATCTATCTATCTATCTATCTATCTATATATATATATATATATATATATATATATATATATATATATATATATATATATATATATATATATATATATATATATGTGTGTGTGTGTGTGTGTATATGAATATATATATACCAAAAACATTTAAAAGGCTATTTTTCATTGAGTATCAGATTCAAGGAGTTGAATTCCATACGTTAATCCACAAAGTAGTATGCACATATAAATTACATAATGAAGATCTTTGTATTATCAAGCTAGCACATTCCTGAAATAGATCCCCATTTCCATTGTGATTTCTTGAGAGCTTTGCTTTCCTTCATCAAACACAATGCACAAAAATGAATCCCAATACCCGAATCGAGTAGAATATGATATATTTAACATTCGAAGAAAGGTTGCTCGTTAATTTCACTTCCATAAGCTTCAATGAAGAACAAAAACAAGCATATACATACTACTAAACGAACCTTTTCTTGATGCTCTTTACCAAGAAGCATATACAGAACGAGTTTTTTCCAAGAACATTTTACGCTAACATCAAGATCATTCCTTGTGAATAACAGAGACCAAGATACTTTCAGGAAAAAAAGAAGGAGGGCACTTTTTGCCGATCCTCCAAAGAGAGAAAAGTGTACACAATAAGACGGAATCTCTAGTAAATCTGTGCAATTGGCATGGACCATGAGTTGGCATCTGTTGGTAAAAAATGTGGGGACGAAGTTAAAATTTACCTCTCTGCGAGCAAGCTCGGCCTTCCAAGCAGCTTCCCGTTCAGCCACTTCCCTCTCGCGTTCCTCAATATAACTCTGCATTTCCCGCTCCTTCATCACTCGGTCTTGCATATCCGCTTCAAGAGCCTCTTTGAGCTCTTTGATGAATTTCTCGACCACAGCTTTGATTCGCAGGGACATGGTTGATATATGCAAAACCTAGCATACTAAGAAGAGAAGATATGAACAACGACGCAGGGCACGTCTATCTTCAGAGTAAACGAAGGAACACTGAGGATCGCTGATAAGATCCCAAAAACCTCTTCTTCCTTGAATCTCGGAATGCTACAGAAAACCCGTACAGCGTTAGGCTCCTCACAGGGTGTTTGAGTGAGCGCGTATGTGGAACTCCACAGAATTGAACCCCACATGTCTAGTTTTGTGGTTCAGCATTTTCTTCCTTTCTTATGAAATATGGAGCCATTTTTTGTTGACTATCTCATAATTATTCCAAGATTGTAGTGAAATATTCTTAATTCTATCATGAGCATAGCCCCTCATTTAGAGCTTTATTAACATTTTGAAGTTAAACTTTATGTTTGCACAAACATTTCTACATGTGTAGTACCCTTTTCTTCCTTTTTTGATGAAATATCGAGCCATTTTTTGTTGAGTATCTCATAATTATTCCAAGATTGTACTGAAATATTTTTTATTTTATCATGTGCATAGCCCCTCATTTAGAGATTTAATAACTTTTTGAAGACACTTTATGTTTGCACAAACATCTAATTTGTTCATCTTCTTATTGCAAATTCAACTACGAATGCTATAGGAACATCCATTGTCGACCATGATATTTTCAAGTTTTGACATTTCAAGGCTTGAAAATAACACACAATCTTTGTTATTGTCAAATCACCCCTCATTACTAGAGAGAAGTCATCGGAAAAGGTAGAGAAATTCCAAGCAAATTATCATCTTTCACGTGACTTTACACAAAAGATTGAAGAATTTCTAGGATATATTTGCAAACGTACAAGTCAAGACCAAGGATAAAGGCCTTAGCTCAAGGAAGTGTTGCTATTGTGGGATGGCATTGGGGATTGACAATGTAGGGAATGTTGAGATGATTGGATCCGTCAAACTAAAAGTTCCAAAGACAAAAGAATTGAACATATAGTGAATTATGGAGCAAGACACAAGGAAAAGACTTAGCTTACTACCTTTGTTCCTTTGTCAATACAAAAGAAAATGGAGGGAAAGAGGAGGGAGCCATTATAATGGGGCTTTGTTGTACTATAGTACAAGAGAGTATGGAAGGGAAGAAAAGAAAGAAAATTACAAGAGAACCCACTATACTATTGAAAAAATACCGGAAAATGATAAGCCAAGAGAGAAAGTGGAAGAATCACAATAGAAGGAACCCATCGAAAAACTCTCATGCATGGAGGAGCTTTGGAGTAATGGACAAGAGGCAAGGATCCTCACCACCAAGGCATCTCCTACACTTGCAGGTACTGGCCCTCCTTGAGTGATACTCCCAATCTGCTGAAGATTCCCTTCTCCTAGTTGATTCTCCTCATTGTCATTGTCTCTCTATGAGCCCATGTACTTTTGCCAGATGTTAGGACCAACTTCGGATGCAAGGATGATGTTAAAGTAGTGGGCTATTAATTTGGAACTTTATCGTAGAGATCAGCCACGTACAACCCTTCAAATATCCCTCTCTCTCCATGTGATGGAGCATGCACATGGATCCTCACATGGATGTTGCTTGGAAATCATGTACGAGCCCATGGGTTCATGGATCTAAGGTACGTTTTGTATAAAAACATGGATTTGGAAGCTTATAATATGGATTTTAAGGGTTGGGAATGTTGGAAATAATGCTCGAGTTGTAGTAGAGCCCTTTATTTATTTTTTATTTCCAATTGAAAGGTTTTGACCCTTGGGATTGATATTTCCTAAATGTATGGTATTTAGCCCTTAGAGAAGCTTCTCAAGATTTGGGTTTCACGTGTACAAGATTGAGAGATATCCTTTTAGAATCCATGTGAAGTCCATGTGCTTTCATGTGGCTTCCAAGGCCTTGGATTAAAATCCATGTGGAGGGTACACTTGGTTAGCTCTAATCACCTTTTCCCTTAGCCTTGGAGGTATATATATATGGATGAAGTTGGTTGGGTGGATATGTGCATCTCTCACCCCCTTGTGGGCTTAGAAATTATGCTCCTGAGTGGCTAGATTATCCTTTAGGGTAGCTAGTTAGATTGTTTTTTAGTAGTTCTTGTTGTGAGAGTCACAACATTGGTTATTAGAGTCATGTTTTGATATTTGGAAAGCCATGCTTGAGCACGTTATGATTTTGGGTAAGCTCACAAGCTCTTTTGTATCAGTGCTCCCATTGCACGAGATCTTATTTTATCTCTACAAAAAAGGTGTGGGAACTCCCTTTAAGTGTTTCCAATGGAGGTAGCCACTGTTTGGATGATAATTTCACATGAAGAGGCTTTACATGTTGCCCAAGCATGCTACAAGTGCCCATCCATGGGGAAGGAAGATCTTAGTCTTCCTCCTCCATGAGACAATATGAAATGAGAGTTATTATGCCTTATATAAACTTCTTCGATCTTCTAAAACATTGCATATGGGATATTAGATCTTAAAAATTATAGCTGAAACATTTTCAAGCTTTGCAAAGGGAGTTATGTAAGCTCATCAACATCTAGATATGTAGGATTTTTTGAAGCATTCTCATCCTCTAAAAGCATGTGTCATCACTAATCTATTCACTCAATCCATCAACTTGAAGTGCCTGATTTCTTTTTCAAAGAAAGAGGGGACTGAAATTGAAGCAACTATGGAACATTTGTAGGAAGCATGAAGCAAGTATGGAACATTTGTAGGAAGCATGAAGCATCTCAAGAAGCAAGGAAGAAATGCCATCCTTCAAAATCTTCTTCAAAAGCAAAGGAAGAATGAAACTTGAATTAAAGCTAATTATTTTCTTAAATTATTTTTTTATTTCCATATTGGCTTGGCTTAGTTTTCATTATTTGTGCATACATACATAATTAAAGCTTAAGATAGTACTTCAATTGGGGATATGACTTGAATGCACACACAAAGACAATACATTGAGTATGAAAACATATAAAGGAAAACAAGCATCTGAATGCATCCATGCATTGAGAATAATGATTGTATGTGCATTTTCTTTCACAAGAAATAATTTGAATTTCACACACTCACAAGATTCCTTTTCATAAGATACAATTCTAAATGCACAACGATATGAGCATTATCTTGCATGAAAAGCAAGCATATGTAGTATGTCATGCATGTGAAGAGACCACAAGTACATAGAATGGGTGAATAATAAGCATCGGATTGCTTGGATCATTGATCACATACATGCATAGAATAGATGCATGATTTTGAAGTTAATGCACAAATTGGGCACACAAATAAGTATAGAAATGAAACAAGAAGGACTTCAACAATGGGAGAAGTGGGATGGCCCAAGCTAATATCATCATAATGGAAGCACTCAATCAAAGTCAAGGAATGGATGAAACTTAATTTCCGGATAAGATTTTATAACTTCTTTTATTTGCAAACCGTACAACATGCAATGCATAAACATGAATTTGTAAATGCATGCATAGACATTCATGGCCTGATTTCCAAGGATACATACACACTATAGTCATGGAAATAATTGTTATTTATGCATCTTATGATTTAGAAAAAGAAACATTCATGGATTTTTTGCACCATCCTTTGAACAAAAAAAGTTCCAAATTGGAACTTTGCATGCTTTAAGGAGGGATTCGGTTTCTAAACCTTATGCATGCTAGTCTCTTCCCATGAATATGTGAACATTGTTGGCATTTAATATGTATGCATATGAAAGGGATTGCATGGGTTCTTGGGATAAGAGGGATACTAAGTTTATTAAGTAGGGTTTGACTTCAAAAGAACATAGAAATAATGTGATGGGGGCAACTCGCCATGCTAACCCATGAAATTCATATGCTCTCGAATTAGACCAAGTAACTCCACATTAGTGGAATGCATTAAGCTGAAAGTCGCTCTTATGTAATTAAGCTGGAATTTTAAAACCATAAAATCCATGGCATGCTTGATCAACAAGGTCAATGACTTAAATTAACGTCAAAATGTTTCTCTTCTTCAACCACAAAGTAATGATTGTAACTTGGAGTAATCCTTGTCAAGCTTTAACAAAGAGAAAATAAGTAATAAGCAAATTTACATATTATATGAAGATGGAAGAATCAATGGCCTATGAATAATCATAGGTTATAATTCTTTTAATTGATGAATGAAATGTTGGAGTTAGACGTCTGCGGAAGCACGCGAATAGCACAAGGAAGAAGAAGAAGATTGGAGCACAACACACAATACTGAATGTATTACTAGAGAATGTACAAAGATAAGTAGCCCATTAGGGCAATAGGCGTATATACAAGCCCAGGAAAAAAAACCTCCTAAAGAGGGAAAAAAGTGCCTCGGCGGTCCTAGAGTGTTCACACACATCACTACCTAAATATATCAACAAATCCCCCCTGAGAGTGATGCGGTGAACAAGTAGATGGCACTCATGTATAAGGAAGTGCCAAACTATGTGGAGATCACTCTACAAAAGGAAGTAAGCCCAAAGCTCTTCAAACTTCTCCCTAGGTAGAGCCTTCATGAAAAGGTCTGCAATGTTCTCCTGCGTGGGCACATATGCCAAGCTGATCTCCCCAGCAGAGAACCTCTCCCTGACATAATGATAATGCACCTCAATGTGCTTAGTGTGAGCATGGAACACAGGGTTCCTCGCAATCGCCAATGCACTCTGACTGTCAGTGAAGATGGTGGTGGCAGAAGACTGACCAACACCCAAATCAGCCATAAGGCGTCTAAGCCACACACACTCAACAGCCACTGTGAAAGTTGCCCTATACTCAGCCTCACAACTGGAAGTGGCCACAGTAGGCTACTTCTTGCTCAACCAAGATATACATGAGCTACCAAGCATGAAGCAAAAGCCACTAGTGGACACACGAGTGTCATAGCAACCAGCCTAATCAGAGTCAGAAAAAGCATGCAAATCTGGTGGTAGTGATCCCCCCTTGGGATAAAACAACCCAAGTAGCCGAGTACCACTCAAGTAGCAAAAGATGCGCTTAACAGCCTACCAATGCTTGACTCCTAAGCAATGCATAATCCTGCTCATCTGTGAGATAGCAAACTGAATATCTGGCCGAGTAATGCATAAGTAAATCAAGCATACAATAGCCTGTTGATAGGGAACAACATCAAATGCATCTCCGGCATCATGAAGAATCAATCGTAAACCTGTCTCCATAGGAGTGGCAATAGGCTTACAGCCTTCAAGGCCAAAACACTGCAATAATGTGTCAATATATTTCGTTTGACACAAAGCCGTTCCACCATCAACTTGCATAAACTGAATGCCCAAATAGTGATGCAAATGCCCCAAATCAGACATCTCAAATGAGGCATGCAAATCAACCTTAAAATCAGCAAGCATGTGGTGCTTGCTTTAAACCATAACTTCCACACCTAGTTTTCATGCCCTTTTTGCACAAAGCCATGGGGCTAAAAAACATACACTTCCTCATGCAAGTCACCATTCAAAAATGCAGTTTTAATGTCCAACTAATGTACATTCCAACCATGATGAGCTGCAAGTGCATAGATGCTCCGAACAGTAGTCATACGGCATGTAGGTGCAAAGGTCTCATCGAAATCAATGCCTCTTTCCTGCACATAACCCTTTGCAACAAGTGTAGCCTTATACCTATCAATTGTACCATCATGTTTACGGTTCAGCTTGTATACCCACTTAGTGCCAATGGCCTTCTTGCCAGGAGGCAAGTCACATAAAGACCAAGTACCATTCTTCATTATAGCATCATATTCAGATTGCATAGCATCCATCCAATTTTCTGAATTTTGTGCTTCATCAGATGAAACAGGCTCAATCTCATCACACAGACTAGATGCAGCCATAGCATAGCAATCTGATGCAAAAGAGGCACTATGAGAGCTTGAACGAGTACGATATGACAAAGGTACATCTAATTTGTTGTCGCGCAAAGTCTGCACCAGCCATTTTGGCATAGTTTTTGCATGCTCAATATCAACTCTTTCATCAACTAGTGCATCATGTAAATCATCATCAGAAATGAATGATCTGCATCATCACATGAAACCTGCAAAGGCTGAGAAGTTGCCTCATTAGAACCAACACTAGACTGTCCACCTATAAAAAGAGGAAGCAAAGTATCATACATGTCTTTGGAGCTAATAGATGTCTCCCTAGTACATGAAAGCAATGGCTGAATAGGATCTTCCACAAAAACAATATCACGGCTAACCAAAATGTGTTTAGTATGTGGATGATACAGACGATAGCCTTTACTTTCAAAACTGTACCCAACAAAAATACATTTTACTGCTTTATCATCCAATTTCCTGCGATGTTGTTTGGGCACTAATGCATATGCCAAACAACCAAAAACACGAAGATGAGCAACAGATGGCTTGCGGTCATGCCAAGCCTCATATGGAATGATAGACTATAGCGCTTTAGTGGGACATCTGTTAAGTACATATGTTGCACACATGACAGCCTCAAGCTAGAAACTATGTGGTAAAGCCTGACTCTTGACCATATACCTCGCCATCTCCATGAGTGATCTGTTCTTTCGTTCAACAACTCCATTCTATTGAGGAGTATACAACATTGTACACTGGTGTTTTATCCCATGTTCAGCCAGAAATGCATTGAAATCAGAAGACATATATTCCCCCCCTCGATCAGAACGGAGGGTGCCCATTTTACATGCTGACAAATTTTCAACCGAAACCAAAAACTGTTTAAAGACATGAACACTTCGGACTTTTCCTTCAATGGATATACCCATGCATGCCTGGAAAAATCATCAATGAAAGTCATGAAGTAAAGATAATTTCCAAAAGAAGGTGTCTGCATAGGACCACAAACATCACTATGTACAAGCTGCAATTTTTGAGTAGCCCAAGCTGACCCATCTTTTGGAAAGTGTGAACGCTGCATTTCGCCCTAAATACAGCCTTCACAAACATGTTTTCCAGGTGCCTCAAGTTTGGGCAAAGAGGACACCATTTCAGATTTCTACTAGCGTAGCAAACTAGCAAAATTCAGATGACCAAAGCGTGCATGCCAAAGCTTTGCATCTGACATAGCCTGAGAATCATGTACTGCACATGCCGAATCATTTACAGATCTTTCATAGTCTATGAGCTTATATAGCCCACGACATAAAATCACAAAAGCAATAATCACGTTGCCATGTGATAGATCATGAATTGTACACCTGTCATCAACAAATTTCACAACCAAGCCAATCTTGGCTAATGCAAAAACTGATAACAGATTTTTCTTGATCCTTGGCACAAACAAAGCATCTGACAAGGTGAAAGAACTACCATCAGCAGTAGTCAAAATGATCTTAGCAACTCCCATAACAGGATAAGAGGATTTGTTGGTGCATGTAACAGTATTCCCTGTAGAGGCAGGCTCGAGTGAAGAGAAGAAACTACACTGCGAGGTAATATGTTTGGTCGCCCCACTGTCAAGGTACCAAACATCTAAGTCTACTACAGACATGCACTGCTCATGAGAAGATGGATCAAAACTGCAAACAGTAGAAAACGCCCATTCTTCTTCCTACACAAGATTAGCAGACTCTGTTTTTGGAGTAGAGGCCTCTGCAACAACCATTCCTGCCTTTTTTTTCTTTGCCTCTTTTGTAGCCAGTTTAGGACAGTTCTTTATGATATGATCATTTTCTTTACAGTACTTGCAAAACAATTTCTTCTTTTCTAATTTTTTTCATCTTTGTCTTCCCTCTTCGATTGTGCAGAATTAGCAAATTTCTGCTTACTAGTTGAAGAGCTCCATTTTGCTTTGCCCTTCTGACTAGCCAGAAAGCTTGATCTGCAACTTGCATAATGGACCTGTTCTGTCTGGACTGATCTTACTGCAACAGAACAGAGACTAACTCCTCAAATGACAAGGAATTTGGATTGCATTCCATCATCAACCGAAGAGTAGAAGAAAAACTCTGATATGAATCAGAAAGACCATTCAGAACGGTCTGCACAAGTGAGCTATCTAGTATAACCTCATCAACAGAAATCAATTGTTCCTTCAAGTCTTTGATCTTTGTTAGAAAATTGTCCATAGAATCACCTTCATTCATGTGCTCACTCTCCAACTATTTTCGGAGGTAAGGAACACAAGCCTCATTCCTAGCTTGGTACAATGTGGTAAGTGTATCCCAAGCATCCTTAGCTGTTTTGCAAGAGCGAATGTGAGGAATAATGGCACGATTGACAGACAAAGCTATCAATGCATGTGCCTAGGCATCTCTGCCATCTCAAGGAATATGCTCTGTAGTAGGTGCAATAAAAACCGTAGCATGAACAAGAATATGCAGAATATCATCATCATCGACACCTTCTGCATCACCTTCAGTACCTCTAGTTGTAACATTTGCAGGTGTGATAGGACGTTTTTCAACACCCTGCACAATGTTCCACAGTCCTTTTGCAACCAACACATGTCGCATCATATAAGCCCACAATGGGTAGTTGGTACCATCCAAGTTATCCTCAATAGCCAACATACAAAATACATCACTGCTTTCAGCCATGGTCGGTGACTAAATAACTTGATGTAGAAAATTGATTGTATCTCAAAAAGTTGAACAAAATTGCCCATACAAATTCTACTAGACCTGTAGCAGACTTTGAGATGCTTATACTGGTGAAACAAAACTCGTATATGCCTTTGGCACAAAAAGACGAAATAGCATGCACAAGCACTGCGATAGCGCATTCGGAGGCCGAAAGGAGCTCAGATTGCGATTTTGGTACCACAGAGCGAAGTTGTTTTGATCTCGAAAACACGTTGAGTATGCTCACCAAAATTGGTACGATTCTAAGAGTGCAACCGGGGGAGTGTCGACGGCACCCTAGATAAAGCGATGAGCTGCTCTAATACCAATTGTTGGAGTTAGACATTTGTGGAAGCACGTGAACAGCACAAGGAAGAAGAAGAAGCTTGGAGCACAACACACAATACTAAATGTATTACTAGAGAATATACAAAGATAAGTAGCCCATTAGGGCAATAGGCGTATATACAAGCCGGGGGAAAAAAACCTCCTAAAGAGGGAAAAAGGTGCCCCCGCGGTCCTAGAGTGTTCACACATCACTATCCAAATATATCAACATGAAAGCATGATAAAAGATATCATATTTTTGAAGTAACAATTTCTCCCTTTAAGAATTCCTCTAATTCTACGAACTAAGAACTATTTGGAGCTTTACACAACTCTTCCAACAAAATGAAATGTATGAAGAAGAGGTAAACTAAAGGTTTGTAAGATACTCTAAAAAGCCATTTGCCTATGGTGTATAATTAAGAATACTATTTTCCAAATGGTAGGAAGTGTTGCCATCTTTTTCATATTAACAATTAAACTGGCAAATCAATTATTCTTTTAGAGTTCAAATATTTGATTATGTGAAAAATTAATATCTAGTTGAATGCAAAAAACTATCTCTATTATCGTATGGCATAAAAATAGTATTTCATATCTTTTGGAATGAGTCTTTCCAAGTTGTTATTACAACTAAGACTTGGTATGTTGACATTTCATTTTGACATGGGCGTTAGAATTGCTCTTCAATGCAATTATAACTTACAAGTCTAAGTAATCTATAATATTGCTCTTATGATATGCTAGATGCCCCCTTTCACCGCTCAGATAATCTTTTTGGACCTCCTCCTGAAGTGTTCGACATGATCGACTACATGTGGGCCCGTCTTGAAGATTCTTTGGTAGCCACATTTTGCTAGTACATGAGGCTTGCGTGAGTGCACTTGGGCGATCCCAATCTATGAGGGAGACTACCTTTACTAGGCACATGGGTGAGTGCAGTTAGACACCTGACCTTGGGGTGAGTACATTTTGAGCTACATACCAGGCCTTGGGTGAATGCAACTTGGGTGCACTCATAAACTTGGGCAATTGCATATACCTCTTGAGCTATTCTTGGGTGAGTGCTTTTGGGCTAGTTAAGGCCTTATGGGCGACTTCCTTCATGTGGAGTTGGGTGAGTTTAAGGGGCTACCACACTTGCATCTACATATATTAGGGAGGGAAACCACATTTAGGTTAATCCCTGACTTCACTTTCTAGCTGAGTACACTATCTTTGGAAGCTTGGTCTAGTGGGTGGCCATCTTGACTTGAGAGACTCCTAGGTGGCATCAAGTAGAAATCTTGGGCACTTTTGCCGTGTTACAATCATAAGAAGTGGCTAGGATGTTACTCTCTCTCTCTCTTTTGAATATTTGTATAAGTTGCACATTCACAAGTGAAGCGCTATCCTTCATCTCATTGAGGTGAAGTTTACATATCTTCATCTCTTTTGGAACGCCCTCGATTGTGCCTCTCTCAGTCTCAAGCTTATGTAAAGATATTTTGAGTTGACAGATGGAAGCTTTCATGTCAGTAGCCGAAATACATCTAGTAATTAGGTCTCAATGAAATCCATCTACTGTATGCAATTGAGTGTGCATATATATCCTCCATGTTTATTGAAGGGGAGGTGGTCAATACCCAACCCATGTGCTTAGAGGATCATGCTATCATTCAAGTAGTCCATGATAGTATTATCTCCATCCTCATATAAAAGTTTAGATGCCTCAAACAGTTTGTGAGATAATATATCTATCAGTAAGCTCTGCATTCTAATTATCAAGCCCGCTATTATACCACAGTTTCCTTAGGACATCTATATGGGTACCGATAGTCATATTTAGCCAAAGCGAGAAAGATTTTGTCCATGTGAACCTTCGCATCTTTTTAGTGAGTCTCATAAATAAACTCTATCGTTCATTTGCCACATATCCTTATGTATGCACACTTAGACTCATCACTCAAGCTTCAGGGTGAGCTAGTTGGCTTTATGGCTAGAAATTTTGTTTGATGTCCATCTCTCTCATGCTTGTATGCCTTGTATTTTTTTTTCTTTTGAGCAAGCAAAACCTTGGAGAGTTATTAACATTGGCATCAAAGCATTTTTTTTGCACATGGAAAGAGGCAGAATTGTGTGCATAAATCCATTGGATCTCTTGGGATTCGGATGGACTTTGGTTGGTAGGTTCTCTCTTCACTCTTGTATAGTGTGGTATGGGATGCTACTAGCAAGGAAGGAGGCCATGGGAGACACATGCAAGCTAGTGGAGTAGGTAAGTCTCCTATCATGTTGGTCTCCATATGGTAGGGGTAAGTTGAAGTTGGAATTCCCTCAAAGAAGCCAAAGAATGGCGTGCATGGGTGAGGCCAACGACTTTTGGAGGAAAGGAGGCATACACCTAGCTTTCTTTGCAAGAGATATGGGAAGGATGTTGTGATTGAAGCTTGCTTAGCTAACCTTGTGGAAGAGGAGATGGTAGGGCAACAACATAGCCCAAGGGATCAAGCTAAGCATGTGATCACTATTAGGTGCTTTTTTTTGGGGGGGGGGCATTGATGGATTATGGAAGTAGAAGGGTTGACTTTTTTAGATCTTTTGAGTGCTAGTCAATCCATGAGAGGAGAGGATGGCATTTAAAATGTCTCTTTCTCCACATGTCCCTAAGTTGATACTTAGGTACACACCATCCCATTCTAGTCTATCGGAAGCCTTATCAAGATAAATCTCACAAGTAGAGGAAATGTTGGTTAACCTTTTCAACATATTTAACACCTTGAAAAAATCCATAACTACCTACTTCATGATCTTCGTTTTATCGACCCTTTTTGTTCTTGTCTGATCCATATGTGAAGATGGCTCATGATTAGCTTGCTTTGCAAAAACTCTATATCATGGTTGTCGCATGGTGATGGATCTCTCTTTCTCGATCTTGTATACCCATTCATTAATTCATGTTGATAAGACCAAAATCTTATAGTTTAACCTCAAACCATTAACAATATGAGAGTGACTGCCTCCTTGAACATATCAAAGAACTCAACAAGAAGATAAATTCAAACCAAGGTTCTTATAGAGCACCAAAGCATCTATGCATCTTTGATTTTTGATTAAAAGTGGTGTCTATCAAGTAGCACAATAACCATATGTGATGGGAACTTTTTTTTTTTTGACTTGGGAAATGAAAGCCATCCTATCCTTCAAGAGGATAGAGGAAAAAGGAGATGCAATCATCCTTTGGTGACAGAGTGACTATCTCCTCTAATAGGGAACTATATCGAGAAGAGATACATACACAGATGTAACATCAACATGAATACGAAAGAAAGCACTCGTCTGTAAAATTTCTCTTAACAATAAGTGCGGGTTCACAATGAGTGGTGGCATGCTTCTTGTTATGGTTTTAACCAATAATTTACGGATGTGTGTCACACCCTATTGACAAAGGGCAGAGGCAGAGTGACTTTTTAATTCCACATCACGGCACTAAACTCGTAAGTTGGTTCCAGCCTGCCCCTCTCGCCTCTTAAGTGTACCGGATGCCAAATCATATTACAACAGAATATTTTATTCAACTTTTCACCGAGATGGAACTATATCTATACAAATGTTGACTATTTTATTGTTCACAAAGGGCAGTGGCTCAAAATAAGGTTTTCTATTTCCACCTTTTTTATGTGAACATGACAGTGGCTTCACTACTTTCTATACTCTTCTGTATGATATATGAAAGAGAACCGAAATGCATAAAAATTCCACCGGCTGTGTGTGAACCCAACCTAAGGTTGCAATATGCAAGATTGGTCTTTCCACGGGGGGAGGAACGTGAACATATTGGTCTTTCCACGGGGTGAGCAACGTGAACATAGATAGATGCCGACGCAGCTGGTCATCAAATGGGTTTTGGGCTGCCGTCTCCTGCTTCGAATTAAGGTTTTACGTGAGGTTTTTCCACTGGTTTTTACGTAGAAACCGTGAAAATCAGCTCCGTGTAAGCTGCCCACCCTTCTACCCCGATTCCCCGCCTCTACCCTTCTCTCTCTCTCTCTCATTCACACAACACACACACGAGCCCGCGCGCACTGGAAAAAATGCGGTCACCCTGAAATTGATACCCATGCGACATTTCTGACGACACATGTTCACACTGATTTGCAAGTGTATGCACATTCTACTCAGGTGCAGTGCATTATGTATGCTCGCACACTTTCATTTACTGACTTTATAATCTTTACTAAAGCAGTCTTTGATTTTTTATAGTTACGCACGTGGATCTCGGAGACAGATCGTATGATGAGCTTTTTTTTTTTTTTTGAACAAAACAGGAAGTATAAAATTGATGCTAGTCAAAAAATACAACTCATGGTAGACTCAAAACAGATCGTATGATGAGCTTTTTGGGGTCCCTGCGAAAAAGGATTATTTACAGTTTGCAATCTCTTTCTGTTTCGAAGAAGGTCGATTTTGTGAAATGCCGATAGTTTACCCATGGTTTCTACACGCTGAACATACTTTATTTCTTTTTGTCAATTCTGCTTCTGGTTTGTAGGTCTATTTTACTCCTGCATCTACTTCGATTCATCACTCAGTTGGATACTTTTCTGGGCGAGCTTCTCAGTTCAGAGGGGGCTTCCATGGTCCTACCGACACACATCAGGACTTTGTACACTCCATGGATGATTACAACATACAAATGTACTACCATGTGACTATGATTTTATGCTTCATACTTTATATTTCATTTTTGCAGGACCTCCTTCTTCGCGATACACATCTCGTGGTGAATATTGTCAAAGCTTTGGAGGTTCCCACGTACCACATGGAGTCATCCTACCTATCTAGCATGGAGGTGATCTCTTTCCGTGAGATCTTGTTCCTTTCATGTACCTCGTTGGTGGCGTACTTATGGAGCATCTGCTTGATCCATCCGGTGGACATTTTATGGAGTACCTTGCAATCGGGCATGATCGATACCACTTGGTGGCTATGGATTTCCACATGGACACTTCTAGTTGGTGCTCGTGCAACTCCTTCTACATTCTTGGTGGACCTTTCTCTCATGCCCTCACAACCTCCATACTCTACAAAATGGAGCTGCAGAGGGGGTGTTCAGAATATGAGAGTGCATCTCCCTTTTGTATCTTGGAGTCACTCTATTTCCACTCCATTTCCATTACATTTTCATTTTATATTATATCCTTTGTATTTGGGTACCTTGCCATTTGCTTCTACCATTGTATTCATTCTCCTTTGAGGGATGAGATGTACTTTGGAGAGCCCCTCTCAAGTCTATATAAGGAGGGCCTCTCCCCCCATTTGTACTTGGTTAGAAGCTCGAGGAACCTACTCCATGCTCTTTGCAAGCTCATTTCTAATCCATGTGAGTTTACCCATTTCTTGGTCTACTCATTTTGAGTCTCTCACACTCTTTCTTTTGCGAGTACACTCTTCTTTTCATTTTGCTTCCACGCGTGTACTCTCTACAACTCTATCCCAGAGTTTCTCCTAGTTCACAAGTTAGAGTAACTATCCTATCTCTAGTTAGAAAGGAGAGGTATCACTCTTTGACACATGCCATAGAGATGGATCTAGTTTATGAGGATGGCCAAAGGGGCATAGGCCCTCAGGGCTAGAGATCCTCATGGACTAAGATGAGTTGGCTCTTTTCCACTTCCACTCCTATCTTGACTAGTGCACATCCTCAGAAAGAGGCTAAGCATGTGCATATGATCAAGACAGTTTTAAGAGGAAAAAGAAAGGTGTCTGCTCTGACGGAGAGGGCTTACAACAAGTCCATCCTCACCCCTCAACAGAAAGAGAAGGCAATGAAGGAAGGATTATGCTATGGATGCCTAGGACAAGACTTCTATGGATGCTATGGATGCCTATGGATGCTATGGATGCCTAGGATGCTATGGATGCTATGGATGCCTATGGATGCTATGGATGCTATGGATGCTATGGATGCTATGGATGCCTAAGGACTGTCCTAAGAAGAAAAAGATAATAGTGACCATAGTCATAAATCCTGCACAGGCAGAATCCTACATAGGCAGAATCCTACACAGGCAGGGAGTGTTGTAGATGAGACAATTATTGTTGCTTTACAGTAGAGAGGACCTATTTTCAGAAGGGTTTGCTGTATTAACTAGATTTAACAGTTTGTTTCCTTCATTTTGCACATATTCACTCACATGATATCTCTTTGACACTCTCTCACTAAATTTTTTGCCTAGAACCTTTAGATTTAGCTTACATTTAGATTTTGTATCATTACACACAGTGTATATTGACATTTTGCATTTATTTAGCGTGTATATTAGTGTTGCACTTTTATAATTGTCTTCTCTTTGCTCTATTGTCATCTCTTGATCACGCCAAGGGGTATCATGTTCTAAGGTTCATGTGTTGAAAAAACCTTGGAATAACCTGTGAATGTCATTTGGGCCTACTACATACTTCCAATAGAAGGAAACCCTAATCATCTCCTCCAAGGTGAAGAAGACCTCTCCATAGCTAAGCTCCAAGCTTGTGCTCCACGAAAGTGGTGATATATATGCCATAGACGTTTTCCCGATATAGTTTTGTTTAACTTGAATAACATCAAATAAATCCAAAAAAAACCCTACGTAATTAGCAGAAAAAATCCATCATGTTTTATGGAATGGTTTTTTTTTGGAATATTTTTATATTTTGAAACTTAAAATATAAAAAATATCTTGCTTTTGACCTCAACAACTACTTTTAAATCTGATCTTGGCTTTTGATCTGATTTTAGGGCTTGACTTTTGAACCCTTAAATGGGCTCCAATTTCAGCATGTGATATATCATTGTATAGCTCTTGAATAGTACTTTCCAAATCTGAAATAAAAATTTTTGCAAAATTTTGATCAATTTTGATAATCATTGACCATGGTTGACTATGTCTAAAATTGAGCAAAACTCAGAAAAATGTGCAATCCATCTTGTGGAAGGCTGCATTTCCAACAATCCCCTCCTAACCTAACACAAGGAGAATATTCCAGGTAGGTATATATTTTGTTGGCTGATAAAAATGTAAAATGTTTTTGCTAGTTGAAAAAGTATTGCTGTGGGTACATGTAAAGATCATGCCATTGTCCATAAAAATATCATAAGACTTCGACATGAAGAGCACTCCATATCAAAAAGAAAAGGAGAACTCGTAAAATTTTCCCATATACTCTTCTCATTCAATTATTTGTTTGGAAAGGATAGAGATAAGGGAAAGTGTAAGATAGAGTATAGACTTAAACATACTTCCTCATCTGTCAAGGTTGGTTAGGTCTATCAAGTATTAGTCATATGTACACTTATCTAAATGACAAAATATGTAAGAAGTCTTTGTCCACCATAAGGTTTTGAATATAGATCTGTTTCTCCTTCTTGTTCACGTAATCAAATGTCTTGATAATCTTGCAAATTCTAAAAAATTTAATATAAAACTTGAATATGATCTATTAAGTATATTTGCAAAATGTGTGATTCCTTGTGCAATAAAAAAGGATTGTTGTGACCGCTTATGGAGTTAACTTTCGTTGGTTCATGTATAGAGCAAACTTCTGACAATCGCCTTGATTAGAGACCTTTTGCAACCTGCTAAATGATGAATTGAGCTTGAGTTGTGTCTACCATATTTCTCTTTCTATAGTATGCTCCATTCTCAACATGCTCTATGTGCACTATTTCCATCTGCGTTGATACCAATCGTTGGTTTTTAAAGCCCATGCTCAATATAGAGACATAAATAAAATAGAGACATGATAGAGACTAATAGCCAAGACCATAGAGAGATGGAGCAAAGCTCCACATTTATGTCGTATGCTCCAAGTATGCTCCAAAATATGACGTACATAAATGTTTCAAAGAATCATAGAATCTGCATATAAATGCACAAATGTGCTTTACATCTTCATAACTTCATAATCTCCACAAAGTGACGATGATCTCCTCCAAGTTCATGTCCTCCTTGATATTGAAGAAGCATCACAAGCCCTAGCTTTTGCCCTTCTTGTTGAAGAAGGAAACCCTTATCATTTTCTCCAAGGTGAAGAAGTCCTTTCTGTAGCCAAGCTCCAAGTTTGTGCTCCACAAAAGTGGTGATATATGTGCTATAGATCTTTTTGTTCAAACTTGAAAAGCAAAGTTAAAAAACATCAAATAAAGCAAAAAAAATGCCCTTCATAATTTGCGGCAAAAAATTTGCCGCATTTTAGGGGATGAATTATTTTGGAATTTTTATATTTTCTATATTGTTCTATCATACAAAACTTAAAATATCAAAATATCTTGCTTTTGACCTCAAAAACTACGTTTAAATCTGATTTTGGGTTTTGAACTCATTTGAGGGTTTGACTTTGAACCCTTATATGCGCTCCAATTTTAGCATGTAACATATAATTCGATAGCTCTTTAGTACTTTCCAAATTTGGATTTTTTTTGCAAAATTTGAGCAATTTTGATTATCTTTGATCTTGCTTTAACAATGGTTGATTTTGTCTAAAACTGATCAAAACTGAAAATATATGCAATCCCTCTTGTCGAAGGTAGCATTTCCAACATAAATATGTATCTATGTCTATAATATGAAGAAAATAAAAAATCTCTTTGAGTGGATAAAAACCTTGATTTTTTATTTTCGGTATGAACAATTTGAACGATTAAATCTCGATTTAAATCGTATGATTTAAATCTCTCGGTCACACGATGGTTACCACGAACCCAAGGGAAGTGGGGTGCTATTCTAGTAATGGTAGATAGATTGAACAAAATGGCTCATTTTATACCCATGCAGGAGACGGTAGAAGCTCCGCATGTAGGGAATCATTTATCCAGCATGTCTTTGAATTGCATGGATTACCGACATTCATAGTTTTAGATAGGGATATTAGATTCATAGGATACTTTTTAAAGTTTGTCCTTGACAAGCTTAACGTGTCATTGAAAATGAGTAGTGGTGACGGTCTTGAGGTAGATGGTCATATCGAGAGGGTCAACTAGGTATATTAGAGGACATGTTAAGGGCATATGTGTTTGAGAGGCAGATAGATTGTGATACTTATCTGCCATAAGTAGAATTTGCATATAACAATAGACCTCATAAGGTGATTCGGATGTTGGAAATGAATTATGGCATGAATCTCATGAAATTATGGCATGAATCCCATTGCTTCTCCCAATACCATAGGAGTGCCAAAGGAATGTCCTAGTGCTTCAAAGTTCCTGATAAATCTCCAAGCAAACTTAGAAATAGCTAGAGCCAAGATGTAGCAAGACGTTGATATGGCTAAATAGTATGTTGACAAGAAGAGATCCCCTAGAATCTTTGAAGAAGGGGATAGAGTTTTTCTTCAAGTGCCAGTAAGATCAACTTCAGTATCCACAGGGAAGTGCACTAAGCTTTCACCAAGATTTTATAGACCTTGGAAGATAGTTAAAAAGCTTAGTGATATTGCATACCAATTAGAGCTTCCTCCAGATTGTAGAGTCCATCCAGTGTTCCATATTAATAAACTTAGAAAGTGTATTTCGAGGGAAGATAAACTAATGGAGGGTATTGTTTCTTTACAGGAAAATAACAACACAGATCATTCCCCAGATAGGATACTAGATAGGAGACAAAAACGGTTGAGAAACAGTGTCATCCACGTATATCTACTAGATTGGTGAGGATTATCGCTTATAGATTCTACATGGGCAGCAAAAGCTTTTGTTCGCAAGTACTTTCCTTCATTGATCATTGAGGACAATGATCTTTAGAAGGGGGAGAGTGTTAGACATAGTTCTACAAAGACCATTATATGTGTGTGTGTGGGACAAGGGCTAATGTTAGCCAAGGTCCCTAGCTCAAGAATATCCTAAGGTACCTAAGGGATGATGGGAATGAGTGTGCATGATGGTCACATGTACACACAAGAGCATTCTATAGCATTTCTATCTTGGGTCCAAGAGGATATAATGGATGGGAGGAGAGTTGCACACAATCTTCTTTAGTCTTCATGTTGAGTGACCTTTTGGGCAGTTTTTAGCTAGAAAAAGAACAAAACTTCACATTTGATATCTATAGAGAATATTCTAAGGTATCTAAGGGGTAATAGGAATGATTGTGCATGATGGCCACATGTCCATACTAGAGCATTCCAGAGCATTGCTATCTGTGGTGCAAGGGGCATATAATGGATTCGGAGGAGATTTGCAAACACAATCTTCTTTAGTTTTCATGTTGAGTGACCTTTGGAGGGTTTTTAGCTAGAAAGAGAATAAACTTCACGAATCACACACAACAAAGGACTAGTCAAGAACTCAAGAGTACAATAGAGGGAAATCAATAGACTAGCCCACAAAAATGGTGATGGTGTACACCATAAGGGCAAAAACATGAACATGATGAGAGAATGGGGTTGGGCTATTGTTTATATAGACATTGGTAGTTCACTTGGGTGGACATGCACGTAGAAGACTAGCCCATGGTGGAGGGTGAATCTCCCCATTGACATAGGTCTACACACTACAAGTCCATTTTGGTAGAGGTAGTTTTCTCCTAGGAAGCTCCCTAGAATTGGGCACGTAGCTTCACACTTCAAGGTAGTTGCATGCAGGACACCTCCCAAGGTAACAACCGTTGACCACTTCTCTTTTGGACCTCGTACACCTTGCTCTTATGATATGCTAGATGCCCCCTTTCACCGCTCAGATAATCTTTTTGGACCTCCTCCTGAAGTGTCCGACATGATCGACTACATGTGGGCCCGTCTTGAAGATTCTTTGGTAGCCACATTTTGCTAGTACATGAGGCTTGCGTGAGTGCACTTGGGCAATCCCAATCTATGAGGGAGACTACCTTTACTAGGCACATGGGTGAGTGCAGTTAGACACCTGACCTTGGGGTGAGTACATTTTGAGCTACATACCAGACCTTGGGTGAATGCAACTTGGGTGCACTCATAAAATTGGGCAATTGCATATACCTCTTGAGCTATTCTTGGGTGAGTGCTTTTGGGCTAGTTAAGGCCTTATGGGCGACTTCCTTCATGGGGAGTTGGGTGAGTTTAAGGGGCTACCACACTTGCATCTGCATATATTAGGGAGGGAAACCACATTTAGGTTAATCCCTGACTTCACTTTCTAGCTGAGTACACTATCTTTGGAAGCTTGGTCTAGTGGGTGGCCATCTTGACTTGAGAGACTCCTAGGTGGCATCAAGTAGAAATCTTGGGCACTTTTGCCGTGTTACAATCATAAGAAGTGGCTAGGATGTTACTCTCTCTCTCTTTTGAATATTTGTATAAGTTGCACATTCACAAGTGAAGTGCTATCCTTCATCTCATTGAAGTGAAGTTTACATATCTTCATATCTTTTGGAACGCCCTAGATTGTGCCTCTCTCAGTCTCAAGCTTATGTAAAGATATTTTGAGTTGACAGATGGAAGCTTTCATGTCATGTAGCCGAAATACATCTAAGCAATTAGGTCTCAATGAAATCCATCTACTGTATGCAATTGAGTGTGGATATATATCCTCCATGTTTATTGAAGGGGAGGTGGTCAATACCCAACCCATGTGCTTAGAGGATCATGCTATCATTCAAGTAGTCCATGATAGTATTATCTCCATCCTCATATAAAAGTTTAGATGCCTCAAACAGTTTGTGAGATAATATATCTATCAGCAAGCTCTGCATTCTAATTATCAAGCCCGCTATTATACCACAGTTTCCTTAGGACATCTATATGGGTATCGATAGTCATATTTAGCCAAAGCGAGAAAGATTTTGTCCATGTGAACCTTCGCATCTTTTTAGTGAGTCTCATAAATAAATTCTATCGTTCATTTGCCACATATCCTTATGTATGCACACTTAGACTCATCACTCAAGCTTCAGGTGAAAAATTAAAGAGACTAGGAAAGCACTGGCCAACTATGGAAGCAGATGCTCATAGAATGTGCAAGGAATGCCCAATCTACAGCACTAGACCGCCTATGGAACATGCCACTCTTTATCAAGTGTCCTTAGTGCCAGACTGGAGCGAGCCATTAGTAGCCTTCCTGAGAACGAAAACATTCCCTCAGGAGATGACAATGGCTAGACAAAGGAGCTTAGAACATGAGGCTTTAGATTATACTCTCATTGGAGATAATCTATACAGACGAGGAAAAGATGGGTATCTTAGAGTGTGTGTCCACGAGAGCGAATATCTGAAGATCTTGGAGACTGCTCACCAAGGTGTAGCAGGAGGACACTTTGGACCAGATCGGGTGATCAACGCAATACTATTTGCAGGTCTTTGGTGGCCAACCCTTCACATGGACGCACATACCTACGTGAAGAGATGTGATGTTTGTCAGCGAACTCAGTATCCTATACGTAAAGATGAGATGCCATTGAAACCTATGATGGGTGGACGTGCATTCTCTAAATGGGAAATAGATTTTGTTGGTCCTATTAATCCCCCAGCCAAGGGTTCACATGTTGAATACATCATTGTGGCCACAGACTACCTAACCAAGTGGGTAGAAGTAAAAGCCACAACGAAGAATGATGCTCAAACGACAGCAAAGTTCTTATTTGAGAACGTGTTCACTAGATACGGATTGCCAATAGAGTTGGTGAGTGATAGAGGCACACACTTCTTGAATGAAGCCATAGAAAACCTTCTCCAAGAATTCTTGGTGATACATAAGAAGTCTACCCCCTATCATCCACAAGCTAATGGACAGGCTGAGAGCACAAATAAGATTCTATGCAATGTATTGACAAAATTGGTTAATAATAAACACTCTGATTGGGACAAACAGCTACACCATGCTGTTTGGGCATATAGAGTTGCCTATAAAACGATACTCCAAGCCACACCCTTTCAAATGGTGTTCGGCCAAAATGTAGTGCTACCATTGGACTTTTTGATACCTACATTGAAAGTAGCACAAGAGCATGACTGGACATGAGCTCTCCTCTAGAATCTTCGATCTTGAACGATTAGGTGAGACACGATTGAGAGCTGCAGCAGGAATTTATGCAGCCAAGAAGAGGCAAAAAGCATATTTCGATGCACACATGAAGGATAAGGGCTTGAAAGTAGGAGATATAGTCCTAGTCTACACCTTGAAGCAACATGCACGAAAATCAGAGAAGAGGGGCTATGGACCAATGATTATCAATAGGATTTCCACCAGTGGAGCAGTTCAACTAGCCACTCTAGAAGGCGACATCCTACCAAGTTACATCAGTGGATGCAGAGTAAAGTTATATCAGGAACCCCTCACAGAGGAGATGTTAAATCGACTCAATACTGCAAAGAGACGTAAAGAAGAAGAAAAGCGAGTTCGAGAAGAAGCACAGGCAGAAGCTTTGGAATGCATACAACGAATGAAATTGAGAAAACAAGGTAGAGATCAGCCTATGCCTGATATTCAAGAGGCTCTAGGTTATCACATGGCCATGTGTGAGGCTTCAGGTAAAGGTTCCTATAGGATAGTCGATCGGCGACCTTTTATGACCATAGAGGTAGGACAAGGAGAGAGTGCTAGGACCGTAAGAGCTTTAATTGACTCAAGAGTAGCCATTAGTGCAGTTCGACTTTCTTACTGCCAAGAATTGCAATCGAAGGTCAATCCTATTCAGGCATATCTCATAGGATTGGGCGGTGTAGAAACCCCTTGCATGGGAGAGGTGGAACTTCCCCTCTACATTCAAGATGTTCTAATGGCAGTCAAAGTGCTAGTATGTGAAGACGAGGATCTGACCGAACCTCTTGTCTTGGGCCATGACTGGATCTATGATCATGCTGTCAACCTCAACCTAAGAAGTGGACTTCTTCAGGCTTGGGTAGGCCAAAACTGCATCACGATTGAATTACAGAATCAAGTTCTCAGGTCACTAGAAAAGGCTCCAAATCCTGGCCCCTCTAGGAATCCACATGAAGATAACGATGCTATTCTTGTCCAAAGTTCTATGGTGCAGAAGATTGTCACTCTTGACAAAGGTGCAGAAGACAACAAGGAGTTCCCTTCTTTTCCAAAGAGGATTCGAGGAAAGCAAGCCGAGCAACACACAACACAGAGGAGGCCGATGATCAAGAAGCATGAGCACCAACCTAGGCAATATAAAATACCTCCTGGCATGAAGCAGATTTGGGTACGCAAGGGTGAACAACCCTTGGCTCCAGAGATAGGTTCTCGAAGATGCACCAAACGAGCCACACCGTCAATGTTTACAACGGAGGAGTATCGTAGGCAACACTCACCATTTCTATTTGGGTCCCGAAGCGGTCAATGATGGCTATCCCAAATGCTAGACAGATGTGGGTGCCCAAGGCCTGCTTTCGATCTCAAATAGCGCCACCTCCCTTCACAAGATTGAATCAGCACTCACCAGCACCCTTGACACTAATCCCAGTGCAAACATCGACACTTCACACCTCTACCTCTTCGGTCACACCTAGGAATGTCGGGAAATGGGTACCCAAAAGGTCCCAAATCCAACACAATCTAGTCCACAAACCTTTACATGTCATCACCACTCAAAGCTACAACTCCACAATCAAAATTTGGAGACTTAAACCTTGTATCAAACCGCCTGACCCAATTTTGTAAATCAGTCCCAATTTTGTAAATCAGTCCCCTTTGACGTAGGTGCATTCTGAGTACATTGCACATCCAAAGTATGCATCTAAGAAGAACACTAACCTACTAACCAACATTCTCACACATCCCAAACACTCCACCCACTAACCCCTAACCACTTGAAATGTCATGTTAGTATTGTGGAGGGAACACCATAACACCCTGTTTCCTATGCAATGCTAATGTGCCTCTCTTCTTCTAGAAGATAAGCATCCATAGCTACAAGCAGTCTCATGGCAGAAGCAGCAGGTCTGAGCTCACAGGCAGGAGTAAGTACGACAGGGATTGATGTGGATAGTCTACCCATTGATGTGCCTCCAACTGAACGACCCGTAGGGCTGCAACACCTCCAGCAAATACCTGTATCGGATCCTCCCACAGGAATAACAGAGAGGGTCCATGCCAATTCTCATTGGTTCAGTGGCATGCCAGGATCCTTAGGAGAGGCCAAGTATATCTGGGAGTCCAAGTGTGAGCATGATAAGCAATGGATCAGATTCTAGTTCTTTTCCAAGGAGTTTGAGACTCTCCAGAACACACAAGATCTGCAGACCATATGGCAATGTGCAGGGCTGGCCGAGTATTTTGCAGCACCCTTACCCAAACTAGACCTCTTACGATGTTACTATTTGGTCTCAACATTACAGGCTAATGAAGAAAAAGATAAACCTGGCACATTCGTTCTTCCATCCTTGCTGGGAAACAATGAATTGAAAAGGTTCGAAATCACATTGGAATTGGTGAACTCTACATTGAACATACACGGCACGCATGTGCCCTCTGAGAAGGATCCTTTTATCCCCCTTAATATGAAGAACCGGAAGCTACAAAAGTTGGAAGATATGGCGGCACTCACACCGAATGTGTCCATTCCCCTTCGCATGTGCATGCAACATTTTGCGTTTCCCGATCAAGATCGGTACACTCAACCCCACAAGCGGATTTGGTTCGCTCTTTACTTGGTAGAGACAGGTGCATTACTGATTAAGCTTCCTGTATGGATTATAGAGCAGCTGTATGAAGCAAATAAAAGGTCACATAGAAAGCTAGTGGTGAATGGATGTTGTGCAATCACGCGCATCATCTACAAGTGCTTAGCATACGATGTACCTATTGAACGTGCTTTAACATGGTCACGACTACAAATGTTCAAGAGACTCAAATCTGCCACACATCAATCCAAGCGCATGAGGGGTTCTATTCCTCGTGTCCAAACATGCAAAGTTCTAACGACCCCGGAAGTCTCGCCACGAGGGGATGCCACTGAGCCCCACTTTACCATTCGAATACCCAGATCTGGATCTGAAGGCACATCACAAGCTGCCCCATCGGCTCCTCCTGTCCCTCCTGAATTCGAATTTCCTGCGACTGGAGACGCTGAAGGGATGAGTACCTTTGACTTTGAATCATTCTTGCAGAATACACAACTCTCTGATGTAGATTTCTTTTCAGATACAGAAGAACACGGCACATCTTCCCAAAGAAGGAGGAAATCCACAAAAGGCCGCCATGCACATTGGGATGAGGAGCAGTAGAGAATTTTGTCGCAACAACTAGAACACTCGGAGGCAGAAGAAGAAGCAAAAGTAGAAGAAGCAAAAGTAGAAGAAACAACTAAAGCCCCAGCTTATACACCAGAACTCTGGAGGCTATATCAAATAATGGAACGAGTGCGGTCGCAACAGTTGCTCATCGAACAGAGCAGTCGGGTGCTCATGGCTCAACTATTGGAAGAAGCCGGAGTGGACTCAGAATACAGTGAAGGTCTCTTATTGATGGCGGAAACATATGGGGTAGTAGAAGCAGTTCGAACAGTGATTAAGAGGCCTCCGTTTCAATATGATCCACGAAGATTCCAGACACGACCACGGTCGGGGAAAACATCCAAATTCCCATTACTACAGGGGAAGGACCTATTATTACATCCGAACCCATTGAGACAACCTCCCAAACAGCAGGAACCACTGGCCAAGAGATCCCCATCACCCAGGATGAGTCAACCGAACCACTACCACCGACCCCTCCCCCATCACCTCCTCGAACGGAAGCTGTAAATGTCACCTCGACTACCCAACCCACATAGCAAGCCTTCATCTTTCGTAGTCCAACCTCTAGTTCTACTTTGTTCTCCCCCTTTGAAAACCCCCTGTATAGTATCGCCATTGTCATAATTGAGTCCTTCATAGAGCCTGCCCTAGGACAACCATCCCCCATGCCCTCAGCCATAGGCCATCCTGACTCTAGATCAATTTTCTTCGGATTCCCAGCCACCACATCCCCTTTTATGGCTTTCTCGCCTCCAAATTCTCATTTTCCACCTCCCATACCACCATTCATTCAACCCGCCCATGACTACTTTTGTAGAATGTATCAAGCCACCACCCCACCCTCCTCATCAATCCCATCCCCACCATCCGCACAACAATTATTCACCACTCTCACACACACACCACCTACCATTCCAATATACATGGTAGACACCACACTTGCATCCACTCCTGAAAGTATGGACATTTCGCCACCCACAACACCTCCCCCTCCCCCACACTTTCACCTTCTCCCATTCCCCCTCCACCAATTTCACCCACACACACATCTCCAATAGAAACATCATTCACTCTTCCCATTCCCCAATCCCCTCCCCTTGCATCTTCCATTGTACAAACCACACCATCATCCATAGGCAATGCATTGGACACCATGCTCGCATGTATATCACAGTTAAGGACAGAGTACAATCAGCTCCAGCAACATAACGTACGACTGCAAGAGCACTCGGAGGTGCTACAACATCGTCTTGCTGCACTAGAAGAGGAGAATGCTCGCCTCCAGACACAATTCCAAACTTTACAAGAGGCTCATAGCATATTGGAAGTACAGTTACAGAACACAGACCAGGAAGCAATACAAGTGGTGGAAGGCCATCTACAAATACAGTTGGAACACAATTCAAAGCTTCAGCGAAACATGGCCCTACTCAAGCGACACCTTGCAGCTTCTCATGAAGAAAATCAACGTCTGCAACTACAAAATCAAGAAAATTTAGAGGCGACCATGGAAAGCACACCCGGAGCAACAATCAAACGCTCAAAATTTCAAGCAGTGACCCCAGAAAACATGATAGTCCTTGAAGATTATGCTATGCTACTTGAAGCACATGACCAATTATGAGAGGAACTGGGTCAACTGAAGCAGAAACAACAAAAAGACACAACGACTGCCCCTCAAACCACCTCCTCCGCGACTTCACTTCTCACCGACTCAAAGGCCCTAAAATATCTCTAGAAACAAGTCACAGAATTGCTACAATATGAAAGACCACCTTCCCCACCAGAGGCTCCCACCGACGAAGAAACAGTACAAATTTCGGTGGAACAAACGTTTGGAGAAGAATATGACCCACAACCCTTCCCAGGAGGACAACAAACGGAAGAAGGTCAGGATACGTTCGAAGCACCGCGACCCCCATGGCTACGACAAGTGGAGGAAATGGGGAGTTCACATGAAGAGCGAATAGTAGTGCAAAATCAGGCCATGAGATTCATAGAAGAAACTGTGTTACAATCCAATTACTTCAAGAACCTGTCATCTAGACGCCTTATCCTCTCATCAAAACTCCAATACAGGCCTTACTATATCATTTGAGCATATTATAACGCAGAAATACAGAGAGTCACAGGAAAGATACCTTCCTTCCCAACCCAATTTCAACCCGAAGACGTTCCTCCAAAGGTGTAAAAAGGCAAAATCCGTCAACCGACATGGCGGCAGAAACTTCTTGAAACATATCCTGAAATGTTGCGCACTTGGAACAATGCACCTTTACATTTACTTTACAATCTATGTTGTGGCCATGTTCCACGATGCCAATCATGGAAAGCATTCAACATAAAGGTACAGAATAATGCTCAATGTAAGGAGTGGCTCAATTATCCATACATAGCGCCACCGCAGGGACCACCATCGATAGCATACATGATGGCCACAGTTCAACATTGGATGCCTCAGCTGAAGCCCATGCCAGATGTGATGGCCCAAATGATGCTTAAGATTTTGGATATGATGCAGGTAGTACTCAAAACCTTTAAAAATGCAACAGCACCACAGGTATGGCTATCGGGGTTTACTAATGGAAATTATGATTTGGTGTATGAGATGAGCACCACCCCCAACATTCGGGTAGCTTATGCTTGGCATGCATGAATTAAGTATCTTCCTGAATGCTATAAACAAACATTTGAAGACATGTTCCGATCAGGATTTTGGGAGTACCACTCAGAAGTGTTTGCACCTAAGCCATCACACTTGCTCCATCTCTTTGCTTGTGAACAAGCCATGTACTCCGAGTACTACACCACACCACAACCAGAGGTCCCAGGTGCAATAAATTGGGATGCATTGGAAGCTGACCTAGCAAGAGGATTAAGGATAGGAGAACATGAACTAGCCACCAACGTCATCCAATACTATATTGACCATCCTATAGAACAGAGGACTGTCAGGGGCGACAGACGCTAGGAAGGGGGGAGTGTTGGCATACAAGTCATATGAAGAGCATACCAACACAAAGGAGCAGTCATGCACAATTTGGCAACAAGGCCTAATCATTTTTTCCATGGACTATTCACAACTCAAGTGATTTTAATCACTACACAAACATTGTAAATTCTATTTTTGGTAGGACAGACTCCATTTTGTTCAAGACAAGGAGTCCTCAAGCTTGAGGAGTGTTAGAATTAGCGACATACCAATTTTCATAATTTTTAGATTCCGTTTGAGCTCTCAAATAGGCTCTAGAACCTTATTTTTAACTAGGCCGGACACTAGGTCTGGACAAGGCCAAAGCTAGTCAGAAAACTATAAAAAGAGCTAGAGAGCTCATTTTTGGGGTTAGATTGTTTGTGAATTGAGCTTATGTAAGAGACTTTTTTACTAATGCAAAGAACTCCATTGTTCCTCTCCTTGTTCTTGCCTTGTGTGCGTGTGTGTGCATGTTTGTGTGATTCTCACTCACACACTTGTGCCATCACTTGCTCATAGTCTTCATACTAGGCCTCACGTCTCCACGGATTGACAATTATGAGGTGGATCTCCTCACGTTGGTACTCACCATTGTGCTAGAGTGACAACATTGGTAAGGTCCTACCTTGAAGCACTACTCAACGGTGGTGTCTAATCCCATTACAAATGTGACCAGTTAAGGAGCATAGTAACATCAATCATGACTTAGATGTGAGAAAATAAATATGTTCCCTCGACTTATATATGGTACGCAATTAATGTTTGGTTCATAAGTACAACTCAACTTTGAATGAGGGCGTCACATGTTCATTAAAATATTAGGCACACTAGCTAATTCTTTTTACGTGGTTGATTCATGAACGTCCCTATACGTTGCTTCAATGCCAAAATACATGGTGATAAACTAATGGGCCATAATTGATGCCAACTTTAGAGTGCATAAAGCTTGTAGACTCGGCCCATGGTTGTGTGCTCCAGTTCATCACTAAGCAATGAACAACTATCCATTTTATCTGGCCGCTAGACTAAGCAATGAACAACTATCCATTGCATTTGGCCGTTAGACATGATTTTAGTTGCACATTGCTCAACCATTCATCGGTTCTCCTTGACTCGTCCATAGTTTTTGAAGAATCCTATGTGCCTAAGTGAATTTTATGAAAGTCAAAATCTACTGTCTATTGAAATTCGTTAATCTCCTTTGCTACTTCTTTAATCCATACAATATCACTCCCTTTTACTTCAATATGGGTAAAATTTGAGCTCACAAGCATCGTTGAACCTAGCAATAGTTTGATTTTCATATAGCTTATTATCCTTCATATTAAAAACAAAAACATGCAATGAATCTTTATTAGCTTAGAGAAATCGAGTTTCTTCGTCATTAGTTAAACAACAATTATATTTAGGGTTTTATTTAGTTTTGGTAATTTAAAATGATGAAATTATGTAATCACATATAGAGGAATATAATATTATTGCTTATTCTTCATATCAACTTTTTGCTTGACAAATATTGACTACATTTTCCTATGTGAATATAGTAATAGATTATATTCGCGGTTTCAATTGGAAAATCTAAAATCACAAAGGTGATTTTCAAACTTATTCCTTGCAACCTTAAAGGATTCTCTTTAACTAATCTTGCACACAAGAATTCACAATAAAAGTATGGTACATGGTGGAAATTAATCCAAACCATCTTGTTATAGATGGGTGGATGTGATTATATTAACGCTGGGAACATCATGAATAAAAAATTTCTTGATAGGATTTTGATTATACCATAGAATGATAAATGGGGAATTATAATCAAGTAGACCATCACCATGCACCTTTCTAGTTACAAATTTTTTTGCATTTCTTGGTTGTAATATTGTATGGGTCATCAGGAATAGTTTAGGATCCTTCTATACCCAATCTACGCAATCTGATAGGACTTCTACCCTTTCATCTAGCTTTCCATCATATTGAGTCAAAATGATGGGACTTTATCTTGGATCTTTCAGCCTAAAAGTGTCTAAACTACAAAAATTATTGGGTCCTCAATCAAGATAGTCATTGGTGTTTGTTTATTGTTTATTTTCAGTTGCTTCTATTCTATTACGTTTTAACAATCCTCTATCAAGTGGATTTTTTGCATATCAAATCAAATTTTGATGGATTGCAATTGATTAATACCAATGTCATTATTGCTATTGTTTATCGAACTGCTAAGAATATTTAGGCTGACAATTATATTTTGTACATCAATGGATGACTTCCTCTTCTTGGAGATTGCTATCTATTAATGTATTAGTTAGAAGTGTTGGGTTCTTCTTCAACTGTATTTCCATGAACTTATGGCATAGTTGGATGATATTTTGAGCTTTAAACTTGGTATGAGATTTTTGAATCAAATCTATATCAAATGGAGACTAAAAATATTTGTGTCGGCAACTCACCTCCCATCCTTTATATCCACATATACCCAAAATATTTGGAATGGTATAGTGTTCACATGTGGCCATCATGCAACACTCATCTCCACTACCCTTAGGTAACTTAGGATATCCCCTGAGCTAGGGTTTTGGCTAGACTTAGCCCTAGTCCCACACACACATGAGATGGTCTTTGTAGATTGACGCCTAAGACTTTTTCCTCCTTCTAGGTATCATTGTCCTTAATGATCAATGTTCGAGGGAAAGTACTTGAAAATCACAACTTCTGATTCCCAAGTAGAATCCACTAGTAATTATCCTCTCCAAGCTACCATATACTCCTAGATGACACGGTTTCTTAATTGTTCCTATCTTCTATCTAGTATCCTTTTTAGAAAATGATATGTCTTGTCATTTTCTTGCAAATAAACAAAACACTCTATTAGATTATCCTCCCTAGAAATATACTTTTTAGGTCTTCTAACATGAAACACCATATGGACTCTACAATCTACAAGAAGCTTGAATAGGTATGCAACATCATGAAGTTTTTAAACTATCTTCCAAGGTGCGCAAAACCTTGGTGAAAGCTTAGTGGACTTCTATATGGATAAGAAATTTCATCTTATTGGCACTTGAAGAAAAATATATCTCTTTCTTCAAAGACTCTAGAAGATCGCTTGTTGTCAGCATATTCTTTCACCTTATTAGCTGCTTGTTGCATCTTGGCTTTGACTATTTCTAAGTTTGGTCATGTGCATCACTAGGACATTTATTTGGCATAATCCAATCGGATTATGAGTTCTAATATTATGTGCAAATTCTACTAGTGGCAAATAATGATTCCAATTTATCTTCCCTCATAAACACACACACACACACTCAACGTGTGCTCTAATATTTGGTTGACCCTATCGCTCTAACCATCCACCTATGGATGGTCACAATTGCTCAATGACACTTTTAGTTTATAAATGAAAAACTTTCAAAAGTGTCCTATAAATATAACCCATGCAATTTGAAGACATGTTGGATAAATAGTTCCACTACTTGTGGATCTTCCACCATCTCTTTCATTGTTATGAAATGAGACATCTCACTCAATTTATGCCATTACTAGGATAATATCCTGCTTCCTTTGGGTTCATGATAACCCCACTACGAAGCCCATGGATACACTATCCCATTTGTGCTCTAGAATCTATAAAAAGTGTAAAAAACCTTGTGTCTTTACCCTCTGCCTTGTTTACCTGACACATAAATAATTTTCAAACATATATGTGGACATCTATGGATAATCTAGGCCACCAAAACATTCTTCTAATTAGCTATGTAGGGGGGTATTCAAAGGTACCTAAGGGTAGTGGGGATGAGTGTTGCATGATGGCCACATGTGGATGCTAGACCATTCATGCAATGCTCATCCCCACTACCCTTAGGTACTTTATGATATACCCACAAAGCTAGAGATCTTGGCTAGACTTATCCCTTGTCCTACACATGTCTGAGATTGTCTTTGTAGATCGATGTCTAATACTGAAATACTACATAACTTGCTTCAATTTGTCACATATGGCACAATAATTTTGATTTAGGCCACAAATGCTTGTTGTGCACCCCAAATTCTTGCATTTGATAAAGAACAATTGACTTAATAGTTTTTGGGATCTACCTTCATCTTACAAATTCTTTATCAATTTTTTTTTCTTGCCATCCGCATCAAAAAGGGTACTAGAACTAACCATATTTTTCCATTGGCATATAATATATTCTACATAGTCAATTAAAGTCTTCTAATGGAGGCGAATTAGCAATGCATGCTGGAATGATGGATTGTAGCTTGTCTAATAGTTCCTTGAGAAACCAACTCAAGATCACACAAATATGTAGCCTTTGATCAATAGGCATCTGTTGTAATTGACTTTGGAAAACCATCGCACACTATTGCACTCTCTGACTAGATTGTTATTTAGTATATTCCAGTGATCCAAACAATTGAACAATATCCCTATTATAACAAATTCTTTGTAGAAAAACATTTTTGATATCCTCAAAAGCTTCACAAGAACTAACATCATATCTTGTAAGCCGCTTAGACGCTTGGCTAGTAAGGGTAGCTTGAAACATCCTAACCTTATTTGCCACATCGTGAATTCCATCCAAAAGTTCATAGCCATTCCAAAGTTACTAAAAGACACCAAAAAACACTTAAAAAATTTTATTTGCCACAGATGAGACTGAAAAGCATCATTGTTGACATGTTAAAAGCATCATGCTTAATGTTGCTCCTGTTGTAGGGTTTGTAGATTAGATACCTTAGCATAGAAATTCCAAGTCAATTTTTCTTAATTTAACTAAAACTTTATTATTGACTCTCACATAATTTAATCACAATACAATCAACATCTTCACACGATATTGCCTCAGAAATTTGATATCAAAGAAATTTGATGCTGGATAATTGTTCATAGTCACATAGGCTTCTTACAAGGAATACTAGTCCTAATGTTACAGTGTCAGTATAGGATCAAACTCAAGAAGAATTATTCATTGATTCACAATACTCAGCCCTAGTCTTATCCTAGTCTTGGCTATTTCTCTCGAAACTTACAATAATAACAATAATAGAGACCAAACAGAACTATTTAATCTCCATCATATGTTTCTCGCACTAAAAGTCATAATACTTGCAATGTCTTCACAACATATCAATACACATCACTCAGTTTAACACATCCATTACACTATTATTCTCAATTTCACCACACAATCGCTGTATAAGTCACGTACTTCACTCATAGAACATAATCATACTAAGATTTCCTCTCACTATGACAATGAAATTTAATAAAGATATTTCATACGGAATTAAAAAACATCAATGCAAATGCTAGTAATAGCTCTTGATTAAGATTATTGAATTTTGGTTAAGATTATTGAATTTCATCTCCATATGTTTGATCCACATGTCATAGTTGTTACATAAATACAGACTCCATATTTGTTTTTAGCTTTGTGGATCTTATTATTTACTAGAAATAATATGTGAAAGGCGCACACATGTTTACACTTAGAGAAAAAGTAGTTAAAAGTTAGGATGAAAGTAGTGGTCTCTATTTTTAGAAGTGCTAGTCGCTTGTGTTGATAACATCTCAATAAAAAGAGTCGTCCTCTTAGTGTAGGTGGCCAAATTGAGTGACTCTCGTTACTTTGCAAAGCTTACAAGATGTAATGTATATACAGACCAATTTGATCTTATAAATTTGGCAACATATTTTTGATCTTTTGAAGATCCTGGGAGGTTCCATCACTTCTAATTGTTCACTATGATGTCTCAAAGTTTGTAAAGGTAACAATAGATGATTGCATTTCCAATTCTATTGACAAACTTCTACCCGCATTATTGTACAATAATATTTGTCTTATACATTTTTGTCATACCATTGTGAAGTGACAACAACTTTCTATCGACCTTTAAAGGGTTTTCTCTAGATGCCTCAAATAGGAGAGAAAATAAAGTATTGAGGGAACTACAAAGGTGTATACGCCCTTCAAAACACCTACAAATTCTAGTTGGAAACATTTTTTCATGGCTTCTTGTGTACCTAAGTATTGACTTAGGGACTTGTGGAGAAAGACATTGTACGTCAATCTCCCTCAAGTGCATATAGTGGGGATTCATGCTTTAATTATTAATCCAAGGAGCATCAAAACCTAGCCAAGTGTATGAAGACATGCATTTAAATGATGGTCAATGCAAATGAGATCTAACAAGTACATGCAAGTACAAATCCACCACATTCAAGCTTTCAAGGTTGGCTATGGTGTCACGACACTTGGAACAGTAGCAAACAGTAAATCGAGCTTTTCTCTCAGTTTCAAACTCCGAATATAGTGTGAAAAGGGTGTTCATCTCGAAGCTCTCAAGAAGACACATCCAATGGTGGTCTTTTCACTCGATTCTGACGCTCCTGCTTCAAGTTATGAGCAAAATACTGAGCCGCGGAAATGGCCTCTCTATGCTTCAGCACCTCCTACACTTCACACGCACACCACCAACAACAAACAAACACTTTCATGGATAGTCAACACTTCTAAGCACTCTTTTCAAGCATCACACATGCATGCAAGCTCACAAGGAAGAAGATATAGAGAGGAGAAGACACAAATTCGAAATTCTGTGCTCTTGATTCTCACAATGGCCAAAAAGTCCTCATGAAGAGTCACAAAATGACTTACATACATGTGCCCTAAAAATGGTCCTTTCACACAAGATACTGGCACTTTATTGACTAAAGGACTAATTTCCTACTAGTTTACAAGGGTAATGAGAAAAAATCTTTATGGGTATGCATCTAGAGGACTCCTCTAGTGCATTTACATCAAAAAATATATTACAAAATGACTATAGTACAAAGATAAAGTGTCCAAATCGGAAAAATTTTGGGGCCCTTCTTTTTCTCTGCATCTTTGCTCTTCTTTGCTCTGCAACACTCTCCCCCTCTTTGTCTCCGTCGTCCCTTGACATGCTTGACTTCTTGTCTTTAGTTCGTGTACCGCATGCATCACTTGGTCAGCCTTGCCTCCTTGTCAGGCTTGCATTACGTTTTAACAGCCCTGTTCTTGAATCTTCTTTAACATTCTCTGAGTCCTGATGCATTTTTTGCCTGTTCTTTTCTTTTCACCGCTCGCAACCCATGGAGATGGACTACCTTAGGTTTGTAGTCTAGCTCACCAATAACCTTTTAATTATGGGTTGTTGTGTTAAGTCTGGTTGCCATGCACGCAACCAGTGGAAGGTATGAAGGTCTGGATCTTCAGCCTTCAATCTGGACCTCTCGAAGATCAAGAGGTTGAAGCACCTTCCTGGGGCTTTGGATCTGCCAGATATCTTCTTGCACTTCTTCATGGATACTTGTTGGCCTTGATCCATCCTTGCCTCTTGCGTACCTCCCCCTTTTGTATGCCCCTGCGGGGCTCTATGCAGAGATGGGTGTTGCATGCCCCTATGAGGCTTCCTATAGAGATATGTCTTCAAATATATTATCTTTAGTGAAGCTTCTTTCTTGGTTTTCTTCTTCTTTTCTTTTTGCTGGACTCTCCTTCCACAGATGGATTCCTTCAACCCCTCATGAAGATGGATGAACATAGAGGGCTCCATTAAGATAAGCATGCTCCTAGACTTGAGGCTCTTCAAAAATGAAAATATTGAGCCCATAAAAAGGAAGATAAATATATAAAAGAGTTATTGTCCTATATTAGAAGACCTTTGCACTTGTTTTAGGTCAAAGATCAAACGTAAAATAATGAGAGTCAAGGATCTTGATTATGATGTGCCTATGCAGATTCTAGAGAAAGATTACAAAGATTTTGATGATGGAAAAATATTCAAAATCATTGGGGACCTCAATGGGATTCAATTTTTCAATGAAAGAAAGATGGCACAGTCCATGAATGTATTGATAAGAAGTGTGGAAGGAGAGTCCAGCAAAAAGAAAGAAGAAGAAAACCAAGAAAGAAGCTTCACTAAAGATAATATCGGAAGACATATCTCTACAGGAAGCCCCGCAGGGGCACGCAACACCCATCTCTGCACAAAGCCCCACAGGGGCATACAATAGGGGGAGGTACGCAAGGGGCAAGGACGGATCAAGGCCAACAAGTATCCATGAAGAAGTGCAAGAAGATATATGACAGATCCAGAGCCCCAGGAAGGTGCTTCAACCTCTTGATCTTTGGGAGGTCCAGATCAAAGGCTGAAGATCCAAACCTTCATACCTTCCACTGGTTGTGTGTGTGGCAGCCTGACTTAACACAACAACCCAGAATTAAAGAGGTTATTGGTGAGCTAGACTACAAACCTAAGGTAGTCCATCTCTATGGGTTGCGAGTGGTGAAAAGAAAAGAACAGACAAAAAATGCATCAAGACCTAGAGAATGTGAAAGAAGATTCAAGAATAGGGCCTTTAAAACGTAATGCAAGCCTGACAAGGAGGCAAGGCCGATTCAGAAAATTGGATGGCTTCTATGCAATTTGAATATGATGCTATAATGAAGAATGGTACTTGGTCTCTATGTGACTTGCCTCCTGGCAAGAAGGCCATTGATACTAAGTGGGTATATAAGTTGAAGCGTAAGCATGATGGTACAGTTGACAGGTATATGTTAAGCATGTTAATGGTGTACTTCTGATCATTGTGGTTTATGTTGATGACATGTTGTTCGCTAGTCCTCATGACATGCATATTGCTGATTTGCATGCCTCATTCAAGATGTCTGATTTGGGGCATTCGCATCACTATTTGGGCATTCAGTTTGTGCAAGTTGATGGCGGAATGGCTTTGTGTCAAAAGAAATATATTGACACATTATTGCAGCATTTTGGCCTTGAAGACTGTAAGCCTATTGCCACTCCTATGGAGACAGGTTTACGATTGAGTCTTCATGATGTTGGAGATGCATTTGATGTTTTCCTCTATCAGCAAGCTATTGGATGCCTCATTTACTTATGCATTACTCGACCAGATATTTAGTTTGTTGTCTCACAGATGAGCAGGTTTATGCATTGCCCAGGAGTCAAGCATTGGCAGGTGGTTAAGCGCATCTTTCGCTACTTGAGTGGTACTCGGCTACTTGGGTTGTTTTATCCCAAGGGGGATCACTACTACCAGATTTGCATGTTTTTTTTAATTCTGATTGGGCTGGTTGCTATGACACTCGTGTGCCCACTAGTGGATTTTGCTTCATGCTTGGTAGCTCATGTATATCTTGGTTGAGCAAGAAGCAGCCTACTGTGGCCACTTCCAGTTGTGAGGCTGAGTATAGGGAAGCTTTCACAGCGATTGTTGAGTGTGTGTGGCTCAGATGCCTTATGGCTGATTTGGGTGTTGGTCAGTCTTCTGCCACCACCATCTTCACTGAGAGTTAGGGTGCATTGGAAGTTGCGAGGAACCCTGTGTTCCATGCTTGCACTAAGCACATTGAGGTGCATTATCATTATGTCAGGGAAAGGTTCTCTGCTGGGGAGATCAGCTTGACATATGTTCCCACGCAGGAGAACATTGCAGACCTTTTCACAAAGGCTCTGCCTAGGGAGAAGTTTGAAGCTTTCCGCAAAGATTTGGGCTTACTTCCTTTTGTGGATTGATTCCACATAGCTTGGAACTTCCTTATACATGAGTGCCAGCTCCTTGTTCACCGCATCACTCCTAGGGGGGATTTGTTGATATATTTGGCTAGTGATGTGTGTGAACACTCTAGGACCGTCGGGGCACTTTTTTCCCTCTTTAGGAGGTTTCTTTCCCCTAGCTTGTATATATATGTCTATTGCCCTAATGGGCTACTTATCTTTGTACATTCTAATGGTAATACATTCAGTATTGTGTGTTGCGCTCCAAGCTTCTTCTTCTTCCTTGTGTTGTTCGTGTGCTTCCGGAGACGTCTAAATCCAACATTCAAGGCTGGCTCAATCACACAAACAACACAAGGAAGAAGAAGAAGGTTAGAACATAACACAACACTGAATGAATTACCAAGTGAATGTACAAAGATAAGTGACCCATTAGGTTTATTGGCGTATATACAAGACGAGGGGAAAAACCTCCTAAAGAAGGAAAAAAGTACCCCGATTGTCCGAAGTGTGTTCACACATCACTACCAAAATATATCAACATGACCAACCTACAACAAGAAGTGAATCTTTGAAAAAAAGTCGAGGAAGTACTCCATTTTCATTACATATTTCTCTCTTTTTTTAATTAGGAATAGTTATTATATCACTTTCCCTCTTCTTATACATTTCTTAGCATAGAGAAATAGTTCTCAAGCTCCAAAACTTGGATGATTTCCATAAATTAAGGGGCTTTATTAGTGGCTTGATAAGGCAATAAAACATGAAGTAAAGAGAAGTGCCTCTAAAGTCTGGAAGATGCAATAAATTTAGTAGACATCTATGAAGATCATGCGAAGATTGGGTCATATCCACTTCATCCTATCGAGGAGAATAAAAGCCTTAAAAGAAATAAACAGAAAATAAGCACTTTCAAAGGAGAGGATTTTAATAATCCTCAACTTTCACGTCTATACTTGACCCTCAAAGTTTGAGAGAAAGCAAAGTATGAAAATCTTTGCTTCAAGTGCTTAATCTGGGACGTTTAAGTAAAAGTTTTATTGTTTTGGGTGGAATAGAAATCAACCCATGAGCAAAAGGGAAGAAGAAGGAAAGAGTCCACGTAATCCAAACTTTAAACATTGAAAATAGTAAAGTTTGGAAAAAGTTAGAAGTTTTGCATGAAGATTGCATGCACCAATGTTGTTTCTCTAATTCTATGAAGGTCCAAACTCAGATTTCGACCACATGAATTATTCAAACTCCATGCCTCCATAAGAGGGAAAAGGCTAGTCATAAAGAATTACTCAGCCACCTATAACTTCCTTAATTATTCATTGGTGAGGAGACTAAGGTTACCCCAGCAGAAGTCTCCACATCAATATGTAGTGTCCATGATGCAAGGAAAAGCTAAGAAAGTGTGGGAAACTATGATATGTTGTCTCAAAATCCGCTTTTAAGGATACAAAGATAAAGTTAATTTCTAGATCATGCATATGGAAAGAACTGATGTGGTGTTGGATAGAGAGTGGCTCGAGGGTTTAGGAAGGTCACTAAGGAGGAGTTATCTTCTGAATACTTTTGAATTTGAAAGAAATGGTATCTGTTAATTGATTCAAGGGGAGCATGATGTGTCGAGTACTCCCTTGATCTCAAGCATGGAACGGAAAAAGCTTGTAAATACTCATAAATAGAAAGTTTACATGATACTTCCAATCGATATAAATTATGTATATAATGTAAATATAGTTCCATATGCCTCATCTCCTTTTTTTAATCATGAAAATTTTAAACTTAAGTGTCTAATGAATAAATACCAAGATCTTTTCCCATAAGAAATTCCCCATGGCTTACCTTCTCCTTGTGGGAAATTCTAAGTACTAAGCCTATATGTAAAGCCCCTACCAAGTCCAAGATTCCCAACAAGTGGAAGTGAAAAGGAAATCAAAAGTATACTTGAATTTATCGAGCTTTGAACAAAGTTATGATAAAAAATAAATATATAATTCCTTGATTATTTCCTTGACCAATTGAAGGGATCAAATATATTCTCAAAGCTTGATCTTTGTCAAGGATATCACTAGATTGGAATCAAATTTGAAGATGTCTCTAAGAAATCTTTCAGAACTAAGTATCGGTATTTTGAATTCCTAGTCAAGCACTTTTAACAAATGCTCGTGCCATGTTCATGACTCTGATGAACACAATCCTAAGTCCTTAATTAGGAAAACTTTTAGTTGATTTACTTGCCTAAATCCTTGTCTATAGTCCAGATACAACTGACCGTTTAGAGCATTTGGAAAAGATTTTCCAAGTTCTGAGAGAGAACAAGCTATATGGAAAGGAAGCTAAGAGTGAATCCTTTTCAAAACAAATTAGATAGCTTGGACACATTATATCTCAAAAAGGAATTCAAGTAGATCTTGAAAAGGTCCAAGTTATTCTTAACTAGCCACACCCTAAAACTATTTTAGAACTTCAAAGTTTCTTAGGGCTCGTAGGATATTATAGAAATTTTGTATATGTTTGGCAATGATTTTGATCCCTTTATTTGAAAAGTTAAAGGGAAAGCCCAAAATCCTTATTTAGGATAAGGATTGGATTGAAAGTACAAAAAGGATTAAGAAAGCCTTAGCATCAACTTTGGTTCTATAAATGGTAGATCTAAATGAACCTTTTGTGGTTGGAACAAAGGTTGGTGAATTAGCAATTAGAGTTGTGTCAGATTAGAATGGTCAACCAATTTTTTTTGAAATTCAAAAGTTAAAGTAAGCTCAACACAATTATTCTACCTATGAGAAAGAGCTTTATGCCATTGTGCATACTCTAAAGAAATGAAGTCATTACTTGTTTGGTGTAAAGAGAGATGGTGGATGCAATCCGAAGATGAGTTGGTGCTGCTACAACCAGCTTCACACTAGCCAACTAAGACTTTAGAGTTGGTTAGTATACCCTTTGAACTTCCTAAGTCCACAGAAAAATCACCCAAGTGTTTCCGAACAAGTATCTCAAAGGTTTGAGTCAAGACAAACTAGTTGCAAAATGACTAGCTCCTAAAACTTGCTATTTTTATAAATACACCTACTGGAAAAAATGAATAGTGCTCTCAACCTAGTGGGAATTAAAAAAGTTCCTTTTGGACATAGCAAAAATACATAGATAACTTGCTAATCCAAGTTAGAACACTTCAGTTGATCAACTGAGTGCTAAGAAAAAGATTTAGTGAAATCTGGAACACTCCCGATATTTTCAGGGCTTTGTAGAGATTCGGCTAGTGAGCAAAAAAACACAAATTTCTCACAAAGAGTAAATCCAATAACCATGAAATTTTATGCATATAAACTAGACTTAGAGAGAAATCCAATGCACTTTAAAACTCTAAAAAAGGTTACGTATAGCCCGAGATATGTGCTTCTGAAGTTACTATTCTGAGTGAGTATAGCAGAGAATAAAACAGAGAAGAAGCAAATGATGAATGTATAGATTCACATATAATTACAACCACATTGGCAACTAATACTTCTAGAATGGGAGTAGAATGATAGAGATATGGATTAAGCTCTTCAATCTCTACAAATGAACATGAAGTGGGCACGAACCAAGCTCTCTAATGGCGACTTCCTTCTTCCTCTTTTTATAGCTACTTTTGGAGGTAGTTATGAATTTGAATTCAAATAACTTCACCTAAAAGTGATGCTTAGAATTAGGAGATGTTCTCTCTGCTGATGGATTCATGGTTTTAGATAGTTAGAGCCATGAATTTAATTTTTACATCATGGACGACTTAATCCATTCTTTCTTTCACAATTACAAGAGATAAAATATACTCTTATACAAGAGGTTTTCATATATGACTACAAATGAACATAAATCAGATCATATCAAGCATGTAGGCTTGGGTAAAATTCACCAATATTTGGCATCAAAATGACTATATTTTTTTATCAAGCAAGTATCAAGTGGTTTGCAAACCAATCTCATTTAATAGATAGAAAGGCTAGATGAGCCAAGATACTCCAAGAGTTTGATTATGAACTTAGATATCCGAGAGGGAAATTTGATGTAGTTTCAGATGCTTCAAGTCATATGCCTATATTGAATTCTTTGATTTTCATACAAATATCCAATGACTTATTTAAATTTGATGAAAGGTAAATATCAAGAAGATACAAGTTTTAAGCAAGACTCAAAGAAGGCTTTAAAACAAGGAACAAACTTATCATCTAAAGATAAGTTTAAACATTATAATATTCAAGATGAATATCTATTATACAAAGAAAAGGTATATATACCTTGTGATCAAGAACTTATAAGGAATGTTTTGTTTGAACCCTAAGATGCCCCAAGTTGTAGTAATCCAAGAATCAACAAAACATATATTGATCAAAAGATAATTTATTTATTTAGTGTACATAAATATGTACATGGCTATGTACTTTAAGTTTACAAAATGTCAAGTAAATAAAGTGGAGAAGTTTAAGATAGGAGGCTTGTTACATCCTCTGGAAATTCCCAATGGAAAAAGGGAAAGTATTCCATGGACTTTACTATGGGCTTGCTTCGAACCCAAAAAGGACACAATGCAGTTTGAGTTATACTTAATCAATTGATGAAAATGGCTCGTTTCATTCCTACTCAAACTATAGTTAAAACTCCAAAATTAGCTAGAATGTTTGTGCAACATCTCTATTGATTGTATGGTCAACCAGAAGACATATTGCCAAATAGAGATAGAAAATTCACTAGTCATTTCTAAAGAGTTATTTTCATTAGGGTAGAAACAAAGTTGAATCTGAGTACAACTGAACATCCACAAATGGATGGCAAATAAAAAGGTACAACTGAATGCTTGAAGATATGTTATAATCCTATGTATCTTCAAACTAAAGTGATTGGGAATAATATTTATCCTTAGTTGATTTTGCTTACAATAGTGCTAAGCATTCAGCAACTAAATATAGTCTCTTTATGTTAATGTGTAGGTTCCAATCAAAGGCAGCATATGAGTTTGATTGCAAAATGAGAAAGTCCAAGAAACTAAATAGTTCTTTGAAGATATAAACTTTGATCTTAAAGAAGCTAAAGAAAACTTGTGGAAAGCCCATGATAGAGCTAAATTATATAGCAACCCCAAGAGCAAGATATTTCCTTTGGAGAGCAAGTATGTTTGAAAGTTCTCAAGAAATCTGAAACTCTAAAAACAAGACCCTCTCCTAAACTGTCTCCAAGTTTGTGGTCCTTTCAAGATTCTTAGAAAGGTTGGGACTTTGGCTTATGAGTTGGAGATTAGAGACAATTATCTACTTCACCCAATATTTCATGTCAGTAGACTTGAAAGAAAACTGGTCGAACAAGATAATCTTGTAAACCAATATACAATAGTCCAACCAATCTCACTTTGAAATATCCCTCGTGAACTAGAGAACATGTTATGCACTCGACATAAATAGACCATGAACCATTTATATAAAGAGTATCTAGTTAAATGGAAGGATGGGATAGAAGAAAATGTCACTTCATAATGAGTAAGTTCCATGAACAAAAGATTTTTCTCTTTTACAACTTTAAGTGAGAAATAAGGAAAATCTTTGAGAGTGATTCCATGATCAAGGATATTGATCATGGTGCATGGAGGAAGAATCCACATATTTTTGAGGACGAAAATGTTAAAGGGGGAAAGAATGTTGTATAAATAGGGTTATTTGCATGAGTTACACGGGTTAAGACCCTTGGGTTTTTTAGAGAAACCCTTTGGAAATCGAAGAACCCCTGGTTTTTATTTATCAACCCTTGGGAATTGAATGGTTTAAACCTTAGGACTTTTATCCTAAGATGTGGAGCTCTATTATTGATTAATTCAAGTCAAGGCCCCTTGAGGGTATATATATAAGTCTAGAGCTCCTCTTTTAAGAAACGATGTGATTTTCAAGTGATCCCATGTGATTCCATGTGAGCCCATGTGATTGTTTGCCTTAGAAACCCATGTGAAAAACCATTCTTAGGAAAACATGTGACTTGAATACACAACAAGCTTAGATCCCTTGGGCTAGAGGTATTTATATGGGTGAGTTGGATGGGTGCATACATACTCTCACTCTCATAAGGTGGCATTTATCTTCAAGTTTGGGAAGGTATACAATGTGTATGGTCAAAAGTGAGGCTTTATTACAAAGCTTCTAGCTTGAGGATATTATGTGCATAGCATATATATTTAGCAAGTGTCCAACCACATCATTGCAATCTATCACTCCATATAAGACTTGGCATGGTCACAAGCCATCTACTTCTCATTGCATGTTTTTTGTTATCTTACATGCATTAGTGTTTAAACAACAAGACAATAGATTGGATGATAAACCATTGAAATGTATTTTTGTTAGGTATAATTTTGAAAGCAAAGACTATCATCTGTATCGTCCATAGACTAAACCCATTCTGATTAGTTGTGATATTGTTTTTGTAGAATATGCAATTTAGCCCTTACTTTCATGTACCAAGGGGACATCAATTAACTCAAAGGATGTGTATGATACTTTGCTGCCTCTTTTTACAAGAGAATAATCAAAGTGTTGGTCCAAGTGAGATAATTTCTCAACCTTTGTAGGTTTCAAATGATGATGCAAATCATTCCATTTCTTATGCGAATTTACACGGATGTGAATTTACATGATATGCTAATAAATCAAAGTGTTGCTCCAAGTGAGAAAATTTCTCAACCTTTATAGGTTTCAAATGATGATGCAAATCATTCATTTCTGATGCAAATCATTCCATTTCTTATGCAAAATTACACGATATCTTCAAAGTTTGCACCAACATTTATACTAATAAAAGGTTGGTACAAACTTTGAAGATAGAAAATTAGATTTATATTTGTAATATCATACTCATTGAGGCTCTCATATTGCCTCCTTTGCATCAAATTTTTATGCAATGTTTGTCTCTAGTCTTTGTAATGAGAATGAGTCTATCCCTTATGATGAAGCAAAAAACTCAAAAAAATGGATGGTTGTTATGGAATCATAATATGATGCTATTATGAAGAATGGAACTTGGTCTTTATATGATTTGCCCCCCGGAAAAAAGGCCATTGGCAATATATGGGTATACAAGTTCATACGCTTGATGAAACAGTCGATAGGTATAGGGCTAGGCTTATTACCAAAGGTTATGCTTAAAAAAAGGGCATTGATTTTGATGAGACTTTTACTACCGCATGTCGAATGACCATTGTTTGAATTCAAATTTAAGAATGATTGTAGCTATATGACACAACAAAAGTACATTGAGAAACTTTTAGAAACTTATGCAAACACCTATGGATGTTAATGTGTCATTACAAGCAAAAGCGAATTCAAAATCTTTTGATGCTACATTATATAGTCAAACAATAGAATGTTTGATCTACGCCTTGACATTCAATTTACCATTTCTCAAGTATCAGAGTTCATGCACAAACCACTTAAGATTCATTGGAGAGCAATTAAGAGGATTTTCAAATATTCAAAGGGAACTTTGAATTAAGCTATGGTATTTCTGAAATAACCGCATTTCCTAGAAAAAGGTTTTCTAGATTCTAATCAGGCAAGTGATAAAGATACTAAAAGAAGCACAAGTGGTTATTGTTTCTATGTTGGAGATTGCCTCGTCCCATTACCAAGAAACAACTAACATTAGCCACTTTATCAAGTGAAGCAGAATATAGGACAGCATTTACAATGACACTTGATCAGTTTAATTATAAAAAATTACTCTTGATGTTCACATTCATCTACCTCTGTAAATATTTTTCAAATAGTCAAAAGTGATATTGCTATTGTAAAGAATCTTGTTCATCATGCCAAAACAAAACATATTGAAGTTCATTATCATTACATTCGAGAATAAATACCTAAAAAGCATATTGAACTATCTTATATACCTACAAGTGTAAATACTAAAGACATTTACCAAAGCATTATCCAAAGACAAACTCATATTAAATCAATAGGAGCTAATCTTTGAAAAGTACATCAAATCAATGGATAAGATCAATCACCTATAAAGAAAACACCAAAAAGCTAATTACCCCTAAAACATCGTTAGTGGGCTTTTGTGCAATTTTTACGAAAAAAATTACTTTTCGAAGTTTTTTCGTCAAAGCTTTTCACAGGAAGATCATGGCTATATAAAGAGCCTATTGGGGGCACATTCAGTATCAAGTTCTAGGCTAATCAAGCTTCCAGCTCTAGGGCCAAAGAGGAGTATTCGCAGATTTGGAGGATTTTTTGACAACTTACCTTTGTTCTTCTTCGCACTCCATAGTGCACATGCTGATTTTGGAAAGGAGTGGTGCCTACTTTAGGGTTTCTTCCTGTTTACCTATTACTACATTGTTATAAGTGACCATTTGCCGCTACTCTACATCAAAGAAGACCTAATTTCAGATTAAGGTTTGTTATATTGATTGTTTACATCAGTCCATATCCTTATTTGTGCACATATTCCTTCACATAACACCTCTTAGACACATATATTTTTTTGTAACTAGAACCCTTAGATTCAGCTTTACATTGTCTTTTGTGTCATATACACATTGTATTTTGACATTTTGCATTTATTACTGTAGTAGCATTAAGCTGCTGCACTTTTATAATTGTCTTCTTATCTCTCTCTCTATTGTGATTTCTCTCTCTTGTTCAAGTTAAGATGTGCAATGTGCTAAGGTGAAGTACTGGAATTTAACTTGTGATTAATATTTGGGCCTATCATTCCAACAGAATCAAGAGTATCAAATGGAGCTTAATAAGATACTATCTTCAACAATCAAAGAAACACAAAGTTGCACATGTTGCAATCCAACAATAATGAAAGAAATGGAAGTTGCTGGAGATTCAGTGATCCTCATTATTTCTCCGACTGTCTACTAAGGTCGTCAAATTTAACTACTTCAAAGATGAAACTGTATAACTCTGCATGAACCATTACATGTCACAATAATAATGACACAATAATCAAGTATTTTGAAATTCTACAATCTCCCTTAATGCAACTCTTAATTCATGTATACCCTGCTCTAATAAGGCACAAACAGGAATGATTTGAACAGAAGGTAGTTTCTCCCTCATTTGTTCAAGCATTTCCGTAGCCCCTTGCTCATCTAGTTTGGTAGCAACTACTAATGAAGGCCTCTCAGATAATCCAGGTTGATACATTTCTAGCTCATACTTGAGATCTTCAAATTGGATCCATGGAGGAGAGCCTTTGTTGACACCTAAAGATGCTGACAAATCAACTACATATGCAAGCACCTTTGTCCGCTCTATGTGCCTCAGAAAATCGTGACCAAGACCCACATTCCTATGAGCACCCTTAATCAATCCAGGGATATCAGCAACTGTGATTGAGTAGAAGTCTTCAAATTCAAGCTTTCCCAAATTGGGTCTTAATGTTGTGAAAGCATAATGGCCTACCTTTGGTTTGGCTCTGGATATGGCACCCAGCAATGTGCTCTTTCCAGCATTTGGAGCTCCAACAAAGCCGACATCTGCAATGGTTTTGAGCTCCAAGATCAAGAAAGCATCCGTCCCTGGATGTCCTTTTTCATGTTCTTTACTAGGAAGTTGTTTCTTGGACCCTCGTCCCCTGGCCATTGCAGCATTTCCTCGACCACCTTCCCCACCACAAGCAACTGTCAGTTTCTCTCCAACTTTGAGTAACTCTGCAACAGAGCTTTTCAATTCTGTGCAATGTCTGTGCATAAGTTCATCATTCTCAGATGCTTCAACACCAGAGCTATAATCCAATTCAGCACTTTCAGACTCCATGCCCGATCTGTCAATATAATCATCTTCATTATCACTATCAGCCTCATGAGTTGTATCGGAGAGCTCTTCTTCGTCAACTTCATCCGCCTCAGAGTATTCATGCGGAGTGCATCCATCATCATGAAGCTGTGAATGTTGGAGAGAGCTCTCCTGCAATGATGGAATTTGACCACTCACCAAGTGGATGACGGTTCCCTTAGGGACCAGCACCTCCTGTAATTCAAGATACAAGTGCCATAAAAACAGCTATGTGAATAATCACCTGAAAGCAACAAGAGGACCATTGAGTATGCTTAAGCCACTTGATGTATGCATTTTCCATCTAAATAATACAAAAATATCAAGATCTACACACTTTGCAAGTAGTGTCTTCTTGATAATATAAATGTTTGGGTAAGCAAGCATGAAAAAATAGTCATTGATATCGATTTTGAAAAACATCAGGTGCGAATAAGTTCATATTCCAATGTTTGCATCATTAGAAATAGTATAAGCTAAAATTTATTAAAATCAAAAATAGAAACAACATAAAGTATCAGATATATACATGTCTTATCCCCATTGTTCAGTATACAACAATATATTCTGTGGACAGCTAATTCAAATTTACTCTGACAATATCGGGTACATATGCAGATGCATGTAAATGACAAGTTTACTCTGACTTTAGAATCCAACATCATGACAAAGCTCCTAGCAGTATCAAAATAATAAATCAAAAAACATGGCAGTATCAGTATAATCAATGGCAAAATGTGCACGTGATCCAGAAGGGTGAAATACATGATCCAACTTACAGAAGACATATTATGCTACAGTCCACCTTTAATCAATGGACCAATCATCCTAAGAGGAAAACCCATTGTCTATTATTTGGATTATGTTGATGGAAAAGATATAAGAAACATCATTTGAGTTCATTCAGAAATATGTTTATGTACCCCTAAGTAAGAACCAATGCTTCCCACTATAAAGCCCTAAGTAAGAAAAGATGCTTCCCACTTAAATCATTAAAAAATCACTTGACATTTCAGATTGTGCCTAATGCAAGTCAAACATACCAATTTTAATTAAAGGTGAGATTTTAGTATTGATGCTAATATGGATGCAGCCACAGCCATTACAAAGATTTTCGATCAATGTTTCGCAAAGACTAAATCTGCATCCTTACAGGATCATCGATGCTTTTTCACGATGAGAAATCTTATGTCTACAAGCATACACTAGGTACCCTAAAACTAATTCTTGTCCGAGACATTTATAAACATAAGCTCCACAAATAAAACTAACTCCACATTCGGGCCCACAATATATGCCATTGATGCAGAACATTAAGGATGCATGAATGCTTGCTCATACAATCTTTTCCTACACAAATTCCACCATAGCATTAACAATGAATAATAATCATGTTATCATACATTGTAATGTGCACAAAGGCTAGGTTAGTGAATGTATGAACAGAGAACATAGCATAAGCAAGCATTCAGTTGACAAAGCTTCTGTATATGTGATGTTAATTGCATTCAACATCTGATGTGATTGCAGATTTTCAGATAAGCAGATTACCTTGTCTAATCCTCGACTTCCAACTCTCTTCTTCGAGGATCCATGGCCTCCTCGACCAGCATTCTGTCATAATATGCACAAGTCAATCTGCTAAAGATAGTAATAAGGATCCTACAAAGACATATATTGATTTAAAAAATATTGATAGTAATGATAACAATAAAAGCTAGCAGCTACTTTGAGTGATCTTCAAATAAATTTGTACATGACTTGCAAATTTGCAAGTGTTTCCAATGCTTTAAAAAAAATGAAGGCATACAACTCAAAGCAACTGAAAGGAAGAAAGCACTTAAATTCTGTGTTTGTCACATCTGGGAAATCTCCAAATAGTCTGCACCACTAACATCAACTCCTTAAAAATCCAAGTTGATCGCTCTGACTCATCCTAGACTACTTCCATGCCTTAAGCCACAAATTGTCTTTTCACGTTGCACTTGACATTAATAGCCTCTGCATAGTCAATACTTGCTGAAACTACAGATTACAATTGAATTAGAAATAAATATACAACACAGTCACAGTGACATCATGAAACCATCTAACTCTCTACGATAAAAATAATTGAAACCATGAGGGAGCCCAGAATGAATTAAATAATATCTAATATAAAACCATGGAAGGGAGGGAAGAGGATTTAGAGGAAAAAAGAAAAACGAAATGGCTTAAATGCATCTCCAAACTAGAGGTATCTGGTTTCAAACTTTCTTGTGTGTAGATTGACAAGAGCTATGGTATCCCTACTTGCAATCTGTGATCAATGCCTCAGAGTAGGACAATTCTCTTTTTAGAGTGACTTAAGACCAAGAATACTAATGAAGTAACCAAGAACATACGGACAACATGGGAGACCATTGAGCAATAATGCAGCAAAGACATAGTTAGAAATTCATATGTAATTTTTTCTTTTCTTAACAAGAGGAACTTAGTTTGTAACCGATATTCCTGCATGGAAACAAGAATGTTGCAAAGGGAGGAGAGCATGAAGACGATCTAGCACTATGTTGTCATCCCAACAACGTACCGATCTCCATAGCATTTTGCACCGTATATGTGAACCTCATGACCTTCTCTATGGCATGCATGTGTACCTTCGGATAACCCAAGATTCTAAGACAATTCAAACATGTGCATAATGTTATGTTCTCAATATTGTGGTCTGCATCTGACCACAAAGAAGATGACTAGTGCCTTACGAGCTGCAGCTACCTTGAGGAATCACAATGCATTCCAGTTCCGTGCTAAACTTGGACATGATGATTTTTGTGAAACCTTCAAAGAAGATCCCAAGTTTGAAAGACATTACCTGATGCTCAAGGGAGATCCCATTTAGCCCTATGGAAGGGAAGAGAGTATGATATCCTCCCTTTTACGTTTGTGGATATGGCTTGTGTTTGTCTTGTTAGCACGGAGGATCTTGGGAGAGAGCGTGTGTGCACACTAACATATAGACCTCTTTGTCATCTGATAGAGGAACTTCAAGTTCCAAGGACAACCTCACCCATGCACGCCATTCTTTGGCTTCTTTGAGGGAATTCCAACTTCAACTTACCCCTACCATATGGAGACCAACATGATAGGAGACTTACCTACTCCACTAGCTTGCATGTGTCTCCCATGGCCTCCTTCCTTGCTAGTAGCATCCCATACCACACTATACAAGAGTGAAGAGAGAACCTACCAACCAAAGTCCATCCCAATCCCAAGAGATCCAATGGATTTATGCACACAATTTTGCCTCTTTCCATGTGCAAAAAAGATGCTTTGATGCCAATGTTAATAACTCTCCAAGGTTTTGCTTGCTCAAAAGAAAAAAAAAATACAAGGCATACAAGCATGAGAGAGATGGACATCAAACAAAATTTCTAGCCATAAAGCCAACTAGCTCACCCTGAAGCTTGAGTGATGAGTCTAAGTGTGCATACATAAGGGTATCTGGCAAATGAACGATAGAATTTATTTATGAGACTCACTAAAAAGATGCGAAGGTTCACATGGACAAAATCTTTCTCGCTTTGGCTAAATATGACTATTGGTACCCATATAGATGTCCTAAGGAAACTGTGGTATAATAGCGGGCTTGATAATTAGAATGTAGAGTTTACTGATAGATATATTATCTCACAAACTGTTTGAGGCATCTAAACTTTTATATGAGGATGGAGATAATACTATCATGGACTACTTGAATGATAGCATGATCCTCTAAGCACATGGGTTGGGTATTGACCACCTCCCCTTCAATAAACATGGAGGATATGTATCCACACTCAATTGCATACAGTAGATGGATTTCATTAAGACCTAATTACTTAGATGTATTTCGGCTACATGACATGAAAGCTTCCATCTGTCAACTCAAAATATCTTTACATAAGCTTGAGACTGAGAGAGGCACAATCGAGGGCGTTCCAAAAGAGATGAAGATATGTAAACTTCACTTCAATGAGATGAAGGATAGCGCTTCACTTGTGAATGTGCAACTTATACAAATATTCAAAAGAGAGAGAGTAACATCCTAGCCACTTCTTATGATTGTAACACGGCAAAAGTGCCCAAGATTTCTACTTGATGCCACCTAGGACTGCTTTAAGGAGTCTCTCAAGTCAAGATGGCCACCCACTAGACCAAGCTTCCAAAGATAGTGTACTCAGCTAGAAAGTGAAGTCAAGGATTAACCTAAATGTGGTTTCCCTCCCTAATATATGTAGATGCAAGTGTGGTAGCCCCTTAAACTCACCCAACTCCACATGAAGGAAGTCGCCCATAAGGCCTTAACTAGCCCAAAAGCACTCACCCAAGAATAGCTCAAGAGGTATATGCAATTGCCCAAGTTTATGAGTGCACCCAAGTTGCATTCACCCAAGGTCTGGTATGTAGCTCAAAATGTACTCACCCCAAGGTCAGGTGTGTAACTGCACTCACCCATGTGCCTAGTAGAGGTAGTCTCCCTCATAGATTGGGATCGCCCAAGTGCACTCACGCAAGCCTCATGTACTAGCAAAATGTGGCTGCCAAAGAATCTTCAAGACGGGCCCACATGTAGTCGATCATCTCGAACCCTTCAGGAGGAGGTCCAAAAAGATTATCTGAGCGGTGAAAGGGGGCATCTAGCATATCATAAGAGCAAGGTGTACGAGGTCCAAAAGAGAAGAAAGTGGTCAACGGTTGTTACCTTGGGAGGTGTCCTGCATGCAACTACCTTGAAGTGTGAAGCTACGTGCCCAATGCTAGGGAGCTTCCTAGGAGAAAACTACCTCTACCAAAATGGACTTGTAGTGTGTAGACCTATATCAATGGGGAGATTCACCCTCCACCATGGGCTAGTCTTCTACGTGCATGTCCACCCAAGTGAACTACCAATGTCTATATAAACAATAGCCCAACCCCATTCTCCCATCATGTTCATGTTTTTGCCCTTATGCTGTACACCATCACCATTTTTGTGGGCTAGTCTATTGATTTCCCTCTATTGTACTCTTGAGTTCTTGACTAGTCCTTTGTTGTGTGTGATTCGTGAAGTTTATTCTCTTTCTAGCTAAAAACCCTCCAAAGGTCACTCAACATGAAAACTAAAGAAGATTGTGTTTGCAAATCTCCTCCAAATCCATTATATGCCTCTTGCACCGAAGATAGCAATGCTCTGGAATGCTCTAGTATGGACATGTGGCCATCATGCACAGTCATTCCTATTACCCCTTAGATACCTTAGAATATTCTCTGTAGATATCAAATGTGAAGTTTTGTTCTTTTTCTAGCTAAAAACTGCCCAAAAGGTCACTCAACATGAAGACTAAAGAAGATTGTGTGCAACTCTCCTCCCATCCATTATATCCTCTTGGACCCAAGATAGAAATGCTATAGAATGCTCTTGTGTGTACATGTGACCATCATGCACACTCATTCCCATCATCCCTTAGGTACCTTAGGATATCCTTGAGCTAGGGACCTTGGCTAACATTAGCCCTTGTCCCACACACACACATATAATGGTCTCTGTAGAACTATGTCTAACACTCTCCCCCTTCTAAAGATCATTGTCCTCAATGATCAATGAAGGAAAGTACTTGCGAACCAAAGCTTTTGCTGCCCATGTAGAATCTATAAGCGATAATCCTCTCCAATCTAGTAGATATACATAGATGACATTGTTTCTCAACCGTTTTTGTCTCCTATCTGGGGAATGATCTGTGTTGTTATTTAGTGAAAGCTTAGTGCACTTCCCTGTGGATACTAAAGTTGATCTTACTGGCACGTGAAGAAAAACTCTATCCCCTTCTTCAAAGATTCTAGGGGATCTCTTCTTGTCAACATACTATTTAGCCCTATCAACGTCTTGCTACATCTTGGCTCTAGCTATTTCTAAGTTTGCTTGGAGATTTATCAGGAACTCTGAAGCCCTAGGACATTCCTTTGGCATTCCTATGGTATTGGGAGAAGCAATGGGATTCATGCCATAATTTCATGAGATTCATGCCATAATTCATTTCCAACATCCCAATCACCTTATGAGGTCTATTGTTATATGCAAATTCTACTTATGGCAGATAAGTATCACAATCTATCTGCCTCTCCGACACATATGCCCTTAACATGTCCTCTAATATACCTAGTTGACCCTCTCAATCTGACCATCTATCTCAAGACCGTCACCACTACTCATTTTCAATGACACTTTAAGCTTGTCAAGGACAAACTTTAAAAAGTATCCTATGAATCTAACATCCCTGTCTAAAACTATGAATGTCGGTAATCCATGCAATTTGAAGACATGCTGGATAAATGATTCCCTACATGCGGAGTTTCTACTGTCTCCTGCATGGGTATAAAATGAGCCATTTTGTTCAATCTATCTACCATTACTAGAATAGCACCCCACTTCCCTTGGGTTCGTGGTAACCATCGTGTGACCGAGAGATTTAAATCATACGATTTAAATCAAGATTTAATCGTTCAAATTGTTCATACCTAAAATAAAAAATCAAGGTTTTTATCCACTCAAAGAGATTTTTTATTTTCTTCATATTATAGACATAGATACATATTTATGTTGGAAATGCTACCTTCGACAAGAGGGATTGCATATATTTTCAGTTTTGATCAGTTTTAGACAAAATCAACCATTGTTAAAGCAAGGTCAAAGATAATCAAAATTGCTCAAATTTTGCAAAAAAAAAATTCCAAATTCGGAAAGTACTAAAGAGCTATCCAATTATATGTTACATGCTAAAATTGGAGCGCATATAAGGGTTCAAAGTCAAACCCTCAAATCAGTTCAAAAACCAAAATCAGATTTAAAAGTAGTTTTTGAGGTCAAAAGCAAGATATTTTGATATTTTAAGTTTTGTATGATAGAACAATATAGAAATATAAAAATTCCAAAATAATTCATCCCCTAAAATGCGGCAAATTTTTTGCCGCAAATTATGAAGGGCATTTTTTTTGCTTTATTTGATGTTTTTTAACTTTGCTTTTCAAGTTTGAACAAAAAGATCTATAGCACATATATCACCACTTTTGTGGAGCACAAACTTGGAGCTTGGCTACAGAAAGGACTTCTTCACCTTGGAAAAGATGATAAGGGTTTCCTTCTTCAACAAGACTTCTTCACCTTGGAAAAGATGATAAGGGTTTCCTTCTTCAACAAGAAGGGAAGAAGCTAGGGCTTGTGATGCTTCTTCAATATCAAGGAGGACATGAACTTGGAGGAGATCATCGTCACTTTGTGGAGATTATGAAGTTATGAAGATGTAAAGCACATTTGTGCATTTATATGCAGATTCTATGATTCTTTGAAACATTTATGTACGTCATATTTTGGAGCATACGACATAAATGTGGAGCTTTGCTCCATCTCTCTATGGTCTTGGCTATTAGTCTCTATCATGTCTCTATTTTATTTATGTCTCTATATTGAGCATGGGCTTTAAAAACCAACGATTGGTATCAACGCAAATGGAAATAGTGCACATAGAGCATGTTGAGAATGGAGCATACTATAGAAAGAGAAATATGGTAGACACAAGTCAAGCTCAATTCATCATTTAGCAGGTTGCAAAAGGTCTCTAATCAAGGCGATTGTCAGAAGTTTGCTCTATACATGAACCAACGAAAGTTAACTCCATAAGCCGTCACAACAATCCTTTTTTATTGCACAAGGAATCACACATTTTGCAAATATACTTAATAGATCATATTCAAGTTTTATATTAAATTTTTTAGCATTTGCAAGAATATCAAGACATTTGATTACGTGCAAGAAGGAGAAACAGATCTATATTCAAAACCTTATGGTGGACAAAGACTTCTTACATATTTTGTCATTTAAATAAGTGTACATATGACTAATACTCGATAGACCTAACCAACCTTGACAGATGAGGAAGTATGTTTAAGTCTATACTCTATCTTACGCTTTCCCTTATCTCTATCCTTTCCAAACAAATAATTGAATGAGAAGAGTATATGGGAAAATTTTACGAGTTCTCCTTTTCTTTTTGATATGGAGTGCTCTTCATGTCAAAGTCTTATGATATTTTTATGGACAATGGCATGATCTTTACACGTACCCACAGCAATACTTTTTCAACTAGCAAAAACATTTTACATTTTTATCAGCCAACAAAATATATACCTACCTGGAATATTCTCCTTGTGTTAGGTTAGGAGGGGATTGTTGGAAATGCAGCCTTCCACAAGATGGATCGCACATTTTTCTCAGTTTTGCTCAATTTTAGACATAGTCAGCCATGGTCAAATCAAGGTCAATGATTATCAAAATTGATCAAAATTTTGCAAAAATTTTCATTTCAGCTTTGGAAAGTACTATTCAAGAGCTATACAATGATATATCACATGCTGAAATTGGAGCCCATTTAAGGGTTCAAAAGTCAAGCCCTAAAATCAGATCAAAAGCCAAGATCAGATTTAAAAGTAGTTTTTGAGGTCAAAAGCAAGATATTTTTTATATTTTAAGTTTCAAAATATAAAAAATATTCCAAAAAAAAACCATCCCATAAAACATGATGGATTTTTTCCGCTAATTACATAGGGTTTTTTTTGGATTTATTTGATGTTATTCAAGTTAAACAAAACTATATTGGGAAAACGTCTATGGCATATATATCACCACTTTCGTGGAGCACAAGCTTGGAGCTTAGCTATGGAGAGGTCTTCTTCACCTTGAAGGAGATGATTAGGGTTTCCTTCTATTGGAAGTATGTAGTAGGCCCAAATGAAATTCACAAATTATTCAAAGGTTTTTTCAACACATGAACCTTAGAACATCATACCCCTTGGCGTGATCAAGAGATGACAATAGAGCAAAGAGAAGACAATTTAAAAGTGCAACACTAATATACACACTAAATAAATGCAAAATGTCAATATACACTGTGTGTAATGATACAAAATCTGAATGTAAGCTAAATCTAAAGGTTCTAGGCAAAAAATTTAGTGAAAGAGTGTCAAAGAGATACCATGTGAGTGAATATGTGCAAAATGAAGGAAACAAAACTGTTAAATCTAGTTAATACAGCAAACCCTTCTGAAAATAGGTCCTCTCTAATGTAAAGCAACAGTAATTGTCTCATCTACAACACTCCTTGCCTGTGTAGGATTCTGCCTGTGTAGGATTCTGCCTGTGTAGGATTTATGACTATGGTCACTATTATCTTTTTCTTCTTAGGACAGTCCTTAAAGCAGTCTTGTCCTAGGCATCCATAGCATAATCCTTCCTTCATTGCCTTCTCTTTCTGTTGAGGGGTGAGGATGGACTTGTTGTAAGCCCTCTCCGTCAGAGCATACACCTTTCTTTTTCCTCTTAAAACTGTCTTGATCATATGCACATGCTTAGCCTCTTTCTGAGGATGTGCACTAGTCAAGATAGGAGTGGAAGTGGAAAAGAGCCAACTCATCTTAGTCCATGAGGATCTCTAGCCCTGAGAGCCTATGCCCCTTTGGCCATCCTCATAACTAGATCCATCTCTATGGCATGTGTCAAAGAGTGATACCTCTCCTTTCTAACTAGAGATAGGATAATTACTCTAACTTGTGAACTTGGAGAAACTCTGGGATAGAGTTGTAGAGAGTACACGCGTGGAAGCAAAATGAAAAGAAGAGTGTACTCGCAAAAGAAAGAGTGTGAGAGACTCAAAATGAGTAGACCAAGAAATGGGTAAACTCACATGGATTAGAAATGAGTTTGCAAAGAGCATGGAGTAGGCTACTCGAGCTTCTAACCAAGTACAAATGGGGGAAGAGGCCCTCCTTATATAGACTTGGGAGGGGCTCTCCAAAGTACATCTCATATGGGATAATTCCCCTCAAAGGAGAATGAATACAATGGTAGAAGCAAATGGCAAGGTACACAAATACAAAGGATATAATATAAAATGGAAATGCAATGGAAATGGAATGGAAATAGAGTGACTCCAAGATACAAAAGGGAGATGCACTCTCATATTCTGAACACCCCCTCTGCAGCTCCATTTTGTAGAGTATGGAGGTTGCGAGGGCATGAGAGAAAGGTCCACCAAGAATGTAGAAGGAGTTGCACGAGCACCAACTAGAAGTGTCCATGTGGAAATCCATAGCCACCAAGTGGTATCGATCATGCCCGATTGCAAGGTACTCCATAAAATGTCCACCGGATGGATCAAGCAGATGCTCCATAAGTACGCCACCAACGAGGTACATGAACGGAACAAGATCTCACGGAACGAGATCACCTCCATGCCAGATAGGTAGGATGACTCCATGTGGTACGTGGAAACCTCCAAAGCTTTGACAATATCCACCACGAGATATGTATCACCAAGAAGGAGGTCCTGCAAAAATGAAATATAACGTATGAAGCATAAAATCATAGTCACATGGTAGTACAATTGTATGTTGTAATCATCCATGGAGTGTACAAAGTCCTGATGTGTGTCGGTAGGACCATGGAAGCCCCCTCTGAACTGAGAAGCTCGCCCAGAAAAGTATCCAACTGAGTGATGAATCCAAGTAGATGCAGGAGTATCCTCTGGTAAATGAAAATACGTTGGACTCCATGAATGGAAGAGTGCATGCTGAGAATGCTATTGTAGACAAGATAAGTGGACTCTCTAAGATAGGAATGGAAAATAACAAGTCACTGATCCTGGAGTAATGCCAAACTAAAGCTGAGGGGAAATGCAAACCTTGGATGGTACGATAAGAGGTGTAGCAATCTCAGGTATAGGCTAAGATTGTGTCTGATTCCTCATGCTCCAAAACTGTACGATAAGAGGTGTAGCAATCTCAGGTATAGGCTGAGATTGTGTCTCTGATTCCTCATGCTCCAAAACTGTACCATGATCTGGAAAGACATGTACAAAGAGAGCATGCTCCACATAGTGTGACTCTCAAAAACTGGAATGATCTCCCTCTGAAGCAGGAATGGGAGGGTCTAGACTCCAAAAGGGATGAATACTTAGAGTATTCATCAAAGGTGCAGTCTTTGGTTACTATAACTAGTCTTTGGTTACTATAACTGAGTGACTCTTTGGGTCGTAGAGTTTGTATGTCTTTTGTCGTTCACTGTAACCGATGAAAATTTACTGCTTAGGGGGATCATCAACATGGCCTTGCACAAAGGCATCACTACCAAAGAGGTGGACATAGCTCATACTCGGCTTCTTCTAAAAGTAAACCTCAAATGGTGTTTGGTTCTTCAAGTCCTTTGAGAACCCTATGTTCTGAATATGTACTGTTGTTTGTACATCTACACAACAAAACTTGAGTGGAAGCTTCTTTTGACTAAGCATAACCTTGGCCATCTAAATCACACTTCGAATCTTCTCTAAGGCAATACCTTGTTGAGTATCTTGCATTGCCTTTTACTTGATTCCATGTTGCTTCAAGTACTTGGAGAAGTTGTGATTGATGAAGCTATTATCTCAATCAGATCGGATGACCTTCAAAGAACTTGGAAAGTCTTCTCGAACTGTCTGTGTCCACTCCTTAAAGGAAAAAGCATCCTCTTTATGCTTGAGTGAATAAACCCAAGTACATCTAGTGAAGTCATCTACTATCAAGAAGAAGTAGATTGACCCACTAAGAGAAGGTGTATGCATAGGTCCACAAATATCAACATGGACTAATGCTAAGGGTTTAGATGGAGAAATGGATGCTTTTGTGAGCAAAGGGGCAATTGCCTGCTTGGCACATGCTTTGCAGTTCAATTCCACTTGTCCAATCTTGGGTAAACCTTTGACAAGATGATTGGAAGAGATCTTAGCTAAGAAAGAGATATGTCCAAATCTACAATGCCACAAGCTAAGACTTGAATCTTTGGCCATAAAACTTGAAAGCTCGTAAAGACCTGTCTTCAAAGCCTTGAGCTATCACTTCATTGGATTCACGATCAATGACTTGAACTTTATTGTGATCCATATTCCTCAATTCTCTTCACCTAACCTTCTTCATCAACGTGTTATAGTATATGCACTTGTTTTTTCTTCGCCCACATATACCATCGTAATCTAACAAAACAAAATTTGATAGAAGAACTACGAAAGACAAAAGTATGATCCAAAATGCACAAAGCACTTCCCTTGGATGATTTGAACGATCAAAAAGTTGATGGCAAGAATTCACATTTGGGCCAAAGCATAAGATGGGTACCAAAAGTTTCCTCACCATACCTATCTCTAACAAAACCCTCGGAATTTTGAAATCCTCAACACAATTTCTGATATTTTTGGAATCCTTGCCAAAGAATTCCAAAGCTTTGAGTATTTTTGAAGTCAAATATAGAGTGCCGCAAAACCCAGAAGTGAAAACACTCCTATTGTATCCTTGAGAAGCAAAAAACCTTGTCTAAAAGGCAATTTTAGGTGGCTACTAACAACTCCATACCTATGTATAAAATCCAAAACTTGTCCCACAAAAATTTTATGTACCAAGATAGATCATGTCAAAGCTCTAAAAGGAGATATAGTTTTCTCCATACATACATACGAAGGTTAGAGGGAGAGAGAACGACACGATTTAAATCAAGAAAACAGAGGTCCTTGATTTTCTTGACTATTTGAAGCCATTCTTGGCTTCTTGATACTTCAAATATGCATGCTTGGAAAGTAAAACATCAAGATTTGGAGTTTGAATACCTTGTATAGCCTTCATTTTTCCTTACTTCTTTCCTCCCTCCCTTCTTCTTCTCCCCTCTTGTTCTTGCCCCAATTTGTGGAACGACAAGCATGCATGACACTTGTCAAGAAAAATCTCGTAGAGGATGTGAGAAGGATGCCAAAGATCCTACATACGTGCTCTTAACTCCCATCTAAACGCAAGTCTAAAAGTGAGAGAGGAGAATGGAAGGCATCACTTATAGGGGGCTTGGCTCTTCTTACATGCACTAGTTTGTGGGGGATTTGATAGCCTTCCTATAGGCATTGTGGTCCTTTGATGTTGTGATATACATTGTTCAAGGCATGTTGAACGCGTCATTTACACATGACAAGTCCCCAAGCAAGCTCGGATACCACTTTTCTTCAAAGCATGAAGCATTGTACTCTTCTCGAACTAGGAAGCTCTACAATCACAAGAAGATGTTCATAAACGAGTCTCTAATCAACCATGCAACCCTCTAAACTTGGCCTTTCTTATAGGCATCGTGGTCCTTTGATGTTGTGATATACATTGTCCGCATGTTGAACACATCATTTACACACGTGAAGAGTCCCAAAGCAAGCTCATATACCATTTTTTGCAAAACATGAGGCATTATACTCTTCTCGATCTCAGAAGCTCTACAATCACATGAAGATGTTCACAAATGAGTCTTTGCTTAACCATGCACCCCTCTAAACTTGGCCCCTCCAATCCTTCGATCCATCTAAAAGACCTCCATCACACACAGATGCTCACAAATGAGTCTCCCCCCCAGCCACACAACCCTCTAAACTTTGCCTCTCCAACCACTTTTCCTTCAACTCATGCATCCAAACACTTGGCAAGTGAGTGAGAGCCTTCTATTTCAGGCCACTTCTCATAATTACGCAATTGTTTGCAAGTGTTGGGCCAATAAGAAGGGGAAATGTAGAAAGTAGCATCTTATAATGAGGTGGTGAACCATAAAGAGGTACATATGTTTGTGCTAGAAACCCAAAAAAAAAAAAAAAAAAAACACACACACACACACAAAGATATAGCATATAAAGTCACCGAAGAAGGCCTCCGATCTCTCTTCTGAAGTTAAATGTTGTATTAATAAGGCAAAGGCCACACATTCAAAAGTGAGTGTCTCAATATCTTCAAACTTCTTGTGCAAAAACCAAGGCAAAATACTATACATTAAAAGCATCCATAGCAAACATGATCATGATAAGAGACAAAATAGCACATAAATGGTTATATCTATCCTTTCCATGGCCACAATATGTAGATTTCACACATTAACAGGTTGTTAAATGCAAACCAATAGGATGGTAAACAGTTAATTAAATGGAAAAATGAACCACATAATGGTATCCCACTCATACACAACCATGAAAACAGCTACCCTTGCCAAAAAACTTAAAGTTGATAAAAACAAGAGTCTTCATTGTATAGTACATTACATAACTTTAAACACATTAATATGATTTGCTATCACCACAACTTCACATATTGAAACAAACTTTCATATCTAGTACCGAATTCCCTACCAATGGATACTTGAGAAAATTGACATCCCTTCAATCAATCCTTTACTACTAGATTCATCTGAAGCATTCCTTGTCCAAAGAGTAAACTGACAATTAAGGTGTGTATAGAATTACATAATGGTGCTGGAGATGGCTGAAATCCCAAAATTCGTCCGTGCATTTGAATATGACATCACCTCCTCTACCTCCTCTTCCACCTAATGATAGCCAAAAAGGTGATCTCACTCAAAACAAAAAAAAGGAAGTAGAGATTCAACATGATATTACCATCTGCTTCCCCATGCCGATCATGTCTACTTTTTCTAAAACTTGTGCAGCCATCTCCACCATCACCTCCCTTTACATGAACACGACGTCGATCGATCATTTTGCGTTCCTGTTTTTTTACGCAGAAAATACATTACAGTACCAAGAGTACCAAAAGACTACAATGTCAACAATGAGAAGTACAATTTAAAAAATCATAAAAACTCTCTACCTTATTTGAGCGCTAAGACAATGTCTCTTCGAAGCAATAGAGCTTGAAGATGCATCGAAAAAAAGAAAGATAAGACGAGCAAAGGTTGCATGTCTAATTTACCTGTAGAGGAGCAGATTTGAATTGTCGCTGGATCCCAAACTCTTGGCCGTATCCAGGATACCTCAGTAGAACCCATGATGGCAACACAATTTCCTCGGGAAAATATAACGAATGCGGAGTAAAATAGACCTACAAACCAGAAGCAGAATTGACAAAAAGAAATAAAGTATGTTCAGTGTGTAGAAACCATGGGTAAACCATCGGCATTTCACAAAATCGACCTTCTTCGAAACAGAAAGAGATTGCAGACTGTAAATAACCCTTTTTCGCAGGGACCCCAAAAAGCTCATCATACGATCTGTCTCCAAGATCCACTTGCGTAACTATAAAAAATCAAAGACTGCTTTAGTAAAGATTATAAAGTCAGTAAATGAAAGTGTGCGAGCATACATGATGCACTGAACCTGAGTAGAATGTGCATACACTTGCAAATCAGTGTAAACACGTGTCGTCAGAAATGTCACATGGGATCAATTTCAGGGTGACCGCATTTTTCCCTGTGCGCGCGGGCGCGTGTGTGTGTTGCGTGAATGAGAGAGAGAGAGAGAGGGGTAGAGGCGGGGAATCGGGATAGAAGGGTGGGCAGCTTACACGGAGCTGATTTTTTTGGAGGGTGAGAAACATCGAGAAATGGGTGGAAAAACCTCACGTAAAACCTTAATTCGAAGCAGGAGACAGCAGCCCAAAACCCATTTCATGACCAGCTGCGTCGGCGACTCGGCATCTATCTATGTTCACGTTGCTCCCCCTTGGAAAGACCAATATGTTCACGTTCCTACCCCCGTGGAAAGACCAATCTTGCATATTGCAACGTTAGGCTGGGTTCACACAGAGTCGATGGAATTTTTATGCATTTTGACTCTCTTTCACGCAGAAGAGTGCATAAAGTAGTGAAGCCACTGTTGTTTGCGTGTTCACATAAAGAAGGTGGAAATAGAAAATCTTATTTTGATCCACTGCCCTTTGTGAACAATAAAATAGTCAAAATTTGTATAGATATAGTTCCACCTCAGTGAAAAGTTGAATAAAATATTTTGTTTTAATATGATTTGGCATCCGGTACACTTAAGAGGCAAGACGGGCAGGCTAGAACCAACTTACGAGTTTAGTGCCGTGATGTGGAATTAAAAAGTCACTCTGCCTCTACCCTTTGTCAATAGGGTGTGACACACATCTGTAAATTATTGGTTAAAACCATAACAAGAAGCATGCCACCACTCATTGTGAACCCGCACTTATTGTTAAGAGAAATTTTATAGACGAGTGCTCTCTTTCATATTCATGTTGATGTTACATCTGCGTATGTATCTCTTCTTGATATAGTTCCCTATTAGAGGAGATAGTCACTCTGTCACCAAAGGATGATTGCATCTCCTTTTTCCTCTATCCTCTTGAAGGATAGGATGGCTTTGATTTCCCAAGTCAAAAAAAAAAAGTTCCCATCAGATATGGTTATTGTGCTACTTTATAGACACCACTTTTTAATCAAAAATCAAAGATGCATAGATGCTTTGGTGCTCTATAAGAACCTTGGTTTGAATTATCTTCTTGTTGAGTTCTTTGAGATGTTCAAGGAGGCAGTCACTCTCATATTGTTAATGGTTTGAGCTTAAACTATAAGATTTTGGTCCTATCAACATTAATTAATGAATGGGTATACAAGATCGAGAAAGAAAGATCCATCACCATGCGACAACCATGATATAGAGTTTTTGCAAAGGAAGCTAATCATGAGCCATCTTCACATATGGATCAGACAAGAACAAAAAGGGTCGATAAAACGAAGATCATGATGTAGGTAGTTATGGATTTTTTCAAGGTGTTAAATATGTTGAAAAGGTTAACCAACATTTCCTCTCCTTGTGAGATTTATCTTGATAAGGCTTCCGATAGACTAGAATGGGATGGTGTGTACCTAAGTATCGACTTAGGGACTTGTGGAGAAAGATACTGTACCTCAATCTCCCGCAAGTGCATATAGTGGGGATTCACCCTTTAATTATCAATCCAAGGAGCATCAAAACCTAGCCGAGTGTATGAAGACATGCATTCAAATGATGGTCGATGCAAATGAGATCTAACAAAGTACATGCAAGTAGAAATCCACCACATTCAAGCTTTTAAGGTTGGCTATGGTGTCACGACACTTGGAAAAGCAGTCAACAATAAATCGAGCTTTTCTCTCAGCTATGAACTCCGAATATAGTTAATAGCGGGTTTTTCCTTTTGAAGCTCTCAAGAAGACGCATCCAATGACAGTCTTTTCACTTGATTCTAACGCTCCTACCGCAAGTTATGAGCATCACACATGCATGCAAGCTCACAAGGAAGAAGATACAGAGAGGAGAAGACACAAATTCGAAATTTTGTGTTCTTGATTCTCACAATGGCCAAAAAGTCCTCACAAAGAGTCACAAAATTACTTATATACATGTGCCCTAAAAATGGTCCTTTCACACAAGAGACCGGCACTTTATTGACTAAAGGACTAATTTCCTACTAGTTTACAAGGGTAATGAGAAAAAATCTTTATGGGTATGCATCTAGAGGACTCCTCTAGTGCATTTACATCGGAAAATATATTACAAAGTGACTATAGTACAAAGATAAAGTGTCCAAATCGGAAAAATTTTGGGGCCCTTCTTTTTCTCTGCATCTTTGCTCTTCTTTGCTCTGCAACACTCTCCCCCTCTTTGTCTCTGTCGTCCCTTGACAGGCTTGACTCTTGTCTATAGTTCGTGTACCGCATGCATCACTTGGTCGGCCTTGCCTCCTTGTCAGGCTTGCATTACGTTTTAAAGGCCCTGATCTTGAATCTTCTTTCACATTTTGTGGGTCGTGATGCATTTTTTGCTTGTTCTTTTCTTTTCACCACTCGCAACCCATGGAGATGGACTACCTTAGGTTTGTAGTCTAGCTCACCAATAACCTCTTTAATTCTCAATTGTTGTGTTAAGTCGGGCTTCCACGCACGCAACCAATGGAAGGTATGAAGGTCTGGATCTTCAGCTTTGATCTGGACCTCCCGAAGATCAAGCGGTTGGAGCACCTTCCTGGGGCTCTGGATCTGTCGGATATCTTCTTGCTCTTCTTCATGGATACTTGTTGGCCTTGATCCGTCCTTGCCTCTTACGTACCTACCGCTGTTGTATGCCTTTGCGGGGCTCTGTGCAGAGATGGGTGTTGCGTGCCCCTGTGGGGCTTCCTGCAGAGATATGTCTTCAGATATATTATCTTTCGTGAAGCTTCTTTCTTGGTTTTCTTCTTCTTTTCTTTTTGTTGGACTATCCTTCCACACTACCCCCCTCTTGAACTCTATCATCCTCGACAGGCTTTGGAATGCGGTGGGAGTACGTCCTGTAGACCTTTTGCTCTGTTTCATTAAGCAGATTGGCTTCACATATCATCAGTTGCTTCCATTGTTCAGCTTTTACACCATCATGTGGTGGTTGTCTATGGTCTCCAAAGAAACTCAATTCATATGCCACAAGTCTGGCATTCAGATTCGTTGACATCTTCAAGAAGATCTCAGATTCAATCTCGAAAAATCCGATAAAAAAGGCTTCCTCAAAAGTTTGCATGTATTGACTCGGCAAAAACATCAGTCTCGAATAATATGCCATAATTGTAGGATGACTAGGCATAACTGATAAATAAAAATGAGGATATATGTGCCTTGATTAATGCCGATGAAATTCAAAATGTATATGCTGCATGCTTAAAAACCTCGAGTACTGTAAGTATCATGCTGAGGATTTTATTAGTCATCTTGATAGTGAGGTCTAGTACTGTCGCATAACGATGTAGCCAAAATTCGATGGATTTCACCATGTAGTCTTTAGTCGGTAAATAATTGTGAGGTGGACTTGGAAGTAATGGATAATTCAACCATTGGTTATTTAGCTTACCACTTTTTTGCATGTCAAAAAATTCTTGTACGTCCCGTCGACGAGGCATTGGGCAAAAAGAAGGATTTACCTGTAGTAAATATGGTGTTGCTTGCCAGTGCACCTGCAAAGTAGGATTCTTTTCCAAAACTTTCCTGCTCCACAAAGGTTGTGCTACCTGAATTCCTCTTGTGTGTAATTGAAGATGTTTTCTTTGAAGTTCAACTGCTCATCTGGATCTTTTTGCGTTGTCTGCTTTAACTATATACCGATGTGTTTGCTCTTTCAATAGTCCATAAGGTATGTTGAATGGCTTGATGATCTTATCCAAGTCTTTTCCTTTAATTTTGGCCTCCTTCATTATTTTGCCCACTTCATTTTCAAAATTTTCCATCAATTGGGACACCAATAGGGCCCGTTCCTTCTGACTTATTTCTGCTATATACGACATGGGATGATCATCACAAGGTTCGGCCATCTGCTCTTTTACTGGTGAATGATAAATCGGGGGAGATAGAGGACGTACCTCTACCTTGTCAGTAGGATTTTTTGTATGTGGCTCTACTGGTGTCCCGATGTTTGCTTGTCGTTTTATTTGCACTTCTAACTGTGCAATACGTTCTTCCTTCTCCTTGACTTCATTAAGTGCCGTTGTTTATGCATCTTTGGCCCTCAAAAGCTCATTATCGATGTCTGCTATTTGATCGACATCTTCATTATAGACTATTACAAGTTTGTCTTCAGCAGCTTTCAACTTCTTTCTGAGTTCATTAGTATCATGCATATACCTTTTTTCCCATTCTTCTCTGATGGTTAGCTCTTTCTTCAAAAAATTTTCATACTTTGCAATCTGATCTTCCAATTCCTTCATGTCAATTGTGGTTGTCTCTCGTGTTTCTACAGGTTGGTCGTACAACAGGGCATTCATCAGTTCTTTATTCCTGTTGCATAAATTGTCGGTTTCTTCCATATATACTTTGATCTTCATTTCTAATAGATTGCTTCTAACCTTCATTCTTTCCTTGTTTGCTTCACTAACTTCATACTTTCTCTGTATCTCCATGAGTTGTTCTTGGAGTTTTTGATTTTTCTCCGTTAGTGTAGTGCATTGTCCTCGGGCTTCTTTGACTTTTGTTTCTTTAGCTGAGATAGCCTGTTGAGCTTGGATTAGTTGCGCAAACAATTGTTCACTCATTACTTGGAATTGAGTTTTTTCTCTCATGGCATTGTCATAGTCTGTGTCTTCTTCCATCATTTCTTGTTGTGTATCCATCGTCATCTATATCATTTGTTTGACAATTGGTTTTAATTGAGTAACATCCACGTTTAGCCATGTTTTGGGTATGGTCGGTTCTTCCCCCGTTGTAACATCTTTTCCTTGTACCACGTGCATTGTTGTGTCGTGGGGCTGTTGAATATGGACTTGTATCATTGGCTCAGCCTCTTTGATTACTGTCTTCCCTTGTGGCGTATCATCGGGGATTTCATTGACAATTGTTTCTATCTTTTGTTGAGATAACCTTTCTTTTTCTGGGTTCGTTTGTATTTCTTCCTTTATTGGCGGTACCACATCTTTTTGTGTTGTAGATGCTTCCTTGATGCTGATCTGAGATTGTGCATTTAATTGGATGAGGTGTATTCTTTGAGATGTTTCTTCCTAATTGTGTACTTGGGATTGTTGATTGTCGAGGGTGGTTTTGACTTGGTGAATCTCTGTCTATTCCTCATTATTCATTTCTGTCCTTATATCTATGTCCAAAGTATCATGCTCATGACTAGATTCCTCATTAGAACTTGAATCATCCAGTCCTAATTCCTTGTATCTAGCTGCTAATAATGGGTTGTGTTCCTTGTCCTCCCTTTTTTGTAATCGTCGTGACTACCTATATTGATGTCCTTGGACAGTGAGGTTTACTTGCCCCCGCATATAAGTATGTGTTTCTTCTAGAGCCGCTGAGAGATCTCTTTGTGTGATAGGAGGTTGGGTCAACGATACCCTTGGCAGCATATGTGTCCGCTTTGATTGTGGTGTTTCTTGGCTTCTTCGTCTCTGGCATGTTTAGCCCCCCGCATTGGCTTCTTGGAACTTGTCCCCACCTCCTCCTTGGATATAGATACTTTCTTTTTCTTTGGAATTGTGGATGACTTCACATATTTTGCCAGTTCAATGGAGGTTGGCATCAATCGTAGACATTCCTTCATCTCCAGTGCTTCATAGATCAATAAAGTCAATGCAGAGCTTCCATTTAAAAACTTCTTCTGATTCCATTTCTTCTTAGCTTCAAATAAGTGTTCCTGTATATATGGAGTAAGGTTGACATGATTCCCGATTTGCCTCATAGCATGGGATAGCAATTTAACTACAATATTTTGAGGTGCTGTATATCTGTTCATGCTTGGGAAACAAAAATGTTGATGCACCAATTGGACGGATTCTTCAATATCTGTTCTGTTGATTTCCAAAAAGGTTTTCTTTTTAGCATCATGACATTCGTCTTTGAGATTTGTGAGACCGTCTTGACTCCATCCAAAAGCTTTGTTGATGATTTCACGTGTGAATCGAATAGTTTTCCATGCACCTGTTTTGTTAAGCACCGTAGCTTCTGGGATTGAGGGTTTATCCACTGCTGCCTGTAGTGTGTTCAACACTTGAGTGCATCATTGAAAATCTGGTAAATAGATTGGGAGTCGTAGAAATGCATCGATTCTAGCTCTTGTCCAGACTTCAGTGATGCTCGGAAATCCTTGTATTATGGTTTGGAAATCTTGCAACAATATTGGAAAATAATGATCCCTATCCATGATCTTGATGGTGGCCAAAAAGATGAGATCTGTCACCGGTTGGTCTTCGAGGAACCAATGACCTCTTGCCTTCATAATCGATTTCAAAGGAAGAAGCAGGACCTCTTCCTCTTGCGTCGCCTCAGAATCTGGAGATGCAATCTGCGCTTAATACATACCACAATCAGTGTAAAAGTGGTTGCATTAGTTATCCTCCACTTAGCCTTCATGAGTTGGACAACTCTCCGAGTGACTTGTGTTGTCCCTTCCCCGTGGGTGTGAGAAAGGTAGTACCTGGGGTTTTTTCACATATATATTTTTTCTATATTTTGTTTCTAAAAGAAAACAAAAATGTTAGTACATAACTGAAGCTTTAGTTTATCTTTAATTATTTCCCTTGAGATTATTGTACAAGTGCTCTCCTATTCCCAGGGAGGGAAATGTGCTTCACTAATAAGTAGAAGAAGAACTGTGTGCCGAAGGCATGGCCTTGTAATGTGGCACTATTATGCATGCTCGAGGTTCATGGAACTCAAGATGTGTGCAAGCTGAAGTTTTCGATCGATGTATGGAGATTGATCGGCATTTGGGCATCCAAATCTGCTTTTTTTTTTTCACATATGACTATTTCTTTGGAGCTTCTGATGTTTGGTACAACTATCGCGTTGCCATTCTGCTTTGCTAGCCATTCAAATCTTTGAGTTGCTCTCGTTGAGTATTTCTGTTTCTTCAATTTCAAGTCGTTGCGTCTTCCTTGCTCCTTCATCTTTGATTTGTATTGGTCCTTATTTCGTACTGACTTAGTGGCCTTCATTGGTACCTTTTATTTGGGGACCCATATTTGTGTTCCAGAGGGTTGAGGAGCAATCAATTTCTTTGGTATCCACAATTGGGCAATCTTTTTTGGACCTCGGGATCCAGCTTTGCTTATCTCCTTGTACTGATGTTGTTTCCTGTGTAGATGATGACTCTGTTGTTGATGATAAGTTGTTACCTGATCTTTCCTAATCCAGGCATGTTTGGTACCTTGAATTGGATATATTTTGATGCGGGAAAGTTCGGGATGATTATGTTGACTAGTCACTCTTGTGCTCAATTCCTCACTAGGGCTTTCCATGGAAACGATGTTAGTAGAGGGGTCCACTCGACGAGGAGGGTGCATAAGATTAAGAATTGGTGTAATCTCACATGAAGTGCTTGGAGGTGGGGTTTCCATAGTAGAGGTAAATGTACAAGCATCGGTATGCATAAGTAGTTGATATCTCGGGGCTATACACTTGGCTTTGACATGTCGTTCTTCTAACACACTGAATACTTCACGGTGCCCTATCTTGGCTGATATGTAGCCCAAGGCTAATTGGATAGTTACATCATATTCATATATCCAATCTTAGCCTAACACAAGTTCTTCCAATAAATATTGATCATGACACATGAAGAGGTTTTGTTGCATCATGTTATTTCCTAGGTGCAATGACAATGTAATCTCGCCCATGCATTTAGTAACCTTTCCCCCTATTCCAATCAGATGTGCTTTGGTTGGACGTAATTGTTCTTTGAGCTTATGAGTCAAAGAAGATTTGATGCAGCTGAGAGTTGTTCCTGTGTCAATGAGAGCATCCACCAAGTGGTACTCTTCTGTTCCCGCTGCCAAGTTCAAAATGGTTGCCTCGCTTGATGTCCTAGGTTTTTTGTGGCTCTAAAATTAGCCATTGGGATGAGTTCCTCTCCTAGCCAATATCTTTCATCCCTCTCTCTCATCCATTCCTTCCGTTTTCTTATTCGTTCTAGGGCTTCCTATCTTGCTTCCTCGCGTATTTTTTTGTCCTCCTCTCGCCTATTTTTTGATGTTAGAAGTTGTGACAATATTTTATCGATCAATGGCTCCAAATACTTTTTTACTCGACAACCACTTATATAGTTTGGCAATACTTCTCCATCTAGGGCTGCTAAGCTGATGGCTCCGCTTTTTGATATACGATTAATCACCAAGGGGCCATATCCTCCTTTTTGTAGCTTCTTTGCATGTTGCTTTAAAGTATATACGAGGACCAAATCTCCTTCCTTCAAATTTTTATCCTTAATATGAGCATCAAAATATGCCTTTTGTCGCCTTTTTGCAGCGTAAATACCGTCCACTGCTTGTAATCTTGTTTCATGTAACTTCTCGATTTGATCCAATTGATTAGATAACTCATGTCCAGTCCATTCCATTCGTAGTTCGAGGTTACTCTAAGAGTAGGTACTAGGAAATCAATTGGTAAGATGGCATTCTTTCCGTACACTAGGTTAAACGGAGTAGTTCCTATGGCTATTTTGTATGCTACTCGGAATGCCCATACAACGTGATGTAATTTCTTGTCCCAATCGGATCTTCCATTGTTAACAATCTTAGTGAGAATTGTACACAATATTTTGTTCGAACTTTCAGCTTGTCCATTGGCTTGTGGGTGATAGGGAGCCAATTTCTTGTGAATCACTAAGAATTCATTCATTAAGGTTTCGATCACTTCATTGACGAAGTGTGTGCCTCTTTCACTTACAATTTCGATTGGCAATCCAAACCTAGTGAATATATTTTCAAAGAGAAACTTAGCCGTGGTCCGTGCATCATTCTTCTTGGTTGCCTTGGCCTCTACCCATTTGGTCAAATAATCCATTGCTACAATTATGTACTCGGCATGGGAACCTTTAGCTAGTGGGCTAATAGGTCCGACAAAATCTATTCCCCATTTGGTAAATGCTCTGGCACTCATCATAGGTCTTAATGGCATTTCATCTCTTCTGATAGGATACTTCGTTTGTTGACAAGTATCGCATCTGTGGACATAAGTGGCGGCATCTTGATATAGAGTTGGCCACCAAATTCCAGCAAAGAGAATCATTTTTGCATTTTTTATCTGCAAAAAATTGTCCTCCTGTGACTCCCGTATGAGCCATCTCTAAGACCGAAACGTACTCGTCTTCATGAATGCACATTCTTAAATGATTGTCCCTTCCTCTCTTGAAAAGTTGTTTTCCTATGAGAACATAATCCTTGCTTTGCTCCTTGAGGGCACATTTTCTTGCCAAATTAGCTCCTTCTGGGTACTCCTGAGTTTTCAAGAACTTTACCAGAGGCATACTCCACCTTGCTGCTACTGTAGAGTAACATAGAGTAGAGTTCTCTTCAGGTGTTCTTTCTTGACAAATGGGGCAGGTAGATACATAGTTATGTGTATCCCTCTGCGTGGTTGGCCAATATACGCCTAGTCTCTTCAATGTTTGCCCTGTTCCATTCACACTTTGATGAGTTTTCCATGATTTACGTGTGCTTTTTGAAGCCACATCTCTTGCTCCTCTTCTTCCACACACCTCATAAGTAGCCCACCTAGATCTTGGGGATATAAGCTTCCAACTATGATGTGGAGATTTTTAGTCTTCCATAGATCTTGGCTTTTGTTTTCAGTGATCCTAAGTTGAGGTCCATATGTGAGGATGGGGATCAACTTTTCTGCCCATTGTGGACATACTTCGAGATTGAAAAGATAAGTACGCGGCAGATCATCTAGCACTCCTGTGGGAGGTTCTCCATGTGTCATTCTCGACAGGTGATCTGCACGGATGTGCGTATTCCCTTTCTTGACTACTACTTCAAAATCAAATTCCATTAACAATAGAAACCATCACACTAGTCATCCGGTATTACAAGGTATATTGACTAGGTACAGTAGAGCTTGATGATCGATGAAGAATTTGAAGTTGTTTGCCAATAAGTAATGTCAAAATTTCTTTACCGCATACACCATTCCTAAGCCCTCTCGCTCCGTAGTGGTATAATTATGCTCTGCTTGGTTTAATTGTCTACTAGCATAGGCATAGGGTGATCTAGCTTTCCTGTATCTGCTGGTTGTGCTAAGATGCATCCAATGGTAAACTTGGAAGCATCTACATGAATATGAAATGGTCTATTCTAGTCAGGCACTCTGACGATTGGTGTTGAACTCAAGCGACTCTTCAATTCGTTGAAATCCTTTTCACAATCTTTCGTCCAAATAAACTGAGTCAGCAATCCATAAAGGGGCCTTGCAATTATGGCATACATGTGAATGAATCTCCGGTAGTATCCACAATGCCCCATAAATGCTTGCACTTCCTTAGCAGTCTTTGGTCTTGGCAAATCCAGAATCACTTTGATTTTGTCTTCATCCGTGGAAATTCCATTTTTAGAGACAATGTGTCCTAATATCTTCCCTTGTCGAACCATGAAGACACGTTTTTCCGGATTAAGGCATACTCTATACTGTCCACGTTTGGCAAATATCTTTCTTAGTTCTAGGATATGTTCTGATTGTATAACTGAATAGGTACATAAATTGTCCACGTATACCTCCATACTTTTTTCTCAAGAACTCCTTGAACACATGGCACATCAATCTTTGGAAAGTGGCCAGGGCATTAGTTAGACCAAAAGGCATAACTCTAAATGCATAAACTCCCCATTCGGTTGCAAAGGCTGTCTTATGTTGGTCTTCAGGAGCAATGGTTACCTGATTATATCCTGAGAAGCCGTCAAGGAAGCTATAGACTTCCTTGCTTGCAACCCTTTCCAACAGATGATCCATGATAGGTACTGGGTAACTATCTTGTATGGTGGCGACATTCACTTTTTTCCGGTTAATGCATACCCTTAACTTGCCATCCTTTTTCGGCACGACTACTAAAGGTGATACCCATTCCGAGTGTTCGATTTCATAAATGAAGCCCGCATCCGATAACTTTTCTACCTCTTCCTTAATCTTTGCCAAATAAACATCGTTATAAGTGTATGGCCTTTGTTTGGAGGGCTTGGCGTCTGTTGTCATAGGTATTCTGTGGGCGCAAATAGAAGGATATACACCTTTTAAATCCTTATATGTCCATGCAAAGACATCTATATATTCTCTTATGAGTTGTATTAACTCTTGTTCTTCCTCAAATGAGACATCCTGTCCTATAAAAGTGCATCTCTCTTCTCCTTCCTCCAGAATTACTATTATTTTCTTGGTCTGTTCTTTATTGTCGTATGCTATTCTTGGTCGTGCTTCCCGTTTTGGCATCTGAATAGCAATCTTTCTCTCCTTGACCTCATATTTTTTGAAGTGTTTGGGGACCTCAAATCGGTCTTGAGGTCTATTTTCTTCTTCTCCGTTTTCTTTGTCTGGTTCATTTTCTTCTCTTTGTGTCATTCCTTGGTTTGACTCATTAGTCATGATGTTTACTCCTTGATTTCCATTTTCTTCCTCAATAGGTTCCCATTCCATTTCGATGCTCTCATAATCTTCCTTCCATTCTTTTTCAATTACTTCGCCTTCATCGGCTTCTTGTAGAACAACCATGTATAAGCTTATGTCATATCCTTGCTCATCGATAGATGAGTATCTTCGTTCATCCATAGATAAGTATCTTCGTTCATCCATGTTTGGTTACTCGAACCTATACTATGAATTGATAGATAGTTGTCCTCCTTATGTACCAAATTCCATTGCAGAGGGGAAACAACTTGATACGTGTAAGTATGGATGTTTATTCTGGTTGTGGTTCCCCCATGCTGCAAGTATACAACATCTTTTCCCCATTCTTGCACTACCTTGAGCTGTCTCATGAAAGGACTTCCAAGTATCATCTCATAATTGCTAGCCTTTTCGAATTGACATATTGCTAAAGTGTGCTCGAATTCAACTCCGCAAGTGGTGAATACTGCTTTTTCTAATAATCTTAAGGGCCGTTTTGTATGCCCATTTGCCATTTGAATCTTCATTCTGGTAGGTCGTAAAGCTAGTTTTCCCCATTTCTCTCAAATTTCTTTGGTAGCAATTCCTACTCCCGCTCCTGAATCTAATATGGCTTTAGTGGTATAACCTCTGTAAGTGATAGGGAGGCATGTGTTTCCTTCATCTCCCTTGCTGAAGTCTCCAACCTTATCGACTGTGATTTTAATTGTGGCTACTTCATCTTGCATCTCGCTTTTGTCTGACTTTATCTCTAACTGGTTAGTGAGCTTCTCTTTCAACTGCGGCTTCACTTTCAAGAGTTCTTCCAACGTCAGAGTACAAGGTATTTTTACTTTTTTAAGATGTTGTATGATGTTTGAGGTTTGAACTGGGTTCTGCTCCTTTCTCCTCACAGAGGGAACACGATATAATTCAAAGTTATGTTCATATTCTCCCATGTAGTTTGGCAAAGCCTTCACACTGTCTTCGTCATCTTTGCTATCGTTAAGTCGCAATAATCCTTCTGAGTTTAATCCATACATTGACACTTCCAGCTCGACTTCCGCTTTTAACTCCTCAAAAGGATGTTCAAATCCTTCTGTTTTCTTCCATCTATCTTCTTGGACTCTTGCCCACAAGTCTCTAGGCCAGTCCACATCTACTTCAGAAATAACGATTCCTTCTTTTTCATTTTTGTAGTAAATTTCACCACGGATCTCGTCTTTCTTCCCTTCCCTGGAATCACTAGGTGTGACACATTCCTGAAATTCTTTTTTGGGAATTCTTGAGCTGGGTAGTGGCTAAACAGGTTTTTCTAAGGTTTGCTGAGCCACTTCAAATAACTTCTTACATATATCCAATCTTTCTTTCTCTAAGTCACCTCTTGGGTATTCCCTTTTGCATTGTTCAATGGTTGGACCCGCTTTTATTCGCGCTTAATATGCCTCAATCCGCATGACTCTTCTGGCATTGGATCGGCCAGAACTGACCCTGCCTCTTTTTTTCTATGCTTTTTTGTCTTAGGGTTTCCTTCAGGTTCTTGTTTTTCTTCTTGGCCTTGTTTATTATTCCTGTTCTCCAACTTTTGTTGCAGTTTCTTTTTCTTTCATCCTTTCTCTACCATTCTTCCATTTTTGGGTCCGTTTACTTTTAGTACTTTTCTCAGACTCTTTAGAATCTGCAATTACTTGAGGTGTAGGTATGTTTAATTCTTTGTAGGAGTAATCATTTTCCTTGGGTTTATCTGGGGTCTCTCTACCTTTTGCCCTTGTTATCGCTTTCAATGGCATCGTGTACTCGTTATCGCTCCCTGATGACTCTATCACTTCTATCACATTGATCTGCACATTGGAATTTACTTTATTGGGATTCTTGGGGCAATCTCTAAAAATATGATCTTTACCACAATCATTGCAGTAACCTTCCCAAACTCTCGAGGTGGTGGTGGGGTAGGTCATGTACATTCTCTGATAAAGTGATCACCTCCGCATCTATAACATGGTCCTCTAGGGGCAGGTGGTCTACTCATTGGCCAGGGGGGTATGGGTGCTCTAGGAGCTGTGTACATCAATGACACATAGTCCTGATCATATCCATAAGAGCGATCAGGTCCTTCAGAACCATAAGTATATGGTTCGTAAGATTGTCCATACTCAGCTATAGTGCTCTCATAAGTGGGATAATTTCCTTGACTAGGGCCGTAAGATGGGCCATAAGCCTCGATATTAGCCAATGGGGTGGCTGGTACTATCGCTCTTTCAGGATTCTCTTCAAATTGGACAATTTTCACTGGGACAACATTCTGAGGGTGTGGTGGTTGTTGTCCTAGCACAGCTTGAGGTTGATTGTATCCTTGATATGCATACGGTCGTGGTGCAAGTGCTTGCTGCTAGTATGGGGGTATCCATATGGCCTAAAGGGTGGTTGTACTGGTCTTGATTGTCGATTATAAGGACAGTTCTCCGTATTGTGATTTGTGTACCTTTGTTCTATGCTACAATAATGTGTAGGGCCCTGGGCGGGTGGTCTATTGTAAGCATAAGCAGGTGGTGGGACTACTCCTCTATTGCACATGTGAGAAGGATGGTCACCTCCACAGTGAACGCATCTTCTGAGCATGGGCACTCTCATAGGATTGCTTGGGTAATTCCTCTGTCCTTGAACATTCAGCTTCTTAGCCACTAAATCGGCTATCTCTTCCACATTATTCTTGGGATTTGATGTATTGCTGACACTATCCTCACTCTTCACACAGCCTTGAGATATCTTCAAGTCTTCAGCCAGATTGTCATCTAGGTCGATACACTCTTTCATACATTCTTGCAAATTTTGGACTCTCTTCACATATACTAATGATCTTAATGATCCATTCACTAATCCTTCCAAGAATAATGAGACCATTTTGTTTTGAGTGCGTCTCTCGCTCTCCTCAACAGGGCATCTATCCACGTATTGCTTGAATCGTCTCGTTGCCAATCTTACTGATTCCGTAGGAGCCTGTTTAAAACTATGGATTAATGATGACGAGTTGTTTTTTATTCCAATCTTAGTGAATTCTTCAATCAATTCTTGATAGAATTGTTCCATGTTTTGGAAATTATTAGGGTCTAAGGGTTGGAACCAAGCTAAGGTTGTGTCTGTAAGGGTTAGGCCGAATGATTCATATTGGATCAAGAAGTCTTCCACTTGTTCAACTCTTATTGCTTGCTTGAATTCAGCTATATGGTTGTATGGCTCACTAGAGCCATCATAGTGACTTCTCATGCATTTGGCAACTTGAATGGGTCTCAGTCTTTTTCTAGGTTCAAGTGGTCTTGGCATTACCGGGAAAACTAGTCGTCCTATTGGTATGCCTGCTTCTCTTCCTATAGGTGGTCTCTCATGAACAGAGATACTATTTCTTGGTTCTACATTTGTGGGAGGTCGATAGTATCACCGGGTGTAACAAACTGCACGTGAGATCTAACTGGAATGCTCTGTTGTTGTGTCTGTCTCGAATGCTGATAAGAGGCATCCTGGTAAGTTTCTTGGGGATTTTGCAAAGTGGTGGCTTGATCCCTAGGTGGGAACACAGAAATGTTCTGATATCTCAGCCTAGCCCTCTCCAATTCCATCATGGGCCAATACCTTCTTTCTAAATAAGTAATGTGAGACGGGTTTTCCGGATCTTGTAACTCATAAATGGTGGCTGGATTCGTCACTTCTTCCCACAAAGAAGAGTTGGTTTTCAATAAATGCTCCATTCCATTTACCATGTAGACATCCATTAAGGAGTCATCCTGGGGAGTTAGGTCTCCTCTCCAAACTTTCCTTACAATGGATCTCCCTCTCGGAGTTGACACCCGTTCCTCTTGTCCCTCTTTGTTAAGGCTTTGGGCATTGCCTTCTTCCCTTTGCTCATTGATGTTTTCAGGATGCTCTGTGATTGCATACATAATTCCTCTTTTATCCATATAGAATCCTCCCACATACTTAACATCTGGCCTATGCATTATGTGTGCATCTATGGTTTTCTTCAGTCTAGCCACTGATCTGTTTAGTCCATCTAGGTAGATGGGTAAGTCATGTTGATTGGTGCTCACATATTCTAAAGATGTTTGATACTCTCCCTCAATGATAGACATTATGCCAACTATTGGTACAAAACTCTACATGTCTTCTGAGGCCACAATGATTTCTTCTTCAGACTCACTTGAGGTTTCAGAGTAATGAGAGTGAATACTCGGTTCAGCTACACTTCCTTCAGATGAGACTACATTCTTCGGCTTCCTAGGATTCTTCCCAATCTTAAGTTCATTCACTTAAGAGCTCTAATCGAGTTTGAACTGCCCTTAGCTCCTAGTGCTTTCTTTAAAATCTATAGAGTTATATGAATTTCTTTCTTAATTTGTAATCTCCAGACTGAGGTAACAGTTAAGTCTTCTGGCATGACACTCGACACTTGTGAAGCGTCACGACACTCAACCTACAAAACGATACTCGACACTTGACAAATGTCGCACACTTGATGCCAATGACACCTGACACCTGACACCTAGCAGGTATTGCGACACTGGAGGTCATGAAACTCGACACTCAACCAATCATGATACACGACACTTGCTCGATGTCGTGACACTTGGAGTCCACGACATTCTACACATGACACTAGCTTAGTCACGACATCCAACACTCGTCAAGTATTGTGACAATCACTGAATCAACGACACTCGATACTTATGAAATGTCGCGACACTTGGTCAACGACACTCGATACTCGACACTGAGTTAGTCAGCGATACTCGATACCTGCTAGATATCGCGACACTTTGTCAGCGACACTTGACACTTATGAAATGTCGCGACACTGGTTCAATGACACTCGACACTTGCCAAGTATTGCGACACTGGTGATCCACGATACCTGACACTTGTCAAATGTCACGACACTAAAAGAGTGTAGGTATCACGACACTCAACTGGGGGAGGTCACGACACCTAAATGTCGGGACACTCGACCTTGGGAGGTCACGATACTTGAAAGTTTTTCAAACACCAGCAGATATTTTTGAAAACCAAAATAATGTGGGTGATCTTAGTGCTTGTATCCCCTTTCCTAAGTGTCTGAATCAAAGAAACTCTTCCTCAGTCCCTGGATAATCCCCTCACGACATCTGCCGTAGGTCGTTTCCTTCTTTCCCTTGATTGAACTTGAAATTTGTTTTAGCAAGGACTGGATATGCTCACCTCCCAAGTGCCCTCAAGCCCTTTTCCACAACCGCTCATGCTTTCTTTAGCTCCTCGCACCTCGCTTTACACTCGTGACACTTGCAATCCTGCTCTCAGGATACTTGCTCGAAGTCAAGTGATTGGAAAAGGAGTTGTTTTTGGTTTTTTATACTTCTGAAAAGTTCCTAACTAAAAATGTTGAAGGAAAAAAAAAACCTTGAGAATTAACCCTATTTTTCTTGCGTACTCACTTACTTTCTCCTACTTACTCTAACTTCTCTCTCTCTACTCACTTCCCTAAACTATCAACTCACTACACACACTCCCAAAAGTGAGAAGTAGCAAGTGCGGATGAATGTGAATTACCAAAGAAGAGAAATTCACAACTCCTTTGCCTACTTCAATGCTAAGAGCTTTTCACCATCACACGAATGCCTCAGTTTGATTCGACATTCCCCGGCAACAATGCCAAAAAATGTGTGTACCTAAGTATCGACTTAGGGACTTATTGAGAAAGAGACTATACCTCAATCTCCCTCAAGTGCATATAGTGGGGATTCACACTTTAATTACCAATCCAAGGAGCATCAAAACTGAGCCGAGTGTATGAAGACATGCATTCAAATGTTGGTCAATGCAAATTAGATCTAACAAAGTACATGCAAGTAGAAATCCACCACATTCAAGCTTTCAAGGTTCACTATGGTGTCACGACACTTGGAAGAGCAGTCAACAACAAATCGAGCTTTTCTCTCAGCTCCGAACTCTTAATATAGTGAATATCAGGTTCCTTTTGAAGCTCTTAAGAAGACCCATCCAATGGTAGTCTTTTCACTCGATTCTGACACTCCTGCTTCAAGTTATGAGCCAAATATTGAGCTGCCGAAATGGCCTCTCTATGCTTCAGCACCTCCTACACTTTGCACACACACTACCAACAACAAACAAGCACTTTCATGGATAGAAAACAATTCTAACACTACAACATATCGAGGGTATACCGAGGCTGCTACCGAGGCAAATGAATGGGCGTGATTTCTTCACGGCATCAGTGTTACAGTCGGTATACGCGTCGGAAAGAAAGCGTCAATATGGACGTCGATATAAGCATCGGTATAGGCATCGATATATACACCGGTATTACCGACGCTTATATCGACACCGGCACTGGGTGTACCGGCACCTATACCGATGTCCATACTGGAGCTACTGACGCGTATACTGACGACCCTATCTGCACAAATTTTTTTGGGCAGAGTGTGTTGTCTTTTGCTACAACATGATGTTGTTTAGCAAAAGACAATACACTCTGCCCAAATGAGTACATGTGTTATGTACTCTAGTGGCAACCAAAACATAAACTTATATGAGCAAAAATGAACAATGAATCATGTACAGAAATTTGTATATTCCATAAATGAAAAATGTACAAAAGTGTGTACACATATTTTTTGGTGTCATTGCCAAGGAACTAGTCCAATCAAGGTGCCTACATGATGGTAATAGCTTAGGAGTGAACGTGTCGTGTGAAGAGAGGCCATTTCAATAAGTGGCAAGTCTCTAAAATTTTTGCACTTGTTATTTCACTCTAGTGGTGTGTGTAATGAGTTCATAGGGTTAGGGTTGAGAGAGTGAGAGAGTAGAGGGATTAGAATTAGAAGGAAGAGGTAGATATCATGTAGGAAACTCATCACAAGAAAACCCAAAAAATTTGAATCATTTTCATTTCTGGCCATGGTCACCTCAAGGACCTAAAATACCCAAACACTTCAGTGTCCTAGTCACTTGTACTAGTTGCAAGAACGTGACCTGACTAGCATCCAATATCAGCAAGAAAATATCGTGGAGAAATGTGCACATAGAGGGAGTTACCTGTAGAGAAGTGAGCAAAGGAAATCACTGAAGTAAGTCTTGCATCTTCTTTAACTTCAAAAATCCATCAAAACAATCCAACACATGACACAAAGCAGTATAAGTATCACGAGGTAGAAAAAACAAATTTTGAGTGTGTTTCAATAACTAGGGGCACATGAGGGAGATAAGGAGTTTGTGAAGAGCATATTACACTAAAAATTTTGAAATTTAGACCTTTCTAGACACAAGTAACATGGTCAGTTGAGTTGAAGTATCGTGATACCTGAATTCCCTTGTATCACAATACTGATCGTGTATCGTGTATTGCGTCCCCGTGTATCATGATACCATACAACTATCATGTATCACTGGGTTGAGGTATTGTGTATCGTGTGTCGTGTCCTCATGTATCACAATCCCATACAATTATCATTTATCATGGGTTGGAGTATCGTGTATCATGTATCATCTTGGACGTGTATCGTGTATTGTACACTTTTGTGTATCGTGTATCACCTAAAGAATCAAGTGTCACGACACCTCACAAGTATCGTGTATTGTGCAAGTGTGTGTATCATGTATCGCCAAGAACAAGTATCATGTGTTGCATTTTTTTGAGTATCGTGTATCGTGAATACCCAAGTATGGTATAGTGGAAACCCAATATCATGTATCATCGAAATTCGAGTATCATGTATCATTATAGATCAAGTATCATATCGTGATGTCTAAGTAGCATGTATCACCCAAGAGTCAAGTATCGTTATCGTGGCCTCTGAGTATCGTGGATCGTGGAAAAATTAAAGATTCTCGAAAAAAGAAATTTGGGAGAATCAAAGCACTAAAACTTGCAAAGGGAAGGTCAATAGGGCCATAGACAACCCGAGAACTAAGCAGTGAATGAACCTAAGATCTAGATGAGTATTGAGCAATCAAAGAAGTGTAGTATCATCTGCAAGAAGTGTAGCTCAACCAAGTAACCAATCTATTTACTTAGATACATCTAGTGACTCAGAGGAGGAAAGACTGCTAGCCTTAGAAGATATGCATAGTTCTATGTCTAGAATAGGTTTTATGTCTGTAGTGGAAGGGGAATATCAGACATCCCTACAGTATGTATCTACAAACTTGCATGGGGTGCCCATCTACCTTGACAACCTTAATGGATCTGTGGCAAGAATGAGAACAACGACTGACTCAAAAATAGTCCCAAGACCAGCTGTCAAATACAAAGGAGGTGTCCATATGGGTAAGATAGGACATATATATGTTGTGATTAAAACCCCTGACTAGATGAATGACAGAGGAGAGACTGAAGAACTAAGAAATCCTAGTAGAACCGATAATGGAGATGCAGTGACTACACCTAGGGGAAAGTCTGTAGTTACTCAGGTACTAAGAGGAAATCTGATACCACATGATGACTATTTGGTTGATGTGTACTTGGTAAGTGGGAGTGACGTACTACTACAAGCGGTTTCACCTATACAAGAGGGAAGTATCAACCCTAGCACTATTTATCAATTGAGAGACCCTAAAGATTCCTCTAGGGTTACCTATCTAGACCAAAATTAGAGAAGATATTGGCCAATGGATGATTTGGATAGGTCGAGACTAAGGTACATGGGGCTGCTAGTATTCCCTCCTCGAGAATAGGCAACTACCTTGCAAAACCCTTTGGATCCTAGCAAGGTATTGAAAACTTAGTATTTGGACAAACTAGCCAACAAAGAGTTCCTGTCATGTGTAATTTTCCATGCTAGGGCCCAACCTCAGTAACCAAACTAATCTAGGAAGAAGAAGCATGAATAGACCACCTTTTCCAGTAAGACCACCAGAGGGTGTAGGATAGGAGGACACCCCATATGACCTTCCATTCCCATCATCATTCGACCTCTAGAGCCAGGTAGAAGGTTAAGACCAATTTAGGTGGCTAAGTGTATGAGAAACCATTATGATGGTTTAGGGGAACCTTATGTCCACATTGCAGAATTCAAGCAAGTATTACATGCAAAACAGGTGGACGTTTTTTTTCCAATACAAATCTTTTGGGCTAACCCTGACAGGAACAACTTTGATCGGGTTCCAACCTTTGGAAACCAATTGTTTTACTAATATTGAGTAATTCTTCCAAAAATTCATCAGAGAATTCACCAAGAGGGGAATCAAGCACAATTCTTCTTCACTGATCCATAGTTTTAAATAGACCCCTAATGAGACCATAAAGAATGCAGCCAGATGATTCAATCAGTATGTGGATAGATGTCCTATGACGGAGAGACCCTCCCAACAAAAAATGATATCTTTGTTCTTAGATGGTCTAACTAATGGGACATTAAGAACTTTGGTATATGTGAAACGATTATAGACACTAAGTAAATGTCTGCAAGAATGCATAAGTTTCGAAGACAACTTAACAGATGATTTAAAAGTCCCACAGAATTCCATAAAATCAGAGGACCAATACAAAAAACTTAAGCCAAGGATTCGATCAAACACTTGGGGAATATTATTCGTATGACACAAGTCTTACTGAATATGACCAAGCCTACGAGCAACATTACTATGGATATGAGGGATATGACATCTCATATGGACCAGAATATGCTAGTCTTATGTACACCACACCTAGAGCTCTAGTTCCTATTAGACCCCCAATAAGACCCCTAGCATCGAGAGGACCATGCTATAGATGTGGAGGAGATCATTTCATTAGGGAATGCACTTTACCCTATAACCCACCACCCTCCCGTGTGTGGGAAGGCTATTGCAATGAATATGGCAAAGAACATATGTTTTGAGATTGTCCTAAGAACCCCAATAAGGTCTCCCTTGCTATGCAAATCAATGTGATTGAAGTGATTGAATAATTAGGAAGTGATAAAGAATACATTGTGCCTCTAAAGGCAATTACCCGAGCCAAAGCCAAGGAGAATTTGGAAATCAAAGCATTGTACCACTCAAAGGCTAGGAAGGAGCAAGAATGTGAAGCTTAGATGGTCGAGGACTTAGAGGGACTAGAGGAGGCCTCTAAAAGTAAAAAGACTCAGAGTGGAAGTCAAGGTGCAAAAAACTTTTAAAACAAATGGAGTAAAAGAAAAACTAAAGATAAAGAGAGAAATCTGGAGGAAGCTAAGATAGGTGAAAATCAAAAGACGCACGAGAAAACTCGCTAGGGGACCAAATATCCGGAGAGAGAACAGTAGGATCAATTCTCGTGGATCCCATGCCCAAAGATTTGAACATGTGGTTGAAGGCCTATCAATCCAGGATAGAGACATGGCCTAGAAGAGGACTACCATGTATAGGTTTACATTGTACCCTTCTTCATCTATGCATTCATTCATCATCAAGAATTTCTCATTCACACAAACATCTAACGTGGCTAATATTTCCATCCATCCATGGGGTTTGAACACTTCATCTCGAAATATTTGTGGCATGTATGTTGGGTCTTCTAGAAGTCTATAGTTTTCATTCCCTATCGGCCACAATGATGTCTTTTTTTCTTCCCATTTGGCTTCCTTACACATCCATACTTGAACATCTTCCTTCATCCATGATTGATCACTCAATCTGGTGCTATGAATGGACACATCATCTTCCTCGCTATGGACAGGGTCCCACTGCAATGGAGGTACATCTCTATATGCAAAGGTATGTAGATTTATTTTGTGGTGGCACCCTAATGTTGGAGGTACAAAACATCTCTTCCCCAATCTTGTAATACTCTCAGTTGTCTCATGAAAGGTCATCCCAAAATCATCTCATAATTGCTTGCTTTTCCAAACTTACATATTTCTAGGGTATGCTCAAATTCCACTCTGCACGTGGATAGAATGATCTTCTCTAAGATCCCTAATGGTCTATCAACATGGCCATCTGATAATTGGAGTTTCATTCGAGTGGGTTGTAGGGCCGACTTACCCCATTTCTCCCATATCTCCTTAGTGGCTATTCCTACTCCCACTCCTGTGTCTAAAATTGCTTTGGTCATGTACCCGTTAAATGTGATGGGAAGACACGTGTTTCCTTCATCTCCTTCACTAAACTCTCCTACTTTGTCTACTGATATTTGAATCGTGGGTGGTGACTCCACCTCCTTCTTCTCCTTAGGTTGTTCCCCCTCTTCTGTCTTTAATTGTTTAGGCAAGTGTCTCCATAGCTGAGGTTTAACTCATAGTAATTTCTCTACAATTAAAGAACATTGAGCTTTTGTTTTTTTTGAGTTTTGATAATGTGTGAGAGGTTTCATCTTATGATATCCCCTCTCTACCTTTGATGGTAGGGGGCATGAAATAACTTTGACTTCCTCTCATACTCCCCCATATAGTTGGGAAGTGTTGATATATTGTGTACTTCCTTTCAGTTCTGATCCAAAATTGAAATTTCTTCATATATCTCCTCCGTTTCCAATGCAGACTGATTCCCAATGGTGTCTATTTCTTCGAACATGGGTGGGGTGTTTCCACTCTTTTTCCATTGATCTTCTTGAATTCTAGCCCATATGTCACATGGCCAGTTTAATTCTATTTCTGGGATTACTGAATCTTGTTCCTCCCTTTTAATCTTGATGGTTTCCTTTCTCTCTTCATCTTTTTGTCTTTTTTCGTGTTCTTGATTGACAACTTCTAAACATTCTTGGAATTTTTTTTCTAGTATCCTAGTTTTGAGAAGGGTTGGTATAGAGTTCTCAAGTGTGGTTTCAGCAATCGCAATCAATTTTTTGCATATTTCCAATCTCTCCTTCTCCAAATCTCCTCTAGGATAACTTCTTTTGTGTTGTTCTAGAAGTAGAAGCTAGAGAGCTGCTAGAGAAAGAATGGAGAGAGGACTACAAAAGCATTGAAATGGAGCTTGAATTTGATTCAAAAGAGCAATACCTGAAAGAAACTCGAAAAGAAGACTAAGAAAAGCCTAGAGTACTAGTAATAGAGAGGTATCAAGAGAAATATAAGGAGGAGGAAGTTGGAGTTCAGGGAGATCAACATCTTGACAAGTTTGAAGTGCCAAATCATTTTAAGCGATATGAGGTAGAGGAAAGAAAGATAGCTATTCAAATGCCAAAGAGATAAGCTCAAGAAGGAGAAGCATACAAAAACAAAAAACAAACTAAGAAGGTTATAGTAACCATGGAATGAGAGGAAGAGAGATGTACATACATAGGAAATCCTTCCATCTGTTCTCATCGAATCCCTATTAATCCAGATGCAAAGCCCTCTAAACAAAGGCCTTACACTTATAATAATGTCTATTCAGCAAAAATCAAGGAAGAATCGACAAACTGTTAGCATCAGGGTTTATCTACGAAATTGAACATACAGAATGGGTATCACTATTGGTGGTTGTGCCTAAGAAAAATGGGAAACTCAAGGTGTGTATTAATTTGAAGAAGTTTAATGCCGCAACGATTTAGGAGAGTTACCCATTACCCATAACAGACCACCTTCTGGAAAGAGTAGCAGGCAAGGAAGTCTATAGCTTCCTTGATGGATTCTCTGGTTACAACCAAGTGGCAATTACTGTTGAGGACCAACACAAAACTACCTTTGCTACTGAATGGGAGTGTATGCCTTCAGGGTTATGCCATTTGGGCTGACCAAAAACCCAGGAACCTTCTAGAGATTGATGTGTCATGTATTTGAAGAATTCCTAAGAAAAAGTATGGAAGTCTATGTAGATGATCTATGCACATACTCCTCTCACTGAATCAAACATATCCCCCAGTCAAGAAAGATATTCAAAAAGTGTAGAAAGTACAGAGTGTGCTTAAATCCTTGAAAATGTGTTTTTATGGTAAGGCAAGGTAAAATTTTGGGACATATCATGTCCAAAAATAGAATCTCGACAAATAGATAAAATTAAAGTAATTTTGGAATTACCCAGACCAAAGAATGACAAAGAAGCACAAGCATTTATGGGACACTGTGGATATTATTGACGATTCATCCACATGTATGCCATAATTGCAAAACCCTTGTATGGGTTATTGACAGAAGTTACATGGAAAGAAGTGTGTGAAAAGGCTTTTAATGAGTTAAAGAAGAGGCTAAGCTCAACACCCATATTGAAAGTGGCCAATTGGAATAAGACATTCCATATTCATGTGGATGCATCCAACTTTGCAATTGGATGTATCTTAGCACAACCTGCAGACAAATGAAACTTAGATCACCCAATAGCATACGTGAGCAGACAATTGAACTAAGCAAAAATAAATTATATGACCACCAAACAAGAAGGCTTAGGGATGGTGTATGCAGTTAAAAAATTCAAATATTACCTCCTAGCCAACAAATTTAAATTCTTCATTGATCACCAAGCATTATTGTACTTGTTCAATAAACCCTGTAATACAGGAAGGCTAATGAGATGGTTTCTACTACTGATGGAATTTGACTTCGTAGTAGTAGTAAAAAAGGGGAACACCCATATAAGGGCAGATCACTTGTCGTGAATGATGCACGGAGAACCACCCATAGGAGTAGCAGATGATCTACCTGACACATACCTGTTCAATCTGGAAGTACATCCAAAATGGGAAAGAAAATTGATCCCAATATTCACACATGGACCACATTATAGGATCAATAAGGACAACAAGAAGGAATTTATGCAATCACAAAACTTGCATATTGTTGCAAGAAGTCTGTATTTTAAAGACTAATAGAGTGTTGCTAAGGTGTGTAGAAGATGAAGAGCATAAGAGCTTACTCGAACAAGCCCATGTGAACAAGTGGAGAAGGCACAAAGGTGTTCATGAAACAACAAGAGATTTGAAAAGGACAGGTGTGTATTGGCTAGATATGCAAAAGGATGTACATGAACACATCATCGACTGCCAAGAATGTAAGGAAGTTCCACCAGATGAACATTCATCCTTATGTTACACCACCATAGCCCCAGAATGGAGCAAAGTGTTAGTTAATTTTTTGAAGTCACGAACTTACTTGGAGGGTGCAAGCCTAGCGAGAAGAAGAGCTCTAGAAGAACATAGAAAGGATTATGCCATCATAGGAAGACAATTATTCAAAAGAGGAAAGGATAATCAGTTACGATTATGTGTACATGAAGGAGAATACTTGCCTATTCTAGAAATGGCTCATGCAGACACAAATGGAGGACATTTTTTAGCCGACAAGACTATCAAGATGATTCTCTTTGCTGGCCTATGGTGGCCAACCTTACATATGGATGTAGAAACTTATGTATGAAGTTGTGAAGTATGTCAACAAACAAAGTATCCTATATGAAGAGATGAAATGCCTCTGAGACCAATGATTAGTGCTAGAGCATTTTTGAAATGGGTATTGATTTCAAAGGACCAATAAATCCCCCAACAAAAGGGTCGCAACCCATCCTTCACTCATGTTGAGTCAATTGCATCCAAAGTAGGCATCATAGGGCTACCCTACAAGGCCATGCATTTGGCACATAGCTTTTTCAGAAAACATAGTGGTGCACATTTCCTATACAAGAATAGGACTTAGCTTGTACCATAATAGCCCAAATAAAATTGATGTACATCAATAATTGCTTTGGCTATAAACCAACCTTTATGTTTTCTTTCAGCCATGAAAAATAAAGAAATGAAAAAAAATAAGGTTAGGTATCACATTCTACTCAAACTAGCAAGGGGGAATCATGTTCATAAGAAATGTAGAGTCACTACACATCTCTAAAACAGAGGCAATTTTTCGTACCTGAGACTAATTCTCAATTGCATTGCAAGTGTAGATGGCTCGAGAACTCTAAAGCAACAATGCAAAAGGAAATTTTGGAATTTCCATTGAAAAGCATAACTAAGGCAAAGGGACATTGGTTCCATGAAGATCAACCAATAGGCGAGCATCTATTTCTAGTCAGCATAAAAATCATGGATAGGGATCATCAATTCCCTGTAATGTCGCAAGATTTTTGGATACTCCACGAAATTCCATCAGCCATGGATGTCTTGATAAAAGCAGGCATCGACAAATATTTTTCTTTATCGATTCATAAGGCGGATTTTGAAAGATGCACTCAAGTAATGAACACCCTGCATCGGGCCTTGGATATGCCCTCAATGCTAGAAGCAAAGGTACTCGACTTACAAGGGAATTGGATTACAATTGAATTCACAGACAAATTGATTAAAGAGGCATTCGGATGGACCAACGATGGTGTCATAGATCTTAAAGAAGAATGCCATGAAGCTAAAAAGAGAACATTTTTGGACATCAATAGAGTTGACATTGAGGAAGTGGTTCGTTTAGTGCACCAACATTTTTGTTTTCCAAGTATGCATTAGTACATAGCACCGCAGAAAATAGTAGTTCAACTCTTGTCTCATGCAATCAAGCAAGTGGGCAGCCAGATAAATATAATGACCTATGATCAGGAACGCTTATTCAAAGACAAGAAATAGTGGGCCACAAAAAATTTCTTAATGGAAGTGTGGCATTGACATTGCTTATGTATCATGAATTGAACATCCGAGAACATCTCCGAGAGATGCCTTCAGGAAATGAAATGGCAAAATATGCAAAATCTGCTATTGTCCCTAAAACGAAGAAGAGTTCAGTTATCATAGAAGCTGCTGAGATGAGCTCTAAACCTTTAATGCAAGGAGTAAGATGATTGCGGGAAGTTCTTAAAGAGGAAACAACTCCAACTTCAAAGAGGATACATGTACTTCCAACAACACATTTAGAAAAGCTAATACCGATATTGAGGCTGGATTACAAGAGGCACTATTACAAACTCACAAGTATGCGGATGGACAAGTTAATTTATCAGTACAAGGTCATCATTACCATCAAACAAGTGCGGCATATCACAATCAACCCCGAAAAAGATTAACCAAATTCCATAGATATAGAGAATCAAGATTAATTAATTCAAGCTCATCATCTAAATCCCAAGAACACAACAACCAATCCACTATGAATGTGGACATCCACATTGAAACAAATGATGAGGGAGGATGGGACATACTAAATCAACTGGTAGACCAACAAAAAGTAGCAAGAAAAGAGAAAAACAAAGAAAGATCTAGTCAACTCAAACTAGAGCAAGGGAATAGCCAACAAGATTAATGTGTGTACACTATCCAAATGAATCAAGCAACGGAGCTTCAATTTACAAAAATTCACTTGGATGTTCATATGCAATTAGGCGCCCCAAGGAAGAGCCACAGGAAGAGGAAGAATCGATTGCGCCCATCAGAGTGGTGGTAGAACCATCACCTATGTATGTGACATTTCAAGGTACCTTATCAAAGTCAAACACAACACATGAGGATGAACAACAGGTTCACCTTCACATTCGACAACCATTTAATGACACTCTACATATTGATAAAGGAGAAGTTGTAAAAACTAGTGAAGATCCAATCATACTACAAACATGGTTGAATGTGGGCCAACTCAAACCTATAGTGAAGCAAATGATACAAACGACCATGGATACACAACAACATTTAATGGAAGCAGATAAGGATTATGACCAAGCACTTGACAAAAGAAATTGATTCAAATTATTAAGTGAAGAGCTATCTACACAAGTATTGCAATCTCAACAAGTAATAATAAGGAAAGAGGATGACCTTAAAGATGCAATGGAAAAGTGCAATATACTCACCAAGGAAAATCAGCAATTGAAGAAACAACTAAAAGAGGTCACACAAAAACATGAGACAAATGAAGCAAAAAAGGTACGCCTAATAAACCGAAGCAAAATTTTAGAAACACAAATCAAGATATACATGGAAGAGGCAAACACTCTTAGAAAGAGAAACAAGGAATTAATGACTTCAATCCTAGCTCAATCAACCAATAGAGGTATCAAAAACTACACAAAGAGATACAGTGGAGCTTGAGGCACGACTTGCAAAGTATGCTGAACAACTAAAGTAGGAGCAAGAATTACATGAGCAATGGGAAATAAAATATATGCATGATACAAATGAATTACGGAATAAATAGAAGGCAATAAAATCCAAGATTGTAAAACAATGCAAAGAAGACGCAGATCAATTAACTATACTTGGTGAACACTTCATGCAAAGTAACGAAGCCCTTACAATAGCCAATGAACAATAAAAGATAAAGATGCACTCATCAAAAGTTTAAAGGATCAGATCGACAAGAATGGAAATATGGGAACACCAATAGTTTCGAGCTCTCACGCGGCTACTATGGAGATTCAGGTACACCCTCTTCCTCCCCCCATCAATAACTCACCTATATAGATTGAAGAGGAGACACATCAAGATAATCAGACTATACAAAATATTGCAGAAGTAGGCCGAAGGGAGCGGACCCTATGGACGTCTCAACTCACAAAACAATTCGAAGATGCAATGGTAAAAGTAATGAAGGAAGCCAAAATGAAAGCAAAAACTTAGATCAAATCATTAAACCATTTAATGTACCATATGGAATCCTCAAAGAAGAGGCATGCCAATACATTGAACGTACCATGAATAAAGCATCAGACCAACAACTAAATTTCAAAGTGAATACCTTTTCATACACACAAGAATAATTCGACAAAGCTGATCCCATATGGAGGTGTAAATGTTTGGAGAACAACCCCACATTATGTGTGCATCGGGAAAATGCATCATATTTACTTAGAGGTCTCCATCAGTGGTAACAGAGCAAAAGGTGCAATATAAAGTGAAGTAAAGAGCATTTGAAGTCACAACTATTGCAGACATTGAAGTTTCTTCAAATTGAAGGTGGACAAGATCAAAGTTTTGAAGTCAACCTGAAGAAGTGTGAAGATTGAGTTTGAGAGGATATGAAAGATTGAAGTTTTGTATTAAGGTACAAAGTATATTCATTTATCTTAACATTTGTAGAGACAAAGATAAAAGATGGGAGAAAGCTTGTAGATTGATAAGCGAGATAGGGAAAACTATCCAGCTTGGTCCATGAGGATGGAAGCACACCTCATGAGCAAATATTGGATGGAATTCATTACAGGAGAAGAAGAAAAGCCTAAGTTTGAAGATCTTGGTGTTCCAACTAGGGAGTATACGCCTATTGCCCTAATGGGCTACTTATCTTTGTACATTCTCTAGTAATACATTCAGTCTTGTGTGTTGTGCTCCAAGCTTCTTCTTCTTCCTTGTGCTGTTCGCGTGCTTCCGCAGACGTCTAACTCCAACAATTGGTATCAGAGCAGGTCGTTGCTTCTTCTAGGGCGCCGTCGACACTCCTCCGTTTGCAGTCTCAGATTCGCACAAAATTTGGTGAGCATACTCAGGGTGTTTCCGAGATCAAAACTGCTTCGCTTTTTGGTGCCGAAATCGCGATCTGAGCTCGTTTCGGCCTCCGAACGCACTATCGCAGTGCTTGTGCAGGCTATTTCGTCCTTTTGTGCCAAAGGTATATACCAGTTTCTGTTCGCTAGTTTAGGCGTCTCGAAGTCTGCTACAGGTCTAGCAGAACTCGTGTGGGCAGTTCTGTTCAACTTTTTGAGATACAGTCAATTTTCTGCATCAAGGTATTTTAGTCACCGGCCATGGCTGAAAGCAGTGATGTATTCCGTATGTTGGCTGTTGAGGATAAGTTGGATGGTACCAACTACCCATTATGGGCTTATATGATGCGACATGTACTGGTTGCAAAAGGATTGTGGAACATTGTGCAGGGTGTTGAAAGACGTCCTGTTACACATGTAACGACAGGTACTGCAAATACAGGTGTTGGAGCTGATGAAGATGGTGTCGAAGATGATATTCCGCAGATTCCTGTTCGTGCTGCTGTTTCTGTTGCACCTACTGCAGAGCAGATTCGTTGGGATGGCAGAGATGCCCAGGCACATGCATTGATAGCTTTGTCTGTCAAACGTGCCATTATTCCTCACATTCGCTCTTGCAGAACAGCAAAGGATGCTTGGGATACACTTACCACTTTGTACCAGGCTAGGAATGAGGCTCGTGTTGCTTACCTCCGAAAACAGTTGGAGAGTGAGCACATGAATGAAGGTGATTCGATGGACAATTTTCTTACAAAGATCAAAGACCTGAAGGAACAATTGATTTCTGCTGATGAGGTTATACTAGATAGCTCACTTGTGCAGACCGTTCTGAATGGCCTTCCTGATTCATATCAGAGTTTTGCCTCTACTCTTCGATTGATGATGAAAGGCAATCCAAATGCCTTGTCATTTGAGGAATTAGTCTCTGTTCTGTTGCAGGAAGATCAGTCCAGGCAGAACAGGTCCATTATGCGTGTTGCAGATCAAGCTTTCCTGGCTAGTCAGAAGGGCAAAGGAAAATGGAGCTCTTCTACTAGTAAGCAGAAATCTGCAAATGCTGCACAATCGAAGAACCAGGATAAAGATGAGAAGAAATCAGAAAAGCAAAAATTGTTCTGCAAGTACTGTAAAGGAAATGATCATATTATAAAGAACTGTCCAAAACTGGCTGCTAAAGAGGCAAAGAAGAAAGAGGCTGGAATGGTTGTTGCAGAGGCCTCTACACCAAAAACAGAGTCTGCAAATCTTGTGCAGGAAGAAGAATGGGCGTTTACTACTGTCTGTAGTTTTGACCCATCTTCTCATGATCAGTGCATGTCTGCAGTAGACTCAGATGTTTGGTACTTTGACAGTGGGGCGACCAAACATATTACCTCGCAGCGCAGTTTCTTCTCTTCACTCGAGCCTGCCCCTACAAGGAATACTGTCACATGCGCCAATAACTCCTCTTATCCTTTTATGGGAGTTGGTAAGATCATTCTGACTACTGCTGATGGTAGTTCTTTCACTTTGTCAGATGCTTTATTTGTGCCAGGGATCAAAAAGAACCTGTTATCAGTTTCTGCATTAGCCAAGATTGGCTTGGTTGTGAAATTCGTTGATGACAGGTGTACAGTCCATGATCTCTCAAATGGCGATGTGATTATTGCTTCTGGCATTTTATGTCATGGGCTATATAAGCTCATAGACTATGAAAGATCTGTGAATGATTCGGCATGTGCAGTTCATGATTCTCAGGCTATGTCAGATGCAAAGCTTTGGCATGCACGCTTTGGTCATCTGAATTTTGCTAGCTTGTTACGCCTGCAGAAATCTAAAATGGTGTCCTCTTTGCCCAAACTTGAGGCACCTGGAAAACATGTTTGTGAAGGCTGTATTTTGGGCAAAATGCAGCGTTCTTCCTTTCCAAAAGATGGTTCAGTTCGGGCTATGCAGAAATTGCAGCTTGTACATAGTGATGTCTGTGGTCCTATGCAGACACCCTCTTTTGGAAATTACCTTTACTTCGTGACTTTCATTGATGATTTTTCCAGGCATGCATGGGTATATCCACTCAAAGCAAAGTCCGAAGTGCTCATGTGCTTCAAACAGTTTTTGGTTTTGGCTGAAAATCTGTCAGCATGTAAAATGGGCACCCTCCGTTCTGATCGAGGGGGGGAATATATGTCTTCAGATTTTAATGCATTTCTGGCTGAACGTGGGATAAAACACCAGTGTACAGTGCCGTATACACCTCAACAGAATGGAGTTGCTGAACGAAAGAACAGGTCACTCATGGAGATGGCGAGGTGCATGGTCAAAAGTCAGGCTTTACCACATAGTTTCTGGCTTGAAGCTGTCATGTGTGCAGCATATGTACTGAACAGGTGTCCCACCAAAGTGTTGCAGTCTATCACTCCATATGAGGCTTGGCATGACCGCAAGCCATCTGTTGCTCATCTGCGTGTTTTTGGTTGTTTGGCATATGCATTAGTGCCTGAACAACATCGCAGAAAATTGGATGATAAGGCAGTAAAATGTATTTTTGTTGGGTACAGTTCTGAAAGTAAAGGCTATCGTCTGTATCATCCACAGACTAAACGCATTCTGGTTAGCCGTGATGTTGTCTTTGTGGAAGATGCTATTCAGCCATTGCTTTCATGTACCAAGGAGACATCTGTTAGCTCCAAAGACATGTATGATACTTTGATGCCTCTTTTTACAGGTGGACAGGCTAGCGCTGGTCCTAATGAGGCAACTTCTCAGCCTTTGCAGGTTTCATATGATGATGCAGATCATTCCATTTCTGATGCAGATTTACATGATGCACTTGTTGATGAGAGAGCTGATATTGAACAGGCAAAAACTATGCCAAAATGGCTGGTGCAGACTTTGCGTGACAGCAAATTAGATGCACCTTTGTCATATCGTACTCGTTCAGGCTCTCATAGTACCTCCTTTGCATCAGATTGCTATGCTATGGTTGCATCTAGTCTCTGTGATGAGAATGAGCCTGTTTCTTTTGATGAAGCACAAAATTCAGAAAATTGGATGGCTGCTATGCAATCTGAATATGATGCTATAATGAAGAATGGTACATGGTCTTTATGTGACTTGCCTCCTGGCAAGAAGGCCATTGGCACTAAGTGGGTATACAAGCTGAAGCGTAAACCTGATGGTACAGTTGACAGGTATAAGGCTAGGCTTGTTGCAAAGGGTTATGCGCAGGAAAGAGGCATTGATTTTGATGAGACCTTTGCACCTACATGCCGTATGACTACTGTTCGGAGCATTTGTGCACTTGCAGCCCATCATGGTTGGAATGTACATCAGTTGGACATTAAAACAGCATTTCTGAATGGTGACTTGCATGAACAAGTGTATGTTTTTCAGCCCCGTGGCTTTGTGCAGAAAGGGCATGAAAACCAGGTGTGCAGGTTAAAGAAGGCGTTATATGGTTTAAAGCAAGCACCACGTGCTTGGTATGAGAAAATACATGCCTATCTGATTGCACATGGTTTTGAGAACAGTCCAACTGAAAGCACCTTATATGTTAAGCGTGCTAATGATGTGCTTCTGATCATTGTTGTCTATGTAGACGACATGTTGCTCACTGGTCCTCTTGAGAAGCATATTGCTGATTTCAAGGCTGATTTGCATGCCTCATTTGAGATGTCTGATTTGGGGCATTTGCATCACTATTTGGGCATTCAGTTTATGCAAGTTGATGGTGGAATGGCTTTGTGTCAAACGAAATATATTGACACATTATTGCAGCGTTTTGGCCTTGAAGACTGTAACCCTATTGCCACTCCTATGGAGACAGGTTTACGATTGAGTCTTCATGATGCTGGAGATGCATTTGATGCTGTTGTCTATCAGCAGGCTGTTGGATGCTTGATTTACTTATGCATTACTCGGCCAGATATTCAGTTTGCTGTCTCACAGATGAGCAAGTTTATGCATTGCCCAGGAGTCACGTATTGGAAAGCGGTTAAGCGCATCTTTCGCTACTTGAGTGGTACTCGGCTACTTGGGTTGTTTTATCCCAAGGGGGGATCACTACCGCCAGATTTGCATGCTTTTTCTGACTCAAATTGGGCTGGTTGCTATGACACTCGTGTGTCCACCAGTGGTTTTTGCTTCATGCTTGGTAGCTCATGTATATCTTGGTTGAGCAAGAAGCAGCCTACTGTGGCCACTTCCAGATGTGAGGCTGAGTATAGGGCAGCTTTCACAACGACTGTTGAGTGTGTGTGGCTCAGACGCCTTATGGCTGATTTGGGTGTTGGCCAGTCTTCTACCACCACCATCTTCACTGACAGTCAGAGCGCATTGGCAGTTGCGAGGAACCCTGTGTTCCATGCTCGCACTAAGCACATTGAGGTGCATTATCACTATGTCAGGGAGAGGTTCTCTGCTGGGGAGATCAGCTTGACATATGTGCCCACGCAGGAGAACATTGCAGACCTTTTCACGAAGGCTCTGCCTAGGGAGAAGTTTGAAGCTTTCCGCAAAGCTTTGGGCTTACTTCCTTTTGTGGAGTGATTTCCACATAGCTCGGCACTTCCTTATACATGAGTGCCAGCTCCTTGTTCACCGCATCACTCCCAGGGGGGATTTGTTGATATATTTAGGTAGTGATGTGTGTGAACACTCTAGGACCGCCGGGGCACTTTTTTCCCTCTTTAGGAGGTTTTTTTCCCCCGGCTTGTATATACGCCTATTGCCCTAATGGGCTACTTATCTTTGTACATTCTCTAGTAATACATTCAGTCTTGTGTGTTGTGCTCCAAGCTTCTTCTTCTTCCTTGTGCTGTTCGCGTGCTTCCGCAGACGTCTAACTCCAACAGGGAGGAGCTTGCAGATTTGAAGAATTGGATGAAGAAGGATGCTCAAGCTAGGAGCATCATTTACATGGCTATATATGATTATCTTCTACCTCACATTAGAGGATTAGAAAGCGCAACAGATCTGTGGAATGCTTTGGAAGAGAATTTTCAAAATACAACCAACTCAAGGAAGTCCTCATTATGGGCTGAGTTTACAACCTTCAAGAAGAAGAGCTCACAATCAATTTCTGATTATGTGGAAAGAATGAAGGATATTGCAGACAGCTTGGGAGCAGTAGATGAAGATATTGAAGAGGAAAAGTTGGTAAGACAAATACTTACAAGTCTGAGAAGAGATGAGAAATGGAAGCCTTTCATATTGTCCATAGAATTGTCATTAGATCATTATTCTCCCGATCTTAATCAATTGCTAAGACACATGCTAACTTTTGAGCAGGACATTAAGGGAGATAATGATAGGAGTGCAAGCCAAGCTATGTACTCTAAGGATAAGAGAAAGAATGCCAAAGGAAAGCAGTCAACTGATGAGGAAGCATCTTCAAGCCAGTTGTGGTAGAACAAATCATTTGGCAAATGATTGTTGGTATAACAATCAGAATGGTGGAAGTCATAATAAGAGTTTCAATCAAAGAGGTAGAGGAGGCAGAAATCAAAGAGGTAACTTCAGAGGAAGAGGTGGTAGGACTTCATATGCTAGAGGAGGTGGAAGAAGCTTTCAACCTAAGTCCTATAATAACACCTATTACAATTATGCATCATATCAGAAGGATGACTTGACTCTCATCTTTAGTGCAACACATGAAGCAATAGGAGAAGATCAAAGGGTATTCTATATTGACTCAGGATGTAGTATTCATCTGAGTGGAAACATATCATTGATGACTGATATGGAAGCAAAGGTGAGTGGACATATAGTTCAAACAGGAGACAACACCGAGCATGTGGAAAGCATTGGATCAGTGAAGACAAAGAGTGGAAGCACACTCTTAAGTAAGGTACTTTATGCTCCTACTATTCCTAAAAACTTGATAAGTATAGGACAAATTTTGGAGAAGGGATATGAAGTCAGATTCACAAATGATGGTGTTTATGTGCAAGATCAAAAACAGGGATATAGAAGCATTATTACAGGTCAAAAGGAAGGAATGATTTTTACTCTCAAGGTCCAAGGTAATGTGGGACATGCATTGTTTACTTATGGAAGTCAAAAGATGTCTGAGTTAAACCCATGGCATAAAGGCTAGGTCATTTCAATGAGAGATCTATAAAAGAAATGTCAAAAAATAATGTAGTGCTTGGATGCCCAAATGTTGAAGGTCAACACATGGTATACAAGTGTGAAGCTTGTCAATTAGGTAAAGCTCATAGAAGTTCATACAATAAATTAAGATACAAGTATTCAAATATGCTTGAGTTGGTTCATACAGATGTGTGGGGTCCTTCAAGGGACTATATCATAAATGGATCCAGATATTGTGTGTTGTTTGTTGATGATGCAACAAGATGGATTACACTTTATGTAATCAAGGACAAATCTAAAGTGTTCAAGACATTCAAGCATTATCATGCTTATGCAGAAAGGATTACAAGACAAAAGCTCAAGACATTGAGATCTTCTAAAGGATTTGATGGTTATTTGTGGAGTGCAGGTATAAAAAGAGAAGTAACTTGCAGGTACTCCCCTCAACAAAATGGAGTTGCAAAAAGAAGAAGTAGAACTCTTGTAGAGTTTGCAAGATCAATGATGAAGGAGAAGAATTGTCCTAACTATTTGTGGGCAGAAGCTATCAACGCTGCAACATACCTTGTGAATAGGTAACCCTGTAAAGCTTGGGATGGTAGAACACCTTATGAAGCATGTTGGGGTAAGAAAACTACTCTTGCTCATTGTAAGGTATTTGGATGTTTGGCATATGCTTATGTTCCTCCTCAATTAAGACATAAGCTAGAGCCCAAAACAGAGAAGTATGTGTTCATCGGGTATGATGCTAGACATATGGGATACATATTGTGGAGTCCATCTACAAAGCAATTTATTATCACAAAAGATGTTACATTTGATGAGAAAAGCACATGGTATACAGGGTCAACTAATGATTATGCAGATTTTGAAGAAATTCAAAGGAAAGGAAAGACAAAAGTATGAAGAAGATATTGACAATGATGATTGTAAAAGTAAATTGAAAGACAATGATGAAGATAGGCCAAGATTTGATCTAGAATCAAATACGGCTAAGACTTCAAGAAATGTAGAGTTAGAAGATGTTTGAGAGAAAGAAAGGAACCCATCAGGTATAGCTATGTTACATCTTTCTTAACAAAAAAAGATTATGCTTATATTGTGGAGACAGATGAAGATCCAACCACATATGAAGAAGCTAAAAGAAAACAGAATTGGGAGAAGGCAATGCAAGAGGAGTATGATTGCCTTGAGTATGCTACAATGCAGATTGGGCCGGATCTAGAGATGATAGAAGAAGCACATCCGGGTATGTATGATTTGCAGGTTCAAAAATCATTTCTTGGTCATCCACGAAGCAACCAACCATGGCATTATCTGCTACTAAAGCCGAATATAGAGTTTTGGCTAATGCAACTCAAGAAATCATGTGGTTAAAGTCTTTGTAAACATATCTTGGACTTCATTCTTCAACACCTCACATTTTTGGTGACAACACAACCTCACTACATCTTGCAGCTAATCTGGTATACCATGATAGAACCAAGCATATTGAAGTCCACTACCATTATGTAAGGGGGAACCTAATGAGCAAGGATATTCAACTATCCTATGTCTCCACAGATATGCAATGTGCAAACATATTGACTAAAGCTCTTGATGGTACAAAGTTAAGTAGATTCAAGTTGATGATTGGCTTGCAGGAAATCAAGGACAATTGAAGATATATTTGGAGGCCAAGCATGTTAGGCTTGAGGGGTAGCTGTTGGTGCATTTTACCCAAGCCTACATGCTTGATATTATTTGATTTATGTTCATTTGTAGTTATATGTGTAGTCATGTGAACACCTCTTGTAAAAGAGTACATTTTATCTCTTGTAATTGTGAAAAGGAAAAAAGAAAAAGAATGGCTTACCTCATCCATGATGTAAAAAGAAAACTCATGGCTGGAACTACCTAAAACCGCGAATTAGTGAGCTGAGGGAATATTTCCTAACTTTGGGGATCACTTTTAGGTGGAGCCATTCGAATTCAAATTCAAAACTCCCTCCAAAAGTAGCTATAAAAAGAGCAAGAAGGAAGTGGTGATTAGCAGGCCTTATATGTGACCACTTCATGTCATTTTTTAGAGATTGAAGAGCTTACTCCATAGCTCTATCATTCTACTCCCATTGTGCAAATATTCATTGCCAATGTGGTTGTAATCGTATGTGAATCTATACATTCATCATTCTCTACTTCTTTGTTTTGTTCTCTGATATACTCACTCAGAGCAGTAACTTCAGAAGCTCATATCTCAAGCTCTAGTCAACTTTTTTCAGAGTTTTAATGTGTGTTGAATTGCTCTCTCCATCTAGTTTTTGATAAAAAAATTCATGGTCATTGGATTTAAAAGTTTGGGAGAAATATGCATTTTATTGCTCACTGGTCTATCTTTGCAAAGCCCCGAGAATGACGGGATGTTACAGAATTTGATAAAACTTGTTCTCACTACTCAGTTGATGAATTGAAGTATTTGAACTTGTATTAGGAAGCTTGCTAAGTCTACTTTCTATTACCAAAAGTAATTTACCTAATTCTTACCTACTTGGGAGCACTATTCATTTTTTCCAGCAAGTCTATGTTTAAAAATAGCAAGTTCTGGGAGCTAGTCATTTCGCAACTAGTCTGTCTTGACTTAAACTTTTGAGATACATGTTCCAAAGTACCTGGCTGATATTTTGGTGGATTTAGGAAGCTCAAAGGATCTACTAATCAAATCTGAAGTCTCAGTTGGCTGGTGTGAAGCCGGTTGTAGTAGCACCAACTCATCTTCGGATTGCATCCACCATCTCTCTTCACAGTAAAGGAAGCCCTATACTCTACTTCACTTGAAGCTGTAGCAAATATAGGCTATTACTTTGATAACCAAGAGCTAAGAAAATCTCCTAGATAGAAACAATAACCACTTGTGCTTCTTCTTGAGCCTTTATTGTTGGAGTTTGAGATCTACAGAAGCATGCAAAAAGCACAAGGAAGAAGAAGAAGCTTAAAACTCAACACACAATACGGAATGTACTACCAAGAGAAGATTCCTCTCATCAACAAGTGCATCATATAAATCTAAATCAGAAATGGAATGATCTACATCATCATGTGGAACCTGCAAAGGCTAAGAAATTGCCTCATTTGTACAAGCACTAGACTATCCACCTATAAAAAGATGCAGCAAAGTGGCATATGTCCCGAGGAAGGAGATAAGGAAGAGAGCTCACACACACACACATGCAGACTCTCACAATCAAAGAGAAGCACACACAGATTGAGGCAAGGAAGAATGATCTTCTCCTCCTCCTCCTCCTCCTCCTCCTCCTTCTTCTTCTTCTTCTTCCTCTTCCTCTTCTTCTACTACATAAAGGGAATGTACAAGAATGACTTAAAACAACAATACAACAAGTGCAATATATAAAGAACAGTACATACAGAAAATTCTAATGTCTGCAAATGAGCGAGCTGGCAAGAAACAAATGTGCCACCACTCTCGGTAGATTAATCTAGTAAAGCTCAATGAAGTATCCCTGACATATACTAGCGTGACCACTATACATGTCAGAGAATTGAAAAAATAATATGTGTCATCCTCGATCACCACATGTTGAGATTGATATCGCAACACTCCCCCTCAAGCTCAACATCATGTCCTCTAATCCAAGCAGCTTTCAAAACTTCTTCAGCATCTCTGCTCCAAGTGCTTTAGTGAAAATATCAGTAACCTACTCATCTCTTCTCACATAAACAAGATCAATATCACCTGCTAATACCTTCTCTCTGATGAAGTGATAGCGTACCTCAATATGCTTTTTTCTAGAATGAAAAAGAGTGTTTCATGCTAACTGTATGTTGCTAAGATTATCACAATAGATGGTGATAGGATTTTGCACTTCCACACCTAAATCTACAAGTAGAATCTCTAGCCATGATGCCTCACATGCTACTATTGCAACACCTCTATAATTAGCCTCTATACTCGACAAAGCAGCAGTGGGTTGCTTCTTACTACTCCATGTAATAGCTACACTCCCAAGTGAGAATAAAAAGCCACTAGTAGATATTCTATCTAGAATGCTACCATCCCAATCTGCATCAGTGTATCCATGAACCTACAAATCTACACTAGCTTCATAAAACAATGCATAATCCAAAGTAGCACTCACATAACATAGAGTGTGCCTTAGAGCATCTAAATGTGGCTTCCTAGCAACCTTCATAAATTGACTTTCAAGTCCAAGAATGTAGCTTAGATCAGGCCTTGTAATTGTGAGATATATCAGACTTCCCACAATTTTCCTATACACAATAGCATTTTCCAATGCTTTACCTGATGTAGTATCCAACTTCAAATCTAATCTAATGGCATAGAAAAGTGACTTATGCATAAAGTGACTCAATATGCTAACATTATAGCATATATCCACCCTTGTGAGTGTTGCATAGTTCAAACTTCCAACCAAGCTTTGATATCTTGTGATGTCTTCAATTGGCTCTCCTTCATAAGCACTAAGCTTATGATTTTGCTCCATAGGTGTACCTACACACTTGGTATTTTCCATCTTGAACTTGACGAGCATGTCATGCACATACTTCCTTTGTGCTATGTATATACCTGAACCACTGTGTAGATTAACTCCAATCCAAGAAAATAAGTGAGTGGTCCGAGGTCACTTATTTTGAACTCCTCCTTCATTTGAGTCTCTCCCTGTTCGATTCCTTCAAGATCATTGCCTGTGATAATAATATCATCAACATACACACATAAATAGGTCACTTCAGATCCATTCCTCTTTATGAACAAAGAGGTATCTGCCTTGCTAGCTTTGAATCCTTGGTCCTGCAAATAAGTCACCAATTTGAAATTCCAAGCTCTTGGAGCTTGCTTCAATCCATACAAAGCTTTCTTTAATTTGCATACATAGTTAGGATGATGTGCATCCTCATATCCAGGAGGTTGTGCCATATACACTTCCTCCGAAATCCATCCATTAAAAAAAGCATTCTTTACATCAAGTTGATAGAGCTTCCAATTTCTAGATGCAGCAAGACTAATGATAACCCTAATTGTTGGAATTTTTGCAATAGGAGAGAAAGTCTCCTCATAATCAATACCATGGCTTTGAGCAAACCCTTTAGCAACTAACCTTGCTTTATGTCTATTTATACTTCCATATGGATTTCTCTTGATTTTGTATATCCATCGAGATCCAATTACCTTCATAGATGCCTTGTTAGGTACAAGCTCCCATTCTCCTTCAAGGCTTCCATTTCTTCATCCATTGCATCTCTCCAAGCTTTCTTGCTTTGTGCTTCTTCGAATGTGGTAGGTTCTTGATTGGTTGAATACTTTGCAATGTAGATTGAGTGCTTGGTGAGCAAAAAAGTATCATAACCAAACCTCTTTGGTTTCTTCTTCTCCCTTGAATACCTTCTAAGTGGTTGATGTGAGCTCTTGGGTCCATATGTAGCATCCTGCATCTTTGCTTTACCTTTGCTCTTCCATAGCTTTAGTCTTTCCAAGTCTTCTAGGTCAATCTCCGAATCACTTTCTTCCATTTGCTTTGGGTCCTTTGGTTGAAGTGATGGAAAATCTTCATCCAAGTCATAAGGTAGCTTCACTTTCCTGTCATCATCAAACCATGATTTATTCTCATAAAAAATTACATCTCTACTCACAGAGAATCCTTTATTAGTTGGATTGTACAATCTATATCCTTTTTTGTTTTGATCATAACCAATAAATATGCAGTTCTCTGCATTGGGATCCAATTTCCCTCTTACTTGAGAAGGAATGTGAGCATAGGCTAAGCATCCAAATATTTTACAATGCTCTAGACTATGTCTTCTTCCATTCCACACTTCATATGGAGTGGTTCCATCTAGTGACTTAGATGGAAGTCTATTTATGAGATATGTGGTTGTAGACACAGCCTCTGCCCATAGGTAGTCTAGCAATCCCTTTTCATTGAGCATGGACCTTGCAGATTCAACAATAGCCCTGTTTCTCCTCTCTGCTATACGTTTGAGTTTGGGTGTATACCTTGTAGTGACTTCCCTTTTAATGCCTCTTTCATTCAAGTAGGCATCAAATTCAGAAGAGAAGTATTCTCCTCCACCATCTGATCTGAGTCTTCTCAAAGTCCTACCTGTTTCGTTTTCAACAAGAGCAACATACTTCTTAAAGCAATTAAAAACTTCATCCTTGTGCTTCATGAAAAACAGAATGGTCCACCTGCTACAATCATATATGGAAGACACATAATATCTTGAGCCTGATATAGATGGCTCCTTACTTGGATCCCACACATCCGTGTGCACTAGATCCAAAGGATTTTGATACACATATCCCTTCTTATTGAAAGGTTGTCTATGAGCCTTGCCGACTTGACAAGCTTCACACTTATAAATCATGTGTTGCCTTGTGATATTAGGCAAACCAAGTACACTTTGGTCCCTGCAAATTTGTTTAAGTGTCCTCTCACCAATGTGAGCAAGCCTTTTGTGCCATATCTCCAACTCTGTGAGAGTTTGAGATCCATAGCTAAACAAAGCTATGTTCTTTGTATATTCCACTTCAAAAGTGAAAAGCCTTCCTCTCTTTTCTCCTTTGGCAATCTTTCTAAAGCCTTGCCTTGGGTCTTCAATATATGCTCCAAATCTGTTGAATCTAACTTGCAATCCTTTTTCAACAATCTGCCCAACACTTATTAAATTTTTGGTAATTGTAGGGACATACAAGACTTTGCTTAAGAGGTTCATATTCCCATCTGATGTCTTCACATTATCGATCTTCTCCACTGAGTGCTTTGTGTCATCTCCTGTTTGCACTTCATGCTTGTTATGAGGATCTTCCAAATCAGAAAGTAAAGCCACATTTCCTGCTACATGGTTTGAGCATCCCGAATCAATGTAAAAGATGTGATCATCTTCCTTACCCTTCTTCACTGATAGATTCATAATCAATAATGAATGTTCTTGAATTTGGTCCTCTGCATAATTATTGTAGTCTCTTCTTCCTCTATGGCCACTTTGATAGTTGTTGTTGTTGTAATTGTTGTTGTAGTAGTTGTTGTTGTAGCCTCTGTTGTATGTGCCTCTATTTGATCCATAGCCACCTCTATTGAATTCTCTTCCTCTTGAGTTCCTCGGGTTCCTGAAACATTCTTCAATAGTATGATTAGATAAGCCACATATATTGCAAGGTTGAGATGATTGGAATCTCCCCTGCCTTGCTTTCCACCTCTGCCTCTTCCTCTAACTCTTCCTCTACCTACAAAGTTTGCTTGGAAAGAGCTACCTTCATCTTCATTGTTCTTATTCTTTGACTTGTCCTTGACCTTAGATTTATCAAAATATAATGCAAAAGTTTGATTACCTCTTGAGGACTCACCGCCTTTGCTAATCTTTGCTTCATGAGTAAAGAGTTGGCCCATGAGTGTGAAATTTCCTCAATAAAAAGCCAACCGGTTGTAGCTACATAGTGTATGCCACTACCAAAGTGGGCACAACATGTAGATGTACCAATCCACATGTAGATGTAGATGATCACAATCCACATGTAGATGTACCAGAATCATCCTCAGATGGATTACGAAGATCAAAGAGAATAGAGGAGCAAAGAAGAGCCTTAGAACACATTGTTAACATGGCTCTAATGACAGATATCATGGGCTCGATAAAGGAACCTACCACCATTGAAGAAGTCCTTGATGATCCAGGTTGGAGAGTGGAAATGTAGTATGAGTATGATAGTATACTAAAAAATGATACATGGGATCTAGTCGACTTGCCGCCAAAGAAGAAGTCAAGAAACTTTTGCACCAACAACACACATGACAACTACTGCACAAAAGGCCTGACCTATTTTCCAGATGGATGTCAAATTTTCATTTTTGAATGGTCACCTCAAGGAGGAGGTATATGTATCTCAACCACCAGGTTTTGAGGTGCCCAATTCAGAAAATAAAGTTTGTAGGTTGAAGAAAGCTTTGTATGGACTTAAGCAAGCTCCACGGGCTTGGTACCAACGGATAGATAATTTTTTAAAAAATATGGGTTTTGAAAGAAGTACCTGATGCTAACTTGTATGTAATGAAAAGGGATAACAAGCTAGTTGTTTTCATTGTATATGTAGATGATTTGATCATTACAGGAGATCATAAGGAACTCATCAATCAAACTCGGATCAGCTTGGGAATTGAGTTTGAAATGACAGACTTAGGTCTACTCCATTTTTGTCTGGGAATTGACGTATGGCAAAGGAAGGATGGCATTTTCATCTCACAACAAAAATATCCCAAAGAAATTCTCAAGGCATTTGGAATGATGGACTGCAGACCAACTAGCACACCTATGGAGGTAAATCATAAGCTATCTACGGATGATAACATGCCTGATGTAGATGCTAAGAAGTATAGGAAGCTCGTTGGAAGTCTTTTTTTTTTGTGCAACATGCAAGTTTTCCAACAAACCTAAGGAGAGTCACTCGAATGCTGGAATGCAAATTCTAAGGTACATTGCAGGAATGTTGGATTTTGATATTTTTTATACCACAGGTGATACACTTCAAGGATATTGTGATTCAAATTGGGCCGGAGATTGTGATTCTAGAAAATCAGTTTTTGGATATTGTTTCTCACTTGGTTCATGAATATTCTCTTGGGTAAGTAGGAAGCAACCAACTCTCACACTCTCCTCCACTGAAGCAGAGTACAAAATTGCTTGTTTTGCTTCTTGTGAGGCAGTCTGGTTAAGGAGAATTCTTGCAGATCTAGGCTTTCCATCAACTATGGTGATTGTACTCAAGTGTGATAATCAAAGTTGTATGGCTATTGCAAAGAACCTAGTATTTCATGCTCACACCAAGCACATAGAAGTACATTACCATTACATTCGTGAGCTAATTGAAGATGAAATTGTGGAGCTAGAATATTACCCAACAGAGGCAAATTGTGCTGACATATTCACTAAAGCACTTGGAAGAGAGCAGCTCAACAGGCATCTTCAATAGATGGGCATAAGACTGAGACCTACTTGATTTATCATTGGTAAACATTGAGGGGGGTGTTAGTATATGATCAATGTCTACCACTCATGATTGTATGCACATTTTGTAAGGCCCCCATTATGAGGAGAAGCCAAGCGTGCATTACCCAATTGATGGGAATCCCAACTTCCATGTTGGATGAAGGTCATATTGGACCATGTAAGGTATTGTAAGGAAAGGGAGTTACCAGGGTCCCCAATTGGGGGGTCTGGGGCAACGGGCCCCCTGGCTAGGGGGTCCTAGGGGACTAGCGGGCCCCCTGGTGGGGGTCCAGAGGCAGTGCCCTAGCGTGACGGTAAAGGGAATATTCCATGGAATATTCCCTGCCAAAGTTAGAAATCATTTATATTTGTTAGGTTGGCTCAACCGGCCTAAGCCGTGTATGTCAATTATGCGGGCAGTGGCCACCCACGCTCTACCAATCTAATTGAGCCAACATACCTCTACCTTGTATCTCCCTATCTAGAGTTGTATAGATCACCATTTAAGCTCTACCTTGAGAGTGTATGGGTGCACAATGCCATCATCTTTGTACTTGCTATTATTAGAAAATTATTGATATTCTCCTATATCTGTTATCTTCTTTGCTACTGCTCCTATGTTATATTGCATAAATATTTTCTTACATCCCTCCACTAGGCCCACAAGCAGTGATATATGCTCACTGTTTTGAACTTTTTGTGCACCTCTGAAAAGACTTAAAATGAAAGTTTGTAGACCTAAACTAAAATTTAAGAGCCTCCCAGAAATATTTAAATAATCCCAAATGGATATCCCATCTGGGAAAGCCATCCACTACAAAAAAAGCTACATGTTACAACACTCTCTACCTATGTGCAAAGATATAGCTTCAAAAATTGAGCAATTTCTCACAATTAACATAGGCAAAGAACTTGAAACTTTGATAAAATTTTGGGTACTATATGAGATACCAAATGAAGCTTGAAATCAATTAAAATGAGTAAAAGGAGAGAAAAAACAATGCTCTACAATTTGGTACAATCAAATTTTGAAAAGCCTCACTATGCCTCTAGATAGAGAGGAGCAAATTCATGTGAAAATGAGCTAAGAAAGCAAGAGGGCTGATTGCTCAAGTTTAGGACTTCCACTAAACTAAGTGGAAAACTTGTGGAATGCATACAAATCAAGAAACAAAGGCAGGATGGTTCTTAGATAGAGTTTTATGTTTCCTATAATCTAGCTAACCACCCACCAATCAAGGTAGGTGCACTTTTTGGTGGGTGATTTATTAGATTTGAATTTGATTGAGTTTGGTGGAGCGTCTAACTTGATTCCATGACTTTGGGTCCTCCTTTTTGATTGGTCCCCTTGCAAAACTCGTGGATGAGTCCTTTTGCATGGTTCTGACTTGATTTTCAACAATGAAAACTTAGAGAAAGATAACAAAGATAAGTAGCCAAAACAAGAAAGATTTTCCATTCAAGTAGGAAATATGTGGCCCAAATGGCCATGCCAAATACAAGACATAGTCTATTTAGTAATAGCTAACAAGTTTTCTTTTTATGATACAAATCCTTTTGCAATCACCATATTCCTCTTTTATATGCGAAAGGACTGAGCATAGAAAACCACCTTGTATCAAAGGTCATCAAGTTGAAAAACTTGCATCAAACTACATGATAACTGAGGTACATGGCATACATTATGCATAGTAAATTTTCAACTGCACAACCACATCTCCAATCTTATGTCACACTAGTAAGAGTCACCAAGTCTCACGATACCAAGAGACTTTGCTGCATAAGTAGAGAACCATTCTCTATGTGGTGTCACATGGAAAGAAGCACCAGAATCTATGAACCATGTGTGGGAAAGAGAATCAACCTAAGAGCCTCGGTAGGCACAATGCTGTCAAATGTCAACAGATTAGCATAATAAAAAATAGCATAAATTTCTTCAATCTTCACAGTCAAAATAGATGGTCTAGGTAGTTTTTTAACATGCGCATCAACATTATGTTCTTTGCCTTTACAATTCTTTAATGCATAGTAGTCTTTCTTCATGTGTCCTTTATTATGATAATAATGGCATTTGATATCCCTCTTCCTTGATTTACTTCTACTCTTATTTCATTGATCATTCTTTTCCTTGTTCTTGCTCCTACCACGTTGTTAATTCATTCCTTGGTAAGCATCTTCACCATGTCTCCAAACCATAGATTTTCTACAAATATCCTCGCTCAAGAGTGCTCTACATATGTCATCATAGAACAGTTTACCACCATAGCACTATCGCTAATAGCTGTGCAAAATATTCCATGATGATGGCAAGGTTCATAACAACAAGATTTTTTCATTTCATTATCCATGTCCATTTTTGGAGCCTATAATTGAGAGAATATAGAATTAAACTCATTTGGATGAACAACAACACTATCTATGTGCTTCATGCAAAGTTCACATAACTTTCTCATCAGATACACTTTATTTGATGCCATTTTTTTTTAAATTTATGTATTGCATAACTTCTTCCAAAGCACCTTTGCACTTTCACAATCCAATATTATAAAGTAAACATTATCTTCCAAGTACAATCAAATGGTAGACCTAACCATTTCATCTAACTCATCCCAATCATCATCATCCATATCAAAAGCCTTCTTCAAGGTTCCATTTATTTGCTTCCACTATCTCCTCTGAATCAACACATCTTTAATTTGATTCTTCCATAGAGCAAAGATTGTGCCATCAAATTTTTGGATCTCAAAATGGTCTTTGCCATGCAAGTTATATCTCTTTTGGGAATGTTAGCATTAGATCTAGATCCAGCATATGTACCTGAGATTCCTAATGCCATGATGCTAGAGAAGTAATTAGAAATAAAATGGAGCTAGAATAGTCCAAACACCACTAAGGCTAAAAAAAGGATGACCGAGTGTCAGATTTTAGGAAAACTTTGATAGAGTCTCCCAAGAAAAATGGATTAATAAACAATAATGACCAACCAAAAGGATTATGTGAGAATGTATATGATCACACTAATAAGTGTGTCAAGGAGTGAAAAAATCGACCACTTTGTAGTTGGAAAACAAAAAATAAAAAACATTTTTCCAGAGTCTCCTATGCAAAATGATTGCATGACCAGTGTTAGAAGCTCATTAAACTACAAGTACCAACATGTAAACCTGCATAGTGAATTGTTGACTCCATTGCATATAATCAATTAATCAAAAGAAGCCAACTAGGCTTATCGAGCACCTATGAACAACTAGCATACATCTCCTATGGTGAGGCTGGTTAAGTCTTCCACCTACATCACCAAAGAGATCCCAATCACAACATCTGGGTATCTCCTAGTTAAGGAAACCTCATCATGACCCTATTTATCAATGTCAAATGCTTTATGCAAAACCATAACTACTATATCAATAATGGCATGATCATACACAAGTGGTATCCACAAAAGCATACATAGTGTGTATGTGCTCAATATATGCAATAAAATGGCATTGAAAGGTTGAATTCATAGCCCAAAAACTAGCCAACAACACCTCCAAGTGTTTATCAACTATGTTCTTTAGGCTAAAAAACATGCACAAACTTGAAGTGGATGCTCCCACCACAACTGAAAACCTTTCAAGAAACTTGTAGATTTACTAGTGTGGCTGAAAGCATAACCCCAAAGCTGAATATTTGTTGTGAGAGAAATGCAAAGAACACTCTTCTTAATGTTCTTGAACCTATGAAAAGAGAACTATGCATGAAAGGACTCCATAATGGCTCCAAGAATCACCCCAAAATTTCTTCAAAACAAGCTTTGAAAGCAAAGAATGAAGCTTTGAGGGCCCAAAACATGTTCAAGATAATGTGAACCTTAGTCTTTCCCCCTCTTAAAACACCACAAGAGTGTAACTTAGTGGCAAGGAATTTCTAGTTAAGCGAGCTCGGGGGGAACAATACTAGGATGGGTGACTCTTGGGAAGTATCAAGAACCTATGTCTTCCTTGATCATTGAGGTCTTCCCTTGTGCACATCCAATGACACCAATGGTGAATTTGGTGAGTCGAATGACAAGGTATGAAAAGCTATATGCCTTGACGACTAGCTTAGTCAAAAGCCTTTGGTGGGTGCATGGGTGCTTGCTTAGCTCGCACAAAAGCAGTGAAGTTTTTCCATCAGAATCTTATGATACCAGTGAATTATTATGATGGTGATGCACCATAATGGATTATTCTTTTCAAGAGCTCCATGATGATACCCTTGAAATAGAAAAATGATCTCCAAATGCCACACACAGTTCTCCCCATAGGGACTACATAATACACACAAACCACATAGTGCACTGAGAGCACGAACACAAATTTCTTAAGTGTTACAAATGCGGTTGAACTTATAGTTTGTCGCTAACCAGACCACTATATGTTTTATTAAAGAACATGTACAAAAGTTTCTAGTGTCCATTTGGAATTTCATATGGGCACTAATGGTAACACATATGCCAAATAACAAGAAACATACTCAATTTTTATGCTTATTTTGCAGTATTTAAGTTTTTAGATTTAGATGATTCTCTTGTTGATAAAAATGGGATATATACATTTAAGTATATTTTAGAATTTAATAGATATAAGAATTATAACCAAAAGGCTAGATATACAGGAGTTAGAGTTTTTAAAAATCTCTCTAGATAATGCTCAAAGGTATCTGAAATTGATGGATTACAACCATTTTGAACTATATGGATGTAACGGAACATATTTTTTAATCAAAGATTTTTTAAAAATCATGTTTTCATGTTCAAATGTTGTGTTAATGTTATATCATTTCTATTTTAAGTTCTTGTTGTGGTGGAATCTAATATTCTTTCAAGATGTTATGATGTGCGGTGATATAATACAAATTTTAATTTAGATGCTATCATGTGCATGATTTCATATGAATTTAAAGTCAAAATTTTTTATGAAGAGTGATATCATATGGATTTTAGTTCAAATTTCATGATGTGGGTGATATCCTATGAATTTTAATTCAAATGGTGTGATGCGGATTGATGTAGTATTAATTTTAATTCAAATACTATGATGTGGAGTGATCTCATATGAACTTGAAGTCAAATGTTATGATGTGGAGTATTTTGATGATGTTGCATGATTATTGATTCAACTTTTGTTATATTTATTAACATAAATTACTAATTTTAAAAGTTTCACTAATTTAGAAGTAAAAACATGGTGAGAATATCAAACGAAAATGAGGAACTTGATCATGCTAAAAGTCAAGAATATTACATGAATAAAATGATTAATTACTCAATCAAGATTGGGAACCATATTTAAACAAGATTTAGAACTAGAGGATTTAGATGGAGAACCATCATCTATGAAAAAAATTTAAGAAACTATGCCCCATCTATTTTGTTCATAAAAAACTTTTCCAAATTAAACAAAGAGAAAAATAGCAGCACCTTTAAATTTATCAAATTTATAACATAAAGGATTATTAGAAGTGTTATTTTTTTTGCTTTTCCAATAAAATAGTATTGTATTTTATTCCTCAACATCGCACAAAATTTTGTAGTCAACGACATGAAGGTTGTATTCCACAAAAGCAACAATATATTCTTCTTCTTGAAGAACATAATATATTACTTATGATTTGTCATCAACGAACAAAGTTATACAATGAAAGATTATCAATTACAAATTTACACAAGACGATTGATGAGGAGCAATCCACAATTACAAATTTACAAAATCAGGTTCAAAGTTTATGAGTAACTTTGGATGTCATCAAAAGAAAATATGGATGACCATTGAATTCAATCTCCTCTTTTGATTAGTTCATTGCAAAGGACTTGATGAATTGGGAAGATGATGAATGTACTATAAATATCTTTTTCTCATAAAAACATCTTTTTCAATTGAATAGAAATTAAGTCTTTATAATATGTCATTTTCTTCACTTTTAATGTCACAATCTATTATAGGAACCATGTCATCTATTTCTTCCATATCAGAACCATCATTGTGAAGGTGTATATCTAGTTGATGATAACTCCATCGATCACTTGGTAAATCTTCATGTGTTTAAAATTTTCCAAAGGTTCATTGTGTTATTTTAGATGCTATTCTTGTTGGAGCATGTACCAAATGCATATTAGAAAAAACATACACCAAATCATTGGCATGTGATGCACTTAAAAAATTTCTTCCTTTGAAATGAGGAAATGGAATGCACTCCAATTATGTTCATAACTGCCACATGAAGCTTCTAGTAGAAGCATTTTCATGGCTACATATTGTAACTCTAAGATTTCACCTTTGTATTCTTTCCACCATACAGGAGGTGGATGCTTTTGAATAGCTTCAATGTGTCATGGATCTCCAAAATGTCCTTCTCAATTTACATAATATACCCTCATTAAATGCATCTTGACCACCTATGCATGGATGTCATGATGTTTTAAAATTGTACATGACTTCTCTATTGGATGCTTGATCATTCAATTGGAATGCTAGATCCAATACAAATGTTGTTCCATTTAAATGAGTATGCATTTGAGTCCATTGTTTCTCTACTAATGATAAAACCTATGTTTTTATATTAGTGCAAAATAAATGAAGTCTTTGACCTTTTTTTAGCCCCTAACATAATCCGATATACTTTTTGTATCACAAATTTGTGTGTATTGATGATTTGTAGGTTCCACAAAAGGTTTAGTAATATCAATAATTTTTTCTATATTGCACCAAAAATTTTATGAGTGTATTAGAAAGATACAATTTGTTGCTACAACTTGATAAGTAGGATATTTCTCCGCCCATGTCTCTCAAATTCAATTAACAATCATTCCTAACTTGAAATATAATAAAACATTAAGCATAATATATGATGTTACAATTTGTGTAGCACAAAATATTTGAAGTGCTTTGATGAGAGGCTTTGAACAAAAGAGAAAATATGAAAATTGATGCTCTCTAATAAACTTTACCACATGATTCATATCTAACAAACTTTTTTTTATGAAAGATAATTTACCTATATCTTTCAAGTTTAAATTTTTAATGTGTGGGTCACACATGGAACCCATGTAATAGATTCATACTTGTCTTGTATGGCAACTCTTGCACTCTGAAATTAGATGCATTATCTGTATTCCCACCTCTTCATCTTGACCTTGCCCTTTGATTTCCATGCTTTGAATTCTTCTATGTTGATGAAGTCCTCATCATCTGATTTGATGTCTTCAATTTGGCTTGGCTCCTCCTTGGTGAGGCTTGGATACTCCTCTTCCAAGTCATATGGAAACTTAACCTTCTTACATTCACTTTCAAACCAAGAATGATTCTCATCAAACACAACATCTCTACTGACAAAACCTATATCCTTTCTGATTTAAATCATACCCTATAAAGATGCCCTTCTCTGCCTTAGGATCTAGCTTACCTCTGATTTGAGATGGGATATGCACATAAGCAACACATCCAAAGATCCTGCAATGATCAAGTGATGGCCTCCTACCATGCCATGCTTCATATGGGGTCATCCCATCAAGTGATTTGGATGGCAACCTGTTAATGAGATAAGTGGCAGTAGATACACTCTCTGCCCACAAATAATTAGGTAACTTTTTCTCATTTAGCATTGACCTAGTTGTTTCAACAATCAACCTATATCTCCTCTCTGCCGCCCCATTTTGCTCAGGGGTATATCTTGTTGTAATTTCCCTTTTGATTCCTCTAACCTGCAAGAATGCATTAAATTCATTTGAGAAGTACTCACCTCCTCCATCTGACCTTAGTCTCTTTGGACTTCTTCCTGTTTGGTTTTCCACAAGTGAAAGATACTTCCTAAAGCAATTGACCACCATCTTTGTGCTTCGTAAAATACAAGATAGTCAACCTACTGAAATCATCAATGAAAGATACATAATACCTTGAGCCTGAAATAAAAGGATCCTTGCTTGGTCCCCACACATCTGTGTGGACAAGCTCCAAGTAATCCTCATGCATGTAGCCTTTCTTTGAGAAGGGTAACCTGTGAGATTTACCAAACTAACATGCACTGTTGGGGATGTAAGGGTCATGTGACCTTACCCCCATATTCATATATATACATCATATATAGAGCATTGCCTCAAGAGAGTTCATTATGTGGGTTTTGAGGCTCCCACACATATCCACACGTCTTTCCTCTCTTCTCTCTCTCTCCATCTCCTCCTTCCTCCTCTTGTTCTACACACCAAAGCCCTTCATTGGTATCAGAGCATGTTGAAGGCTGGTGTGCAAGAAGCTTCAATGAAAGCTTAAGTGAGAAGAGGTAGAAGTGCAGGTCGACATCTCTCAACAGCAGTTTAGTATTTCGGTCATAACTCAAGATAGGAAGCTCGGATTGATGCGTTTTAAAGTTTTGTGCGTAGCTAACACAGAGAGCTGCAACTTCGCAAAGGGCGCAGAACCTGGTTCGGAGTTTTAGACTGCCAAAAATGCGAAAAACACAGACTGCTATAGAAGGCGAATCTATATTCACTATGACAGCAGGTCAGTTTTTACCTCATAACTTGAGTTGTACAGATCGGAATGCAATGATTCAACTTGCTGTGCGTAGCTTGGAAAGATAGCTACAACTTTGTAGAAGAACCCAGATTCAGATTCTCAGTGCAAGGTCACCGAAACTGCAAAACACAGAGCAGTAGTGTTGCAGGTGAAAGTGAAATTGATAGCAGATGTTTATTTTGAGCATATCTTGAGCTACGCACCTCCGATTGAGGTGTTCTTTATCTCGTTACGTAGCCAAGAATCAGATCTTGAAGTTTGCTGAAGATCAAAAGTTCAAATTCAGAGGTTATCACCTTTGAAACAACAAAACATAGAGCAGTACATTTTCACTATAAGAACCATAATTACACTTGGAGGTTGAATTTGCTTTGGAACTTCTTCGAGAGAGAATTTTTGGTGTGCAAGCTCTTATTTTTAGAGCTTCAAGGCATTATACATGTATGATCATTGTGGTAGCTCCTCCATATGAGAGTAGAGCATGATCTTGTCACATGTTTGGCATGTAAGATGACATTGTGGTATATGCTTTTTGAGGTTTATGTCATCATGAGTTCGATCATGGATGTATAGTGGCATTGTGGTCTATATCTTGCTTATGCCACTTGGTTACGGATTTACTTTTTGATTGCACATACTTTTGTGAGAGTTGATTGTGGATCTTGGTTGGTACTTGTATTTTTGTTTTCTTTGCAGGTACATGATCCAGATTAGAGTCTTAGTTACACATTTATTTGTCACCGTTATTAGCATTTGGTCATTGATTGATATGTATTTTCAGTGTGATTCTTGGCATATGTGGATGGTGATTCCCGCATGGTTATTTTGGTTCTAGAGTCCATTTTACAGAGGAGATGCTGCCAAAATTTCATCGACTTTTATGCTACAAAGGAGCTCTAGTGGATCTTGAAGTTTGTGTGATAGCTTTGGATCATTGATTATCTCCATTCACTTGGACTTGGTCACACATTGTTCGTGACATGTTGGACCATCTTGTAGGATTCATTCTTGAGTGGGAGGTACATCATCAGTGTATTGGCATGTACTGCTATTAGTTTTTGGCATATGTAGTTGCCATTATCTTTGGTTGGATCAGTGACAGGTGGTGACAGATTATTCATTGTTCTTTGGTTATTGGTTATCTTGTTTGATTGCTCAGTTTATAGGGGATACTCTATCGTATTTTTCCCAGGATTCTTTCACATCTATTTGTTCACTTTGGAGACTTGGTGAGCAGGCTTATGCTCATGGTTTTATGTGCATGCTAGATGCATGGTTATGTGACAGGTTATTCACATGGTTCCTTCTCCATCGAGACATTTGTGATGTGAGTTATGCATATGGATAGGTATGATTCTATTGAGAATAGAGTATTGTTTCTAGTCTCTTGTTACATTGCTAGTCTTGGATTGCCAGCATGGTCTCTTCTCGATTTGATGGCACTGACTTTCCGAGATGGAAAGCTCAGATGTGGCATATATTGGTTCGTGCAGGGTTACACATGTATGTGCATAGAGATGCACAGAGGCCTCGTGACATGCCCGACCATGTATGGATGGATATGGATGCATTGGCCAGCTCCACTATCCGATTATAGCTTGTGGATTCTATATATGAGTTTGTGATGTATGAGGAGACGAGTAGTGCATTATGGCAAAGACTACATGATATATATGCGAGTCCATTGACTCATGTGAGACACAGATCACATCGACGACTTCGATGTTGGCACTGTGGTCATGAGGGCCATATCCGACGATATTACTTCAGGCGGATGCGACGACGACATCAGAGACATTCATGTGATGCAGGTCAGGTAGTGGTTTTAGGAGATTCTATGGCAGTTGATTATGCTAGTGATGGTGATATCACTTTCTCCTATGGTTCATCTCATGATTCCTCTTGTTCATTGGATAGCACGCATATGGCTTGGTTGCTTGATGCATTAGCCACTTTTCATGTTACTCCACATCGTGAGTGGTTTTGTTGATTCTCAGGTGAGAGTCGTGGATGTGTGCACTTATCTGATTATGACATATGACATTGAGGGTGTAGGAGATATATGCCTTAGGCTACCTAGTGGAGCATCACTTATGCTCAGACATGTACGCTATGTGCCTTCATTCCCTATGAGCTTGATTTCAGTTAGCCAGTTATATGAGAGCAGATATTATGCATTCCTTGTCGAGCATCATTTTCAGTTGCAGTTGGGATAGCTTATGCTTGTCAGAGGTGCCAGAGTTGGGCACAGGTATCCACTGCAGGTACTTCATGTGAGAGACAGTCTCATCTCAGTGGGAGTTCAGCCTTATGTGCGATGTGAGACTCGTCATGTCTCATTTTGTCTACCTACACATAGGTCTATTGACATTCATGATGCACATGTATGGCAGGATTCAGATGCTCAGATGGATGCACATGTAGAACATATTTCAGATGCTCATGATGCTTATATAGAGCATGACTTTCTTGATCATATGGATGCTCATATGGAGCACACTTCGGATGATCATTCAGATGCTTTAGAGCATGATGTGGATGCTCATGTAGAGCATTATGATTATACTCAGTTAGAGTGTGATCATCAGTTTGACCTTGGTGTTGATGTTGTGCAGTTAGCTCATGTGGAGCATGATGATACACTTGGTGTGGTAGAGCAGGATAGCTCTTATGATACACAGTGTATGCCAGAGCATACTAGCTCTCGGGATGCACATCTCGACTTGGTTGATAGGATGACTGATTTAGATTTTGATGAGTCAGCGATCATGCAGTCATTCTTGGATTTGCTCATGCCAGATGTTGACACAGATATATCAAGACATGTTGGTCTTGATGATAGTGCTTTGGATGCCTTGGATATAGGCATGGCTGACATACTTAGGTTAGCCAGGATAGCACATGTTTCGTTAGCATTCGGGAGTCTGATGTACGAGTTGTTATGCTCGAGACCAGACATTGCAGCTGCTATTGGAGCATTTGCACTTGGAGTTGTCAGTCGTTCGATGATTGACATAGGCATAGAGTGAGTGGGAGCTTTGCAGGAACTTCATCAGTTCTTGCATCAGTCATATATGAGTTTGACTCTTATCGATATGAGTCTAGAGCAGTTTGAGGTGCATGGATACACCTTATTCAAGGCAGTTGGTGTAGGCTGATCTGTATGGGTTGAGATCCGGACTCTTCCTGTACATTATTGTATAGTCCTACATCATTCTTTGTATATGTTTTTCCACTTATGGTCACATTGACCCTTACGTGGGAGATTGTTGGGGATGTAAGGGTCATGTGACCTTACCCCCATATTCATATATATACATCATATATAGAGCATTGCCTCAAGAGAGTTCATTATGTGGGTTTCGAGGCTCCCACACATATCCATGCGTCTTTCCTCTCTTCTCTCTCCCTCCATCTCCTCCTTCCTCCTCTTGTTCTACACACCAAAGCCCTTCATCAATGAAGGGCTTTGGTGTGTAGAACAAGAGGAGGAAGGAGGAGATGGAGGGAGAGAGAAGAGAGGAACGACGCGTAAATATGCATGGGAGCCTCAAAACCCACATAATGAACTCTCTTGAGGCAATGCTCTATATATGATGTATATATATGAATATGGGGGTAAGGTCACATGACCCTTACATCCCCAACATGCACCACATTTATAGATCATGTGTTGCTTGGGTACATTAGGTATCCCAAGCACGCATTGATCTCTACATATTTGCTTCAATGTTCTCTCACCAATATTCCCTAATCTTTTATGCCAAATCTCAAGCTCTGATAATGTTTGATCCTTGTGATTATAAAGTGCAATATTCCTTGTTTATCTTCAAGTTCAAATGTAAATAATCTACCTGTCTTTTCTCCTTTGGTAATTCTGGGGATCCTCCACAAATGCTCCATATTTTTTGAACCTAACCTGCAAACCCTTTTCCACAATGTGTCCAACACCCATCAAGTTCTTGGTGATTGTAGGTACATATAGGACCCTGCTCAACAGATTTCTATTCCCATCAGAGGTTTTAACATTTCCTACCTTGACCATTGAATGCTTGGTGTCATCACCTGTTTGTACTTGGTGATTTCCCTTGGGTTCCTCAAGGTCAAAGAGAAGAGCTACATTGTCTGCCACATGGTTTGAACATCGTGATTCAATGTAGAAGAGGTGTTCATCATTCATACCTTGCTTTGAAGTCATGTTCATAATCATAAGGGAATCCTCTTGATCCTCTGTGTAATTGTTGCCGTATTTTCTTGATTTGTAGGCTTCTTGGTAGTTATTGTTGTAGTTGTTGTTGTAGTTGTTGTTGTAGTTGTTGTTGTAGCTTTGAGTGTGATTGAATCTTCCTCTTGATTGTGAGTATCCACCTCTTTGATATCCTCTTCCTCTCTGATTCTTGTAGTTCATATAGCACTCATCTGTAGTGTGATTAGATAATCCACATATGTTGCATGGGGAAGAGTTGAAAGGTCTCCCCCTACCTTGCTTACCTCCTCTGCCCCTACCTCTTGAGTTCCTACCTCTCCCTACATAGTTAGCTTGAGAAGTAGTACCTTCATCCTGTACTTTCTTGCTTTTTCCTTTGTCTTTAATCTTCCCTTTATTTGTGTAGAGGGCGGAAGAGTTATTAACTCTTGATGGTTCTCCATTTTTGTTGAGCTTGGATTCATGGGTAAAGAGTTGCCCCATGAGTGTGGTAAGATCTGGAATCTGCATGTCCATGTACAAGTCCATGGCAGTTGTGAAGCTTTTCCATTTGTCATCTACATTGATGCCATTCCTCTTCAATCTCCTCTCCTATGCTTGCCAATTGGTCAGCTACATCTTTGACTTTGGTCACATACTCTGACACACTTTGCTTGGATTGCTTCCTTTGAGTGGTGAACTCAATCCACAATTGATTCTTTCTTGCTCTTGTATTAGAAGAAAAGTATGAAGACAATGTATCCCAAGTCTCTTGGGATGTTGTACAATTCCTAATTTGTGGAAGAATGAAGTCAAATATAGACTTAAGTAAGTATGACCTTGCTAATGCATCTTTGGCACACCATGAGTTGAGTCTTTCAAGCTCCTCTCTTGTAGGTTGTCCTTTGCTTCTGAAAATGGGCATCTCCTCATCTCCTGATATGTATCCATAGAGACTCCTTGCATGTAAGTATGCCTTCATCCTCAAGGACTATGTTTGGTAGTTGTTATTGTCCAATTTATCAATAAAGGAAGGGAAACCATCTCCCATTTTACGTCAATTTGCTCTGATACCACTATTTGGAAAGATGGATGGACACCTCAAGAAACGAGTTGGTACTGCTAATCCCTGCTTTGTACTAGCCATATGTAACCTCAAAGTTGTGTTTTATGCCCCTTTAGCTTTCTAGTGACACTAAATAAGTGCCTTTGTGCTTTGTAGATGATGCTCCAAATAATTTGATCAAAACAGATAAGTTTGCAACTAGTTAGTAACCAAAAAGTTGCCATTTTGGTCTTGACACCTGCTGGATGTTATGCTCAGTACTCACAGTAGAGTTGCAATTAGAAAAATTCTTTATGGGGGTATCTAATTAGCTTAAAGAGCTAATGGTTCCAAGTGGAATCATTTAAAATGATAGAATATACTTTGAGCAATGACTTTAGCAAGTAGAAGCTTACCCGTGATATTTTAGGAACTCTGTAGAGAATGACCAATGACCACTTTGAGACAATTTACTCTCAATTGGCTCAGTGAAACTTCTTCAAACATTGACATCTTGTAGTAGACTTTGAGCGTGTTCCAACAAGCTATAGAGCATTGAAAATAGGTAACAATGGACTGAGATATGAGCATCACAAGCTCACTGTTCTAAGTCACAATGATAGAGATGAAGACAGATGTAATCAACAATGTAATGATTATGTAACAATGTTATACATGATCATTGGCATGAATATGATGCCTGATGATGGTTATAGAAGTAGGATATAATGCAAGCCTCTCAACTACATCAAATGATTAATAATATGCTCAGAAACGGAGCTCTATGGCCGCGAGATTACAATCCCTTTTTATAGATGCTTTGCCTCCAAGTTTGAGTTCAAATTCCAACTTTGCTTTACCTAAAAGTTCTCCTCCAAGTTAGCAGTCATTCTGCCAAAATGATTTGTAGCTTTATCTCTCCTAACTCCACAAGTTTAGTGGCTTTACAAGATTCCTCCAAGTCATCAAGACTTTTATAAAAGTTTAATGGTAAAAATGATAAGCAATGGTTCATGTGGATCTTCAACAATTTGCACATAGTTTCTTCAATGCCTAGCCAAGTGTGGAGGCTTGGCATTTACACCAACAAAGAGAGTCGAACAATTTTTTCAAACACATGATGATAGGGTGGTTGTGTACATCCACTCCCTTTTCAATCTAGAAGAAATCATTCTCAGGTCTGCTTACTTTCTGAACCTCTCCCATCAACGACTGATCATTACATCAGAATCATAGTATAATCCCTACTCTGCATTATTAGTTGCCTATAATGCAGAGATTAAAAGGCAGACATTCGCCACTCAGTTTGAACTTGAGGATCTACCAGCAAACACACTTGCAAGTTTGATTTTTCAACATGCAAATGATTAATAATATGCTCAGAAATGGAGCTCTATGGCTGTGAGATTACAATCCCTTTTTATAGATGCTTTGCCTCCAAGTTTGAGTTCAAATTCAAACTTTGCTTTACCTAAAAGTTCTCCTCCAAGTTAGCAGTCATTCTGCCAAAATGATTTGTAGCTTTATCTCTCCTGACTCCACGAGTTTAGTGGCTTTACAAGATTCCTCCAAGTCATCAAGACTTTTATAAAAGTTTAATGGTAAAAATGATAAGCAATGGTTCATGTGGATCTTCAACAATTTGCACATAGTTTCTTCAATGCCTAGCCAAGTGTGGAGGCTTGGCATTTACACCAACAAAAAGAGTCGAACAATTTTTTCAAACACATGATGATAGGGTGGTTGTGTACATCCACTCCCTTTTTAATCTAGAAGAAATCATTCTCAGGTCTGCTTACTTTCTGAACCTCTCCCATCAACGACTGATCACCACATCAGAATCATAGTATAATCCCTACTCTGCATTATTAGTTGCCTATAATGCAAAGATTAAAAGGCATATAGGAAAAGAGCCTACATTCGCTACCCAGTTTGAACTTGAGGATCTACCAGCAAACACACTTGCAAGTTTGATTTTTCAACACAACTAGCGGAAGCGATTACTCATAGACTATCCAAAAATGATGCACACATGGGCCACAATGCCATTATATATTAGATATTACCCATGTTATTGTCCAGTAGTCTATCATAGATCATGGAAATCTTTTGCCATCAAAGTTCGCAATGATAAAGGATGCTAATCTCTACCATACATCATTGGTCTGCATGCCTAAAGAACATATCAGATATCGCCGCCATGATGTGTATGAAAATCTTCGAGCTGGTGACGGTCATATTCAAGACCTTCTGCAAGGTACAAGCACCATATATTTTAGCACCCAACTTTTCTGAAGGTAACAAAGATTTGGTCTATGACATGAGCCAGATCCCCTCCATCAACATAATCTATGTCTAGCATGTGCACATAAAGTATTTACCTGCTTGCTACAAGCAGAGCTTTGAAGAAATGTTCTCTAGTGGGTTCTGGGAATATCATTCTAAAATTTTCATTCCCAGACCAACACATTTGTTACATCTCTTTGCAATAGAACAAGCCATACATGCCGATCAGTTACGTTTGCCACATCCGAACATTCCAGGACTAGTAGATTGGCATACGATCATGACAGATTTGGCTTGAGGATTGCGCATTCAAGAACATCACCTAGCGATGGATGTCATTGAATATTACATCAAGCACTCCCACCAACAAGGGTTTGTTAAGGACGAGAGGCACGAGAAAGGGGGGGTGCTCGCAGCATTCAAGGCATTTCAAGAAAGGGAAGCCGACGTAACGAGTCAGAGCAGAGAGAAGGACCAGGTAGGCAAAGCAGTCAAAGAAGATCTAGTAATTAGGCCATACAATTTTTCCAAAAATAAATCCTTTTTAATAGTGATTTTTTGGTAGAGTCGACTCCATTTTTTTCAAGACAAGGAGTCCTCGAGCTTGAGGAGTATTATAAGTAGTTACATACCAATCTTCATAATTTTTAGACTTCGTTTGAGCCCTCAAATAAGCCTTGGAACCTAATTTTTAACTAGGCTGGACACTAGGTTTGGACAAGGCCAAAGCTAGTCAAAAACTATAAAAAGAGCTAGAGAGCTCATTTTTGAGGTTAGCTTGTTAGATTCTTTATTTATTGTAAGAGAATATGTAATACAAAAAACTCCATTGCCTCTCTTTGTTCTTTCCTTGTGTGCACGTGTGTGTGTATGTGTGTGCATGCTTGTGTGCTTCTCACTCACGCACTTGTGCCTTCACTTTCTCATAGTCATCATACTAGTCCACATGTCTCCACGGATTGACAATTATGAGGTGGATCTCCTCACATGGGTACTTGCCATTGTGCTAGAGTGACACTTTCCCTCAATGATTGAGGAGCTCGATGGGCACAACTATGCAGCTTGGCAAATCAGAATGGAGGGCTATTGCCAAGGTAGAAATCTTTATGGAATTCTAGTAGGTGATGAAGCTATGCCTAGTCCAAGATACAAAGGAGGGCCTACACAAGAGGAGACAGATAAGCTCACACTTTGGTGTGCAAAGGATGCTCAAGCAAGGTCATACATACTAAACTCTATCTTTGATTTTTTATTACCACATATTAGAGGATGAAAGACATCTCAAGAGACTTGGCATGCCCTAGAGACTTTATTTTTTGCTAGCACAAAGACAAATAAGAACCATCTTTGGAATGAGTTCAACCAGATGAAGAAGACACCTAAATAAACCAGTAGAGAGCTTTTTACAAAGGTCAAGGCGGTTGTTGATCAATTGGCATCCATTGGAGAGTTGATTGAAGAAGAGGCCATCATGAGGCCAATTCTCTATGGTATTAGAGGTGACAAGCAATGGAAATCTTTCACTAGAGCTTATGATCTCATCATCGATGTGCAAAGTCTAGAAATCAACCCCTTTTTTGGACTTCAATCAAGAGGCCAACAATAGCATAAAGGAACGTAACTCCTATCATGGTAATTCAACTAGTGCTCTATATATAGATAAGAAGGACAAGAAGCTGAAAAGCAAGAAGAAGGAGAACAGACTTCCTAAGCCAACTTTGGAGGCAAGAGAAAGTGGAAAGGGAAGAAGAAAGGACCAAAGCATGACAAAGCCAAATATCCGAATGTTCAACCTTGTGCCATTTGTGATAAGACCAACCACACCACTCAGAATTGTTGGTTCAATGGGAAGACCCAGAAAGAAAGTGGAAGAGATGGATGTGGAAGCATTAGAGGCAGAGGTGGACATAACTTCAACAATAACAATAGAGGCCATAACAGAAGGGACTACAACAATTATTGTGAAGATCGACAACATGAAGACTCATTGATTTTGATGAATATAAGCCATAAGGAAGGTAAAGAAGATGATCAGTTGTTCTACATAGATTCAAGATTTTCAAATCATGTTGCAAGCAACATTCCTCTTCTATCTAACTTGAAAAGTCCAAAGTATAGGCATGACATACAAACACAGGATGATACTAATCACAATGTGGAGAAGATTGGTAATATCAAAGCTTCCAATGGAAACACAAACATTTTGAGTAAGGTTCTCTATGTACCCACTATCACTAAAAACCTAATAAGTATAGTCCAAATAGTTGAAAAGGGCTTGCAAGTTAGATTCACCCAACATGGAGCTTTTGTGGAAGATCCATTTCAAGGCTTCAAGAAGATAGCAAGAGGTGAGAAGCATGGTAGGCTCTTTACTTTTGAAGTAAGAGAAACTCGAAACATAGCTCTATTCGACTTCGGGTATCAAACCCTAAGTGAGCTTGAAGTGTGGCATAAGAGACTTGCTCATGTGAATGAAATAACCTTGAAGGATATATGTAGGGATCAAAGTGTTCTATGTCTGCCAAACATATCAAAGCAACACATGATAAACAGATGTGATGCATGTCAGATTGGGTAGGCACAAAGACAACCACTCAACCACAAAGGCTACATCCACAACAACTTAATGGACTTAGTACATACAAATGTATGGGGACCAAGTCAAGAAACTTCATTGATAGGATCAAGGCATTATGTATCATTTATTGATGACCATAGTAGATGAACTATTCTACACTTTATCAAATGTAAGAATGAAGTGTTTGATTGCTTCAAAAAGTATCTAGCACATGTGGGGAATCATACAGGTAGATCACTCAAAAAACTCAGATCTAATGGAGGGGGAGAATACTTCTCCAAAGAGTTTGATAAGTTCTTGCAAGATAAAGGTATCAAAAGGGAAGTGAATACCAGGTACTCTCCTCAAGTGAATGGAATTGCACAGAGAAGAAACAAGACATTTGTTGGATCAACCAGAACAATGCTTGAAGAGAAGAGGTTGCTAGATTATCTACAAGCAGAGGCTATTTCAACTGCTATGTACCTTGTCAATAGACTACCATCCAAATCACTTCAACATATGAATCCTTATGAAGCATGGCATGGAAAAAAAACCTAGTTTTGGACATTGCAAGGTGTTTGGTTGTTCATCTTATGTTCATGTACCATCACAAATAAGAGGTAAGCTAGATGAAAGGGCAAAAAAGGTAGTGTTTATTGGGTATGACTCAACTCAGATGGATTACAGGTTCTATAATCCTTCAATCAAGCAATTCACTACAAATAGGGATGTTGTATTTGAAGAACATGGGTATTGGTATGATCAAGGCAAACAAAAGGTAACTCTACCATATGATCTTGATTCTGATTCTCATCAATTAGGAAGCAAGCATGATACACAGGTCCAGGATCGAAGAAGTGATACACATGATGACCAAGCTGGAAGGGAAAAGGATTACAAACTATGGAAGTCAAGAGACAAAGCAAAGATGCAAGAGTGTGGAGAATGCTCCAAGCAAGCCCCTAGAAGATTGGTTTACGTTTCATCTTGTACACCCATTTAGTCCCAATGGCCTTTTTTCCTAGAGGCAAATCACATAAATTCTAGGTACCATTCTTCATAACAACATCCTATTCTTATTGCATAGTAGCCATCCAAATTTCTAAATTATGTGCATCATCAAAAGGAATGGGCTCATTCTTATTACAAAGACTAGAGGTAGCCATTGCATAGCAATCAAATGCAAAGGAAGGACTATGAGAGCCTGAACGAG